>CM056465.1:17737117-18222117 GCA_029783895.1 Triplophysa bombifrons
GGCTGAGACGTCTGAGAAATGAATGAAAGATCCATTTTTCACGACTCTGCTTCTCAGCACATCGGGAATAAAGTCCAGGGACACATTGGTATCCAAAATCATTGTACTTCTGAATTTGTACGATTTGTTTATTATGTTCTTAAACACTTGAAGAGTTTCTCCATGAGTGGGGTTAAACTTTTGACAGAGAATGTCTGCAGGAGCACCGTGATGTAAAGACGTCTTCTCTTCTGTATCCATCTCAGCACACACTATCACGTGAAAATGTCTTCTTTCCAAAAGAGTTCCATGTTTCCAGCATTCAGACAAAAACTCCTGGTTTTCTGAAATGACGACTGGAAAATATCCATGATTGACTTTTTGATAGGGAGTTGTTTTGTTCTGAATCAAAGGCCTTTGTTGATCTGATTTATAGAAAGAAATGTCTTCAGCTAATTCCCTGCAGATCATCTGCAGCGTCACAAGAAGACCCTTGGTTCCAAACAGATAGAGAGGTTCTTGTAGATGAAACAAACTTGTGTTTATTGGGAGGATCAGTAGTAAACAAACCTTCACCAGCGCTGCCATTTTGATGTTCTTCTACTTTTTGAGAGAAATGTCAGTTTTAAGTAAAGAAGGTATTGCACAACATCTTCCTATCCGGAAGTCAGCATAAAGTACTTTACAGATAACAAAGAATGTTTAAACACTTACAGATTAGTTGCTGGTCTATTATGGTCATTACAAAACATGACATTAAAAGAGACTAGCCAAACCATCTTGGCTAGGCTGGACCTCAAATTGGACGGCAGAAAGATGTTACTTGATCAGTAGCCATTATCTGCTGTTTTACATTTACATACATACACATTTATGCATTTGGCAGTTGTTTTTATCCAAAGCAATTTACACTGCATTATAATTTACATTTGTTTCTAATTATGTACAAGCCCTGGGATTGAACCCATGACCTTAGAGTTGTTAGCACCATGGTGTAACCACTGAGGTACAAGAAAGCTGATCTACTATTGCACAACATACTTTTTATCTGTTATTTATCTCTAAAAAACATCAATGATAAAAAAATTCTAAATCATTCAGTTATAACATGACTCACATCCAGTTTTTGCACAGCAGATACTTAGAAATACACGAAATACTTACTTCTTTGAAAACATAATGCAAGTATCATGATTTTTTATGTCAATGTCCGTTTTATTTATATAGCAACATTAAGCGCAACCGAGGTCGACCAAGGTGATGCACAATTAAATAAAAACATAAGAATTAAAAACATAGCAATAATCGAGATACAGGATTTTTGTTTTAAAACAGTGCTTTAAAAATACGTTATCATGATACAAAAAGAAAAGAGGTTTAACTTTGATTTAAAAACAGATAGTGAAGATTATGCTCTAATACAGATTGGCAGAGCATTCCACAACCTGGGGGCAGCTACAGAGAAAGCGCAGTCAACCCTTCATTTAATCTTCGACTTTGGGATACATAAAAGTATCTGGGTTTTAAATAGCTTTTAAACTAAATTGTTCAAACCCATAACCATTAGTATTACATTTCAGTCTCTAATTAGTCTAGTACAGTTTGTGCTAAATACACACAAACAGAACTGTTCATAGGGAGCATCAGACACCAAACCTTTTTGATATTTTTTTTCTTTTTAGCAATATATAGTGTCAAAGATGAGTAAGTAAGACAAAATAAAAAGAATTGTGAACCTGGATCACAAAACCAGTCTTAAGTAGAACGGGAACATTTTAAGTTAAAGCAAAAAAGACATTGTATGGGTCAAAATTATCAATTTTTCTTTTATGCCAAAAATCATTAGGATATCAAGTAAAGATCATGTTCCAGGAAGGTATTTTGGAAATTTCCTGCCCTAAATATATCAAAACTTTATTTTTTTGAGTGGATGACCATTAACAGTGCCTCTTATTAACAACTTCAAAGGCAATTTTCTCATTATCTTGATTCTTTTGCACCCTCAGATTCCAGAGATTTAAACAGTTATTTCTCCGGCAGATATTATTATATCCTATAAATCAATAGAAAGCTTCATTGTTCAGCTTTCAAATTATGTAAAATATTGATTTCGAAAAATGTACCCATAAGACTGGTTTTGTTGTCCAGGGTCACAACTGTGATATTTGTAGTCAATGGTCAATCATGAAAAATAACTAAGTCTAACTATTAAGATTTTAAGTAACTCGAGAGGAAACGCTTCCTAAATCCATGTAGATCGTAATTCTTTAAATCGGTTGAGATATGGAACCCCATTGTGCTTTTATGCAGGAAAAAAACGCAGATCTCGTCCACTTCTATTTGTTTATGGGGGACTTATGCCCGGTCCAATATGGCGGCGCCGATAACCCATCGCAGCCATGGGTCAAAGTGGGATGCGTTGCTTGGGGGAGACGTGCGGTAAACGTATTTTATTAATCAATTGTATTTACTTGGTTAATTGATATACAGTAATAGAACAACAGGGTGACAGCGAAACGCACTGCTGAAAACGTATATACTCGTGTAGCCAGTCAAAATGCTCTATTGAGGGTCACATGACTAAGACCGGAAGTGGCTGTGTGTTTACGCTCTTGTGTTGAGGACTGACCCGTAAACAATCCGACGCGAGTTAAACAGCGCAAGACTGATACTAGATCATCTTTACTTGTTTAACCCACATTCATAAGTCAGTGTTTCAACAGGTATGTGCTTATGGAAGTTGTTTTTGTGGAATCTTAAGTTATATCTGTGTGACCTGTATGTTTGTGTCATATCTATGCTAACGTTATTTATAGTATTAAACGGTCATATGTTACGTTAATATATGGCTTTATTCGTTGTATTTGAATGTATTTTCATTTTGAAAGTACATTTGATTAACATACATTTGTACATTAGTAGCATCTTTTTGTAAACATTGCGTCCGAATAATGACAGGTGTTATTGCTGATCAATGTGTTTGTATAATATATATCATATGTTTATGTTTTATGTAGTTAGCCTTAAAATGTGTTTTATACTGTCACATGTAAATCACTTTAGTATTTAATAACATACCACTGCCATAAAAACAAAACAAGGACAATAAACAAAAACAGTGTAAATGTAAGACACCGTATTAATTTATATTGTTTCAGGTGTCTATCTTCGAGGATGAGAAGCGTGTTGTCTGATCTCCAGATTCTGACGTGATGACTCTCCTCTGGCTGCTCGACGGGTAGCCTACATGCTGCATGTATGGCGCAGACCCGGACGTGCGTCTGTCACGCTCTCCCCGCTTTGGAAACCGTTCTGTCATCTACACGTCAAAAGAAACTTGGGCTGCAGACTCTCCTGGAGACACGTGCGAGGCCGGGGGTCCTGGTCGTGTGGTGTCGGCCCACTCAGGTTTCGAGTCGTGTGCCACCCCGACATCTCCAACTTTAGCACGTCCACGTGCCGTGGGTCAATAGACCTGAGATATCACATGTCTCGCCTGCGTAGCGCGCTGGACTCGGTCTCCAAAGTGGTGAGTGGAACGCAAGTGGAGATTCGATCCCGAATCGGACGACTCAAACCGAGCAGCGATCGAGAGGCCGAAGCGAAGGATGCAGGTCAAGAAACACCTTCAGAGAAAGAGCAGGAGAGATTCTACACCTCTGCTCCACCTCTGGGTTTACCCGACACTCCGCCCTCTGACCCGCCTTCCACCACAACTGGGACCTTGGAACAGAATGAGTTTAGATTGACAGACACTTGTCACGGTACCAATAACATTACTGCTACCTCCCAGACTGCCACACCACGGGACAAACACACAGCCCCGGTCACGGCCCAGCAGACAACACCCCTTTTCCATCCTGGGTCCCTCAGCGCCCAACTGGGCGAGACTTACAGCTACGTGTCTCATCATATTAACTCTTATTTTGGCAGCTTGAATAAAACAGAAGAGATTAAAGACATCGGCTCATCCACGCGGGGGGATTCGAGAAATGGACAGAAAAGTTCTTCTCTTGTGCCTGTGAAAGAAGTCGAACCTTCAGAAGCAAGTTCTGCTGTCCCTGTCAATAAAGGACTCGGGAATTACTTCAACTACTCGCCAACGAGCGTCCAAGCGTTCGTAGGAAACTACATCACCCCGCTGGTTCCCAGGTTCAGAAGTGATGGGAAAGTGCAGGCAGACAAACCTTCTCATCCTGAGAACGACACTAAAGTGAAGAAAACGTCAAGTAAAGAACATAGAGATGCAGATGAAAGAGCCAGACGTCTGCTGCTCCAGAGAGAGAAGGTACCTGTACTACCTGTACATTAAAGAGATCCAATTAAAGACATTAAAGTATTCTCAATGAAAAACTTACATTTCTTTGTTCTGTCAAGAAAGATATTTAGAAAAATGTTATCAACTGAGATTTCTGAGGCACCATTTTTAAAGGGTCGTCAAAGATGCCTCAGAAATGTTTGTTTTCCTAAATTCTTCAAAATATTTTTGTATTTTACTATAATGGTAGTCAATGATGCCCCAGAAATTTCATTTGTAAGAAAGCATTCTTAAAAAATATTTTTCAACCAAACATAGAAATGTATAAAGGTTTGGAAAAACATGAGATCGAGTAAAATAATAATAATTTTTTTGGATTACTGTCCTTTTTATGCATTTAGCAAATGCTTTTATCCAAAGTTACTTACGGCGCATTCAATCTATACATTCTTTTAGTTTGCGTGTTCTATCAGCAGAAAACATTTACCAATCAAAACATTATTGTATTTGTTTATCTGTACAAGCATATGTATTCTATGTACACAACATGCTTACTGTATGCAATGTGACACTCCTAGGATGAGGTCGTGTGTTCAGGATTTTTCTAGGAAATGTTTAAAAATAAACTCATAGCTGCCGGACCTGTGAGCTCTGTGTCATGTGTGTCCAATGACATGAAAGTCCAGAGATGTTGTCCACTGTTAGTTAAAGAGATAAACACAGACAATACCATAAGAAAGAAATATCACAGATGAGACCTATTCAAAATCTCAATTATTTCCTATAGATATTAACGAGATTCAATAGAGAGCAAAGTCACATCTGTGTCTCAGATATTTATCCAAGAAAAAGATTCAGAAAACTGTCATCAAAGCTTTATAAGAGATTTCATCAATGTGTCAAACTGAGCTCAGACTTGTCAAGTCTGCAATCAAAAGATCTCAATAATTATTAACATTTTTCATCAAATTTACTCAAATCCAGATTATTTTACCTCTACAATCCACATTCATTTTTCACCTCCATACTTTATGTATTTGAAGAAAAACACATAGTTTTTGGAGAAACATTTGAGGCTTAAAATAATTCAAATGAATAGATTGAAATTCCTCAAATTCTGCTCAATTTATTTTGGTCTAGATCATTGCTCGGGTGAGTGTGGATAACCGGACCCGCGGTCTGGTCCAGGCTCTTCACCGCGCGTCAGACGTACGTCTCTACATCAGCAGGGTGGAGGAACTCAGTCTTCATCTGCTGGAATTTCCAGAAACACGATCTGTGGCTATCAAGGTCAGTCCTTTAGTGATATTAAAGGGACGGTTCAGCCAAAAATATTTTTTTTGTCATCATTTATTCACCATCGTGTCATTCAAAATATGTATGTGACTCTTTCATCTGTGGAACAAAAAGAAGATATTTTGAGAAATGTCTTGGTGGTTTCGTGTTTATGTAATGAAAATGAATGGGGTTTGATGTTGTTTGGTTATCTTTCTTCAAAATATCTAATGCACACAGATGAAAGTCATACAAGTTTAGAATGGCATGATAGCAAATCTCTCTTCTTCTCTCTCTCAGGAAAAGGTTATTCCACGTCTGCTCCGCTTGCGTCTAGAGAGCGACGCGTCTCTGAAGGCGGCTGTGAGGGAGGCTTTGGCTCTGAGTGGCTACATCGAGCCAGTGAAGAACAGAGGCATCCGGATCCTGTCCATCGATGGAGGAGGAACCAGGTGACCCAGCTGCTCTCAAACCCGCTCTCACCTCGCCACGTGAACTTCTTTCAGTGTTTTATCCAAGCGTACATTCTGTGTGTGTTCTCGCAGGGGTCTGCTGGCTCTTCAGGCTCTTCACAGGTTCGAGGAGCTATCGGGACGACCCATCTACCAGCTGTTCGACTACATCTGCGGTGTCAGTACAGGTAACCAACTAGTCTTACTATTCATATTAATCATGTCTAAATGGAATATGAATAAAGCGTTTTCTGTGTGTCAGGTGCTATTTTGGGCTTCATGCTGGGGGTCTTTCAAATCCCGCTGAAGGAGTGCGAGGATCTCTACAGGAAGCTGAGCTCTGACGTCTTCAGGCAGAACGTGATTGTAGGAACGGTGAAGATGGGATGGAGTCACGCCTTCTACGACAGCGAGATCTGGGAGAAAGTCCTCAAGTGAGTCACTGGACGTTTCTCATCCCACTAGAGAAAAATCGCCATCTTATTTCATCTTTTACCTTCTTCAGGGAGAAAATGGGCTCTGATATTCTCATCGAAACATCACGTAACCCCGACTGCCCAAAGGTGGGTCATTTTATTTGTTTTATATCAAAATATTTTTTTATTTTGATATAAAAAAATCTGAATCTCGTCTTTATGATCACGTAATATTTTCAATAGGTTGACAAAACGATGCATTTATGCAGGATCTTTGAATATTACCCACAATCCTAAACTCTATACAAGAGTCAGCATTCGAAAAAAATGGGATCAAGAATATTACACATATTTTCAGTCTATGGTTTTTAATTGTCTCGCTGTTGTTGTCCACCAGGTGGCAGCAGTGAGCACAGTAGTTAACCGGGGCCCTCCAATAAAGGCCTATGTGTTCAGAAACTACACCCTGCCGCCCGGTGTACGCTCGCATTACCGTGGAGGCTGTCACCACAAGATGTGGGAGGCCATCCGCGCCTCTTCCGCAGCCCCCGGATACTTCCAAGAGTTTGCGCTTGGAAACGACCTACATCAGGTGAGACCGCAGATGATGATCATTTAATCTTCACCGAATAATTCTGCCTGTTTACGAGTCTGCCTGAAAATATGACTTGTTTAACACGTTTACAAGCTTCCACAATCCTTATCCAGAATATTGGTAAATGTATTATAAGATGTTGGATGATGCTGGTTATGTTTACATCATCCACTCAGAAAACACCTTGTCAGCATCAGCCGCGTGTGTTGGTGTGTGTGTTTGCCATCATCAATAATCCAGGAGCAGCACTGCAGTGGAGAAAATGGAGCATTAATCTCTAATGTTTTGTGATGGCTACAGTCATCTCAGGAGATTGATGTCATTTCCAGGAATCCATGTGAACATGTCCAGCAGAAAACAGTTTCAGCGAGATCAGTTTGATAAAAGTTGCTTATTTCATGTAATGTTAGTGACTCCATCGTCTGTTCTTTTGCTCTTTTAATTAACTTCTAAATGAGCTGGACTGATGCGTGTTCTCGGGTAATTCCCAGAAATCTGTGTCCTCCCACGTTGTGTGTCTGTAGCATCAGAATGATGTTCCTCAGCTCACACTGGTGCACAGATGAGATTCCTCCCACACAGAGTCCGGCTCAGAGACCGTCAGTGTTCACACGTTTGGCTGTCTGTGTGTTTGTCAGGCTCTAGGCATTATGGGTAAATTAGATTCACAGTTAGGGAAGGTTCTGATCCTGTGATTTTCACACAGTGAGCACAATGGAGTTCTTGTGGACTTAAAGCTACACTTGCTTCTGATCTTTTGCGTGTTTCCTCAATGAGTCAATGTGCTCATGATAGATCGTTATAATGTTTGATGGATAGTGTTATATATATTTGTATGTAATAGATAACACATTTTTGGCTACAATAATTATGTAATGAATGTTGGGTGTTGTGATAGCTTTAGTAGACCAAGATTAGGGTGACCAATCAGATTTTACTCTGTTTATTAAATCAACATATACACTGTATAAATTTTACTGTCACATCGTGCAGAATGTAGGATCTGTTAACAAACACTGTACTTTCAGAGTATCAGCTCTATTTCCATATGTGACACCTGTGAAGAGCACACAAGCTTTCAATACATGCAGTTCTATAACGGTCGTCACGGTGATGCCAGCCGTGCATGTGGCAATGTCACCCGTGTGTGTGTGGACCATAACAGAGCTTCAGAGAGGCACTGTGTGTGTGGTCTCATGGAAATGTAAAAAAAGTATCACAAAATGTGATCTTCAAATGGTTTTGCTGCAAATAGGTTCAGCAAAGAGATTTTTTTTTTGAAAAACATTAAATAAGGTTTATTTTTTAATGCTGTGGGTAATATAATAGGATTTAACCTTCTTTATAAAACTACAAAAGTAGAATTTATGGAACATAATTGGAAAACACTTAAAAAGAGTATTTTACGCTTACAGAGTTATTATAGTTTTGATTTTTGTTTTATTTAGCTTTATAAATATTTTAAGATAGCTTTTATTTTTATATATTTCGTTTTTGTGTTTATTTTAGTTTTTTTTTGTTGCAATTTTGGTGTATGCTTTTATCATTTAATCATTTATTAGATTATCTTTAATGTTGCTTTATTAGATTAATACATTTTTATTTTAGTATTTTTTTTTCTATTTTTTTATTATAATTTTACTGCTTTTAACTTACCTCATTTTATTTTTGAGGCAAAATTTAAATTTTTCCTTGAGTTAAGTTTTTCTAAAAGATTTAAGGTCAATATATATTTTTTCAATGAACAGGAATGTTTTTCAAAGTTTTAATTTTAGTAAACTAAGATAACCTTGTACGCTTATGTAAAAAGTACATTGTTTAGAGAAGATGATCTGGCACTTTAATCTGAAACTTTTTGGGAGTAATTGGCACGTTTGGATTGGCTCATATTTCTGACGCATGTTTATAGTCAAGCCTCGTCTTTATATATGAAATGTATGAAACTCGTATGTGAATTATCATCTGCAATGCAAAAATGTTCAGCATTGTCTCTCCTTCAGCCCTGATATAACCCACAGCACTGTTTCTCTTGGGTAATACTCATGCAGTGATCTGATTGGCTAATATTACGTCTGTATTGTGTATTTCTCTCTCGTACCCTGAGGGCATTTCTCGCTCTATCGCTCGCCCGCCCAGATGGGGCTCCTGTCTTCGGGCTTAATCGTCACAACTTGAACCTCATTTACTGCCTGTGACTCCAGAGGTCAAAGGTCACAGAGGAGAACCAGTCAGAGTAATTGCATAATGTGGCATGATGACCTTGTGTCATGACCCATCAAGCTTCATGAATGTCTGTCTGTCACACAGAAGCTCAGGATTGGACACTTGAATGAAACATTTTTATTAGTAACATCACTGTACTGTTCTTATCTGAGACCTTTATTGGGTTTTAAACACGTTTAAAATGTTTTTGTGATTTTTTTCCCTAGGTTCCATTTTTGTTGTTGTTGTCAGTTCTTGTGTTCTGGGAGAGTTTAGCTGATGACAGCAGTCGGCGGCCCTTAACATTGATTAGACACACATTCCTTTATAAAAGAAATACTTTTCTTATTAGGACTGATAGCTTTCTTTACTCAGATCTTCTTCCAGAAGAAAGTTTCATTGCTTATTTATAGCTCCAAAATATCTACTTTCAAATGTTTCTACTGATAATTCTTAGAAGAAATATAAACATAAACAAATAAGATCGTTGAGAATTGTTGAAATCACTAAAGAGTCTGGAGGTGTAAATGAATGTAGATTGTAGAGAAGAAATAATCTGGATTTGATGAGAATTTGACTTTTGATTGCAGATTTGACAAATCTGAGCTCAGTTTGACATCTCTTCTGAAACTCTAATGACAGACACATCTCTGACATTTTTGACTCTTTTCTCAGGTGAAATATCTGAGACGCACGTAGACAATACTCAAGCAAACGTTTCCTCTTGTTACTGTTTAATCTCTATAATGTCTTGGAGAATTAAGAGATCACACCTGTGATTTTTGTCACTCTTGCTTCTTTACATTTGCAAGAGAAACAGACAAAATAATATAGAACTGAATTGTTTGCATCTGATCTTCCATGTAGTGTTTTCTGCAGACAGAGGAAATTTCTCTTCAACCTTTGACCTGCGGTGTTCTGGATGCCTGATGTCGTCATTTAAGAGAGTGAGAGTGACATTGGTGTCCCAGATCTTTTTGAGAGGAAATGACCTTTGACCTGTCAAACACTGGCAGCTTTTTCCAGATATCCAGGGTTTTAAACGATTACTCTGTACTTTTCAGACATGCTTCTGTTCAGAAGAACCAGTCATATAATGTAAGAGTTCTAACAAGTGTGAGAAGGTTTCTGTTGACATTAGCAGTTTATTCTAGTTTTACTGAAGGTTAAAAGATCTTTCTACTCGCATATCGATGATTCAATTACATTTTTGATTCATTTTCATTCCTTTTTCTTTCTTCTGATGTTTATTTAATATTTATCTTGTTTATGGGAAATATAGAGACCCTAAAGATAAAAAGTCATTTCTCCTTACTCACTCCTTTTCTCTTTCTCTGTGTCTCTCTAATCCTCTCTCACACACACTTTTCATCTCTTGTTTTGAAGCGAGTCTCTGCATTTCCTGCAGCTGTTGACAGGAATGAATTATTGATCGCACACAAAGTGAGATGGAGCGCAAATCCTCACCAGTCGTTCCGATGAACCTCATTTACAGAGACGGAAAGCAAACACACGCCGACACCAGCCAGCTGGAAAACAGCACATTCACAACACCAGAACTCAATATCTTCAATCTTAACACACCACAGAGGAAATAAAGTCGGATCTAGGTAGTCCTAATATGCGATTTATTTACGGAATAAGACAACTTTTAAAGTGCATTTCTCTTCTGGAATGGTACGGATGAATTGAATGTGACTTGTATTAGATTATAAGAAGTAAGCGATGACATCATTCCATTATATTAATATCAGTCAAGCTCTTTCAAGCCGATTCATCCAATTTTGCCAATTCTTCTGGAATGTCTCAGCAAATGCAGATATCTGGCGTCTGATTCGTCAACCGATTGTTCAGGAAACCTGACAGCTGGCTGGTGTTAAATATGTAGATTTGCTCATCTGCATGCTGACCACAAACCGCAGATTCAGCGATGAGGCTTTCTGGGTAAAAGATGATAGTTGTGCTTTTCTGAGTTCATTCTTGTAATACCTTGTATTCTATATATTTCATAATTTTCTATTGTTTATCTTTTCTTCATGTCTCTACTGGTCAATATTAGTATGAACTGTATTTACTGTAAAGCTTCTTTGCAACAATGCAAAATTATGAAAAGCCCCATAAAATGAAATATGAATAGAATTTTTTCTTAATTGTTGAAGTTCGTTGAGCAAAAGCGATATCTTGAATCTTCCAATGGAACGTAATTTTGTTAAATTGTGTAAAATAAGTTCATTTTAGCCACATGTTTAATTTGCGTTTTTCTTTTTTACATCCATCTTTTTCATCATTCTCCGTTTCTCTGTATCTGAAACGCTGGCGGGGTTGACACACTTTCCATGTTTGATAGTGAAAGTGGCTGTCGTCCCGTGGGGTAACTCTAACACAGGCCTCAGAACACAGACCCTGTACATCTCCAGAGCCCTCGGGGTCTCCCTAAGTAATGAGCACCCCTGCGTTTGAAGTTTCTACCCTCCTCGCTTTCAGAAAACACTCATTAACCTCACCGAACATGCATCGATATTTAATGACTCTTGACTTTGTTACACCGCTGTTCTGGCGGTCAGAAGTGTTCTGCTTAATATTTGCAGAAGACACACACATGTTCTTGTGAGCCGACAAACAGATCAGAAGTGTGCGTCTGGACATGTGTCAGTAATCATACATGTGTTTCAGAACTTAACGCAACATGAAGAGTTCAAGTTTTGGTTTTGAAATTTGATTCGTGGCGAATGTGAACCTAACGTCCAGTTTGTGTCGGCAGGACGGAGGTTTGCTGATCAATAATCCGACGGCTCTGGCCATCCACGAGTGTCAGTGTCTATGGCCAGGCGTTCCGCTCGAGTGTGTCGTGTCTTTGGGGACCGGACGCTTCGAGACCTCCGGTAGGAATAGCGTCGCCTACACCAGTCTGAAGACCAAACTTTCCAACGTCATAAGCAGCGCCACAAACACTGAAGGTGAGTGCAGTGTTACCGTAAGAATACTGTATATAGTTGATTGACACTCTTGTGAAATCCTTGAATTCCGTCAACTCAAGTGAGGACCGCTTACTGCTGTTTAAATTATTCATGTTTATATTCAGTCATATTCTCCAATATTCTGTTTTTTTAGAAGTTCACACCATGCTTGACGCTCTTCTCCCTCCACACACGTACTTTCGTTTCAACCCATACATGAGCGAGGAGGTTCCTCTGGACGAGAGCAGAGACGAGAAGCTCCAGCAGATGCAGACCGAGGGGCTTCGGTACCTCGAGCGAAACCAGGAGAAAGTCAAACGAGTCGTGGACAAGCTCACGCGAGACAAGAGTTCCGTCCAGACACTGACGGAGTGGCTTCGACTCAAAGCGTACATGTACAAGGGTTTGTACAAAGTGTAGAAAACTACCTCTCCATGAAATCGTGCTAAAATCTACAGTCCTCTTGTGCAATATTAAGAGGATATTTACCATTACAACCTTCACGGGGGTTTAATAATCCAGACGAAACTCAACGTGCTTTAGGAGGAATTATTAGATCTTACATTACTTTTGTTGTAAGTTGACATGAAAAACTAAAGAACTCCCTTAAAGGAACAGTTCACCCAAAACTGACTGACTCGGTCACCATTCACGTTCATCTGAACATCCTTCCGTCCACTGACAGTGAATCAGGCTAAAGTGGGCAGATATCTAAAAATGACATCAGGTTTTACACAAAGCCTTGAATGATTGGACATCACCGGAGACCATCTTTAGTTTTATATCACAATGTCCGATATAAAAATTCACAATTTCACTTTCCACTATTTTCAAACTAAAATGATTCAAATTTGATTGTAAAAACGAACGTAAAACGTTACACACAGTTTAGAAGACAACGCTGTTTAATACATATGTGCCATGCTATAATCAAATATATATGTGATCCTGCCTATAGTTTGAATGATATAAAGTAAGCTCTAATATGATCTTCTTCTAATATTCTGATTCTTTAAAAAAACACAACACTAAGATTTCCACATTGATTCATAGATAAATTGCCACAAAAATAGTTTAAGCTCACTGATGTGAGAGTTCTTCTGACCAATCACAGTCTGGCTCGTCCACGGGTTACTGACATAATACGGTCCAGATGAACTGTGTCAGCACTGTGACCGCTCGCATGTTTGATCATTTATTTATTAAGCACTTACTGTAATTTTGTGTGATTTTTAAACAGGCGAGATGTTGTTTTAGTTTGGAGGCTTTTATTTTGACAGGCCTCTCGGGTCTCTATATAGAGTACAAAACCTGAACATATGGAAGCACTTCATCACGCCACGGCTGAACGTGATTGATTCATATGACTCTTTCACACCTGATACTTGAAGATCAACTCATTCTGTTTGTAGTTTTATCAATCTGAGGTTTTATTTTTAACATGTGCATTTGACTGTTGGGATCAATTTGTTTTAAATTGATGAAATACTGTACATACTGTATGAAAAACATAAGCTTCACAAAGTAGATGTTTGAGCCACTGGTGTGGTTCTGAATCCGACGCGTTTGTTTCACACACACATAAATGTATAAAGACATTGAAGCCGTGTTATTGAACTTTAGCTGTGTTTAAACCATTTATAAATGCAGGAGTATAATTTAATAAAAGTTATTCTGAAGTGCTGTAATAGTGAAAGACACTCAATTGTTATCATTTTTTCTTATTATACATAAAAACAATTATTTCAGATTTTATTTTCATTCTACTGTTATTTAAACAAAATTGATTTCATATGTAATATGTACATGTTTTCTGATTTCATCCTTGTGCTGTGGTATTTCTTCCCTGCTCAGGGTTTTAATGGTCAGTAGATCAGCGTGTAAATCAATCTGAATGTGTTTTAATCCCTTTTGGGTGAAGTTGTCAGATGATGTGTTGTAAATCAGACCCTAAATAAGACTGAACCATGAAGTTGTTTTTTGAGAAACATCTTTGCAGTGTTATGAATATAAAGACATATATGAAGATTAAACCGTTTCCATTCGTTTTATTTGAGAAATATTTTAAAAAATATTATGTTTTTCTTTTATTGTTCTGAAATTATCTTTGTGTCTTGTGTGTTTTTGTCTTTAAACAACATCCACATTTATACTTGTGTACATTAAGTAGTGACATTATGATGTGTGGTGATTGCCAGGGTGTTGCTATGCAAGTGTGTTCCTGTTTTTGACTTGTATGGTTGCTAAGGTGTTCTTAAGAGTCCACTCCTGCATCTCTGATGGCCTCTAGATGTGACTCTTATCCTTCAGTCCAGGGTTTTTAGCCAAATCTTACGTTCTTGTACCAGTGTTGTGTGACTCGGCAAACAGCACTGATAGGGTAACATTCTATCAGCAGGGCTGAACATGGGTCACCTCTCACAGCAGGTTCTCCAATTGTCAAATTATATATGGATTAATTTGCAGGAAAGAAGATGCTCTGTATTTTTTCACACGGCAAACACTGACAAGAAAACAAGTTCGGAATCACCTTTATGCAATACAACAGTCATGTATTTAGGAAATGTTAAAACATTTTTTTTATGCAATTTACATTAATTTTGATCACACTTTTGTCATGCTGTCTTTACCATTGCTGTTGGATGTCTTTGTCACTCCTGATGTTTGATTTTGTTGAAATTCAACAGACACTGAACTGGAACGGCCCCAACACATCTACAAATCCTGACTTGTAACGAAAACTGCTGTATATACAGAATAAATAGATATTTTACAATATATGCGGTATGTACTTTATGTCGTTTGGCTTATGCATCGAACCCAAGATTTGATACTATGTGTTGTGTAGAGTTTGTATTGTTCTGTGTAAAAGAAAATTCATAACAAGAAGATAGTGAGAGTTTGTTTGCTGCAGGGACTTAGAAACTGCACAGAGAGAGAGAGAGAGAGAGAGAGAGAAAGAGAGAGAGAGAGAGAGAGAGAGAGAGAGTTTGTGTGCAGTTGAATAGCATCAGGCGTGTTTGGTGGAGGCCACATTGATTTTGTGAGTGCTAACAGCATTGAAGCTCTCTGTTGATGGTAAAAGCTTTACTGCCTGCAGCAGTCCATTAAACCTATAGTGACATCCTTCATAATCTTGACGAAAAAAAAGATTTCGTAATTGAAGTCCGTGATAATAAAGAATCTAAAGTTAATTCAAATAAATGATAAGTGTTGAAGGCACAAAACAGTTGTGACCGTAGAAGTTCATTCTAGATTGTGTCATTAAACTCAGTTCTGTTTGCCTTTAACCTCAGCCATTAACCTTGAGTTTCTACCAGCCGCAGATGTTTGTTTACATTGTCTGTGAGTCATATCAGCAGTAATTCATCCGGTCATGCCGGTCATATATCCAGACGTGTGTTTGGATCTCAGTTCTTGAGTGATGCTCTTAAGCATGTTTTTGTGTGTGTTTGTGGTATAGACTGTAAAGAAGTTATATCTCAGTTTGCTCTTCATTCCGTCTCACATTTGCTTTAGCGGATGTTAAACGCTGTGCATTAACTTGACTGCAGACGCTGACGTTTGGTTTTAATTGGATTGTGATTGTGAGGAGACGACTGCAGGAAGTATGTGATGAAAGACCGGCCCAATTACCGCAGCTACAGGGCGGATACAGGCACAAGTCCCATGATCCCTTGCGGTTCATAGTGATTGGGACCTTAGGGGACCGATGGAAATCAGGTTATAAGAACACAGACATACAGCAATGAGAAAAGTAGTTGAAGGGTGCCGGGGGGAAACGCCGGGAGATTGAAGGATTCTTGCTCTTATCTCGTTCTGGTTGCCTGTTTTCCGCTCTGTTTCGTGTAGTTCTGGTTTTCTTTTTCATCTTTGGAGCGTGACACAGAAGAGACTGAAAGACGTGTTTTTGTCTGAGTTAAGCTGTGATCAGTGTAGAGCAGAACCACAGAGATAGACAGGAGATAAAGATGCTGTTATTAAGATGATCATGATCGAGTCATGATACAGTTCGCCAACACTGCAAAAGACGTTCAGCATCACTGAGAATGCAGAGAATCCTCCACAAATGTTTCTCGGATGTTCTGCTTATTTTCATCTGTTTGTTTGATAACAGAACCTGACTGTGCGGCCTGCTCATTTGTCTCAGAAGTGTTAAACAAAGGACATCGAACCTTGAGGATGTTTACAGTCATCTGTGCACACAGGATACATGGATCGTTTCAAACCCAGTTCTTGAAAATGTCCAGTGACTGCATCTCATCACATAAGTGCTGCTTTGGACATCAGATCGCAAGGTTTGAACCCTCCAGCACTAACAGATCAAAATGACATGTTTAAAAGACATTGATATCTCTACTAAAAACAACTACAAATTCTAATGGAGCAATAAGAGATTTGTCATACAGGAGCAATAATACAATAGGTACTAATATAAGTTACTAGTTTCAACAAAAGCTAGACCACTACCTGTTGAGAGAAAGAGAGAGGGTCCTTCTCCTCATTTTATTATTTTTCCCCCTCATTTTTCTAAATGACCTTTAAAACTATTACAAAACTCATTTATGTTGTGTTTTGTATATTCTAGTATTAATGGTTTTCTATTGGCTCCCATACATCCCTGCTGAAAAAAACTATAGAAACTCTAATGGTTACTTACTCTAACTCTGCTAATGGTTTCCATTAAAATATCATTATGACCTATTGGCTTTTTCCATTTAAACCATTACAAAATTAATTATTTTTGTGCACTGCTGAAAAACCTTTTAGAAACCATCACAAAAATTCAAATGGTGTCTATGAAAAAACAACGAAAATCCCTTTATAACTATTATAACTTCCCTGCTGAAAAAAACTACAGAAACCATTTCAGAAGTTATAATGGTTTTAAAGAGAGTTTTATTGGTTTTAAAGGAAACTGTAATGGTTCTACTGGTATGTGATGGATTCTACTGGTGGGATGTTTAATTCTACTTGAATAATGGCCAAAACACACTACAAAAAGAAATTTGTAATGGTTTTATTGTAAAAAGCTAATGGTTCATAATGGTACTTTAATGAAAACTGTAGGTTGTACTGGTTTGTGATGGAATACAGTATATTGGTGGGATGTTTAATTCTACTGGAATAATGCCCAAAACAGACTGGAAATAAAAAATAAAATAAGTTTGTAATGGTTTCAATGGAAAAAGCTATTGGTTCATGATGGTATTTAAATAGAAAACTTTATTTATTCAACAGTGTATCTCGCCCATAAGAACCCAACACAAAACCAACAGACACGTTTCATTTTTATCAAAGCTCATCTAACTCCCATTATATCTATCCATTAAATGTTCTGTGATTAAGTCTGCGATGGTCCATTATTTATTCTCAGCAGTGGTTTCATTATTGTGACAGATTGCCATCTTTATCTCATAAATTGTTTTCTAGTCTCTTTGTGTTGTAAATGTGTGTATTTATGTGTTTTGATGCTAATCGATCGGTGTCTGACCGATGAGATGAATTGGTGCCGGTCCGGGTCAGCTGTCACTGGAGGCGTCGCTGCAGTGAGACGCTGAGCCCTGCGCGCCCCCGAGATCCGGGCGCATTTGAAGCGACGCGTCCCCGACAGCTGCGCGCATTTTCTGGATATAAGCGCGCGGAGACCCGTTGCCAGAATCGCACTGAAGCAGAGACGCACGGATCGGGTCAGAACCACATCTGGGTGTCGTTGGGTGAGTAGATCGTGTGTTTGACGCGATGTGGTTGTTTGAATGTCACAATTCGTAAGTTTAAGGGAAGAAGCGAGAACGCGCTCGAGACTGACGCGTTCAGAAGCACTTGACACGGTTTATGAGACGCAGTTATGTGGGATGTGATGTCTCGTGAGGTAATATTCACACATTTCTTGTCGATGTGATATTTCATGTGATATTTATTCAGTTAAGGTTCACTGTTTGGTGGAGATGTGATATTCCAGGTGATGAGGTAACGTTCACTCGTTTATTGGGGTCCCAGGTGATATTTAGAGAGGCACATTTCTCTCGTTTATTGAGATGTGATGAGTGATATTTAATGGTGTAGTCTTCACGTTAATCGTTTTTTTTTGGGGGGAATGCGATGTTCCAGGTGATATAACGTTTTAATGAGGTAAAAATAACTCTTTCATTGGGGATTTGACGTGTAATTTGACATTTCATGTGTCCTAGACTGACTGTCGTTTGTTTATCGAAAATAAGTGGCGTACTGAAATTAAATAGTATTGTTATTATTGTCACGTGTTGTGTTGAGTGATGACATCAATAAATTACTTTTAAGGAATACGCTCGCGTTTAGGGAATAAGAGCAGGTGCAGCTCGGGCGCGCGCTTCAGGGGTCTCGCGCGCTCTCAATCAGATTATATCCCCGATTATTTTAATTTGCGACATTCGTTATTCTAGAGTTAGTGACACGTTTGTATGACATCATCTCCAGTGTCATTTTAATAAAGGCATTTTGAATTAAATATTTATCATTTTTTATAATTATACGAACGTATAATCTTCGTTGTGACATTTCAATTAAGCAGGGATGGTCTGTGGAAAAGTATTTTTCTTTAGACATATCTTCCTGGCTATTTAAATGATTCTCCAGACGTCTATTTTTAAATAAAGTTAATTGAAGTGACAACAGGGTAGTTCACTGCTGAGAGGACAAATCGGTCCACAGACGATAACTTACCCCCCCACACACACCCTCCTCACCCCAAACACACGACACACACTCCGCATTCCAGTACTGGGTCACATCTCCCAATTAATGCAATGCTAATGACTGAGACGGCCTTATTGTCTGATGAGTTGGACTCTTTACAGGCTCACACGGGACAATGGCGGCTCCTCATCCATCCATTGCCATCAAATCTGAGGCGCTTTTCTTTAAACTGTTTTGAGATCTATTATGTGTTGAGAACATTGAGTAAGTGGAGCTTGTGTTTCAGCGTTGAGAATACTGTTGGACTGTTTCTCTCTATGAGTGTCCCAGAAACAGTGACGTGACAGATGGGCTGTATTAAACAATATTCAGACGGGCTCCAAAAACACATGTTTGTTTGTGACTGGCGTTAAAGATGCCCCGTGTGTGTATGATCCAGGGATGCGTATGCCACGGGTGTCAGGGTGGCATTGAGCCCATGGGAACGAAGCCTTCTGTGGGAGGGATACCCACTCGGGCATCTGAATGTGAAATTATTTTGTCCAGTGGGCTGCTGAGGCATGCTGGGTATTCTGCCACAAAGCAAATCCAGTCCGCGGAGCCGCGTGCTGCCCGTTGGTCACTCAGAAACGCGTCAATAACACACAGTGTTATGGTTTGAGTCATTATGATGTCATAGTGGAGTCGTCTGAAGAATTGTCTGAATGCAAGTCTTATTCATTTTCTGTGGCCTCTCGTGAGCTAACGGTGTTCACATATAAAGCGCTGGTGTTGGCCTACTTTTGTCACCAAAGCTCACTCTAGCATCTCTTTAAAGTGCATTTTAAGTAGATTTTACTCGCTTTGGGAGGGTTTGGTAAAAACCTGCACTGATTCCAGCTCATATGCTGACCCTGATCCCAGCTGCCAGAAACAATAATTTAAGTATAGGGCACCCACGTGTTGATATTTTAATCCTTTTGATGATATTCAGTGATACTTATCTGAAAAACAAGAGACCATCACAGAAAATTTGAAAGGCTTTATAGGTTGGAATAGGCGATGTATTGGTTTAAATGGGAATTGTTATTGTCACGTGTGTTCTCTTGGTGGAACGTTATCTGGTGAATGGTAACCAATAAAACACCACTAAACCCTACTGGAATATAACCCAGAAAACACCCTGTTGAAGTACCCTGCAGAAAAAAACAATAGCAGCCATTAAATAAGTTGTAATGGTTTTAATGGTTGTAATGGGAATTGTATTGGTTTTAACGGAAACCTTTATGGTGTCTACTGGTGTTTGATGGATTCTATTGGTGCGATGTCCTAGAATAATTCCCAAAACATACAACAAAAAGGAATTTTGTAATGATTTTAATGGAAAAAGCTAATGGTTCATGATGGTGTTTTAATGGAAACCCTTTGAATTTCTGTGATAGTTTTTATTAGGTTTCTATGTTTTTTCTTAGCAGGGTATAGAAACCCAATAGAAACCATCTCAGAAATTCTAATGGTTTCCATTAAAATTCCATTATAAACCATTAGGTTTTCCATTAAAACCATACAACATTCTTTTTTGTAGTGTGGTTTGGGTATGGTCATGGTTAGTCTGCCATGATAACACCCCACCAATAGAATCATCATATAAACCAATAGACACTATTATAGTTTCCCTACAGATAGCATTATAACCATTAAATCCATTCAATTTTCTATCATTTTTTTGGGCAGGGCTCTATTGTTTTTTATTCAGCAGTTTTTTTTAATGGTTTTTCGGCAAACAGCCGATGAATGGAAACCATTCAAATTTGTATTAATTATTAAAAAGGGTTTGCTGTGAAATGACTTAGTTTTTTTTTCTTCAATTAGAGTAAATATAGTTTCAAATGCAAGAGGTATGCAGTTTAGTAAAAATGTATACGATGAAGACTATATAACAGATAATTGAGCTTCCAGCTGTATTTCAGTACATCCTGACGGACAGAACATGCAGGTGGACGTGAGGACTACAGATAGACAGCAGTGGAAAGCAAACATCTGTCTCACAGTCAAGCTGCCAAACCACAACAAACAAACTGTCAACACGGGAAACACGCGTTACCTTAATAATACGCAAACGTTTCCTTGTTATTGATATGAAACTTTACTGAACCTTCATTGGCACTAATGTTTTCATCATATTGTTTATGAAGAAGGATGATTATTTTAGCGAGTATTGAAGGTTTACAGCAGAGCCGCTCCCTGGCTGTATTTGTTTAGTTCTAATAGACATGAGTGTTTTGTGGGAATGATATAACACAAACAAGCGTGTCTCTGCGGCTGATGTGCTTCTTTTATCAGCTCTGTGTGGTGTAATGACTTCAGACACGTCTGTAAATGACGAGATGAGATATGAGACAATATACAGACCTCGGCTTCATTATCAAAGTGATGTGGTTTCTAAATGAAAAGCCCATCCAGGCATGCGCTGTCGGATTGTGATAAAACGCAGTCGCTGCTTTCGTGGTGATAACTGTGATGAATGCTTATTGTTCTTTTGCATTACTTCTGTGTTCACGTCCAACTCGGGGTGTTTTTGAATGATTACATATCTTTTGCTGTTCACTCTGTTTATATTCTATTACATTAGATGACTTTAGCTATTGTGCGTGTCATCTCAGGAAGCTTTTATGCCCACTTATGAGCTTATCTCTAAACATTGATTTTAAATAGAATTCTTTACAAAACACGATCAGTGTAATGTTAAGATTTTAAACCGATGTTAATATTATGAATTGCATGTTTTGGATGAAATGTTTGCAGTGGGTTTTGTAATGCTGGGCGTGTAACATCACCAGACCTACGTGTGAAGAAGCTCACAAACTTTGTGTGCGCTCAAGCTGAAGAGAGAAGCAGGGATGGACAAAGACGGTCTGTTTCGTGTGTCTCTCTTCGTGGGGTCGTTGTCTTTGTCTTTATCTTCAAGTGGGAAGGGTGTGGGGGGGGCATCCTAAATTGAGCAAAAAAGGAGCTCCGGAATTTTCTCTCCAGGGTTTCCCAGCATGCGCTACTGCACTCCGCATGACCTTTGGTTGGTAGACGGCAGGAGAAGCGTCCAGTCTAGAGGAGACGATGTGTTTACTGGTGCTTTTCACAGACTTGGCACGGAAAGAAACTTTATGATAAAATACTGGATGTGTTGATGCATCTGTCAATTAACACAAATGAGCGAGAGACACACACACACACACACAGAAAGGGAGACCCACGGATAAAGAAAGAGAGAGGGACAAGCTCAGTTGAGATTCTCCAAATCCTCCTCAAATTTGCATAAGCTCAAGGCCTCACGCGTGCACACACACACACACACACACACTTGTGCAGTGTAATTGTTCAGCAAGCACAGTAGCGCGGCTTCATCCAAAGCGTTGAAACTGCTGAGCTCAAGAGACCTTCTTAAAGCTTTGCCCAGATAATTCTGGTCTAGAATCAGCTTAACCCATTCCAAAACATGCATTTTGTCACCAATCCCCTCTCAAAGCATCTGATTCTGGAACAGTCTGGTCTTTAGGGCACTGTTACTCAAAATAGAGTTAGAACGAGTACAGATCTGTTTTGGGAACAGTTTTCGGCACTGTTTGTGTTTCCAGTGTGTGTTTGCCCATTGGGCTGCTGGTGGTGTTGTTTTCTGCTGTAGGTGATGGATAGATCGAGTCTTTGAGTTGTTTTCTTTCACCGCAGCTCTGAGACCAATCAGCTTTTATGTCTAAAGGAATCATTCTACCGAAACGTCAGAGTGAGGCAAACAACAGCCTTGTCAAACTGACAACACAGCTGAAATTGTGTGCTCTTTCGCCATTTATGTCTAGATGTCATAGAACAGAAAAGACTTTAACGCTATAAAATACTATGAAGTCATGATTTTACCAAATGGCTCTGATGGGGAACAATACTGCGTCTTGTTTTGCTGTCCCATTGCTGGTTAAAATCATAATCTCCCACCTCTAATCTCAGCCCCAGCTTGGAAATGCTTCTAGGGGATTGAGGTCAGAAACCCATTAAAATCAGCACAATGGAATTGTATAAAAATGAAAAACCCACGAAATGTCAATCAGAAGAGAGAGGGAGAGGGAGAGAGAGAGAGAGAGAGAGAGAGAGAGAGAGAGAGAGAGATCGCATGACCAAGGTATTTAAACTGGCCAACCAGAGTGAGTAGGAGGACAATAGGTATTAGTCCTACTTGCCAGGAACTTAATTCAGTCTGTCAGCTGTGACACGTTCAGGATTCAGACTGATCCAGGGACAGCTGAACAAACTCTACATGACATCAAAAATGAAGATTGTAAAATGTGTGGATCACTCACGAAGGACTGATTACAGGTTACTTTAAAAAAATTAATCAGGGTTTTACTATAGTAATAGTGTGGTATTTTTGGCAGATTGATTACCACTTGGTTTATCACAACATAAAAAAGTTTGAACTGTCTTAATTAAAAATAAATGGACATCTTAAAATATCTCATTCCCATTGTTTTGACTCAAGATGCACACCAGTGATATTTTTATCTAAGGCATTTTAATAAAATGAACTTAAACATCCGAAATTTACTAAGGCATAGTCCTTGCTTAAGCTAAGTCTTGTCTGTGAAAGCGAGTCATAATGTTTTAAAATAGCATATAAATGTAAATGATCTCTCCTTTGACATCAGGCTGTGAAAACATTTTTCGCTTCTAACTGAGGTGGTGCATGTCTGAACGTACATATGTAAATACAAAACAGTAGAAATTCTGTAACCTAGTTCTGCATTTCCTCAGTTTCATGACAACAAAATGTGAATCTTTTAATCAGGAGAAGAACATGTTTGTAACAGGATCTCCTGTCAATGCATTTGCAGGGTCTCTAGGGAGCTCGTGAAGAACTCACTTTGAGCCAAAAGAGGGAGATGTCTTTTGAGCTGAGAGACTAATGCGTTACCCCATGAGAAGTTCAGACAGAAGAAATGAGTCGTTGAAGTAAAATAAGCTTATGCTTATGCTAAATGTAACTAACTTTTTACTTTACCGCAATGATCTGCTCTGCATAGTTGTGGAACTTGAGGACTTTGTTTCCGGGTTAGCTTTGCTTGGACAGATGAGTACATCACCTGTAAAGATGAAGAAACTGTCACACTAAACCTCACATTACATCTCAGACATAAAGCTTAGTTTTCTCCCCGTGTCTAAATTAAGTCCAATCGGCTGTAAGTAATCAAATGTGTTTTTAGCTTTAGCGTACATGTCTACATCTACATCAGCTTTCTGGTTTCATCATCACAAAACGTCTGTCACTTCAATTGTTTGATTCAAGAGTCCAGTCTGTCCATATGGAGCGAGCAGGATTGATGTGCAGTGTTAAGGAATCCAACCAACCCACTAAAATTAATCCCATGATCCTCTGTGCTCTGCTCATTTGTGTTAGGCTTAAAGCGCGCCGTTCAGCTCCTACTGTCTGGTGGGGTTTGACGTTCAGTCAGATTTTTTACATCATTTATTCAGATCTGTTTTACTGATGTAAAGATGCAGCTAACATCTAAAACTTAAAATTTAAACTGTGGTGCTCATGGTCAGTATTGGGCAAGTTACTCTGAAAAAGTAATTAATTTCACGTTACTATTACATATTCAATAGTGTAATTAGATTGAGTCTCCAAAAAGTATTGAATTACTTCTTACTAATAACCTTCTATATCCTATATCAACCTTGATTAGTTCAGCAATTCAAGGATAGACATGAAACGGCTTTTTTAATTCATTCAAATAAATAATATACAACTACATAAGGTAGTATTATTAACTGAACAAAGTATTACAAATGGGAGAATTATAAAATAAATCATAATTTTTTAAGTTAGACTTTGTGTAATACATGTGTGTGCAATAGTGGAATCGACATTAAAATTACTTCTAACTAATTACTTAGTAACTAGTTACACCGCACACTGGTCATGGTAATGATCCAGGTCCGAATCAGGTTTGTGATTATATTCCACTATTATTTCTTAATAAATAAGCACCCAACTTCAATCCTGTTTACGTTCTAATCGGAGCTTTCATTTATTGTGAACTCATTCTAGATCCGGTTATCCGTGATGAGGGAATCCCTCTGACGCTCCCATCAGCACAGGGAAAGTGTTTGTCCTTTCTTGGCTCTCATAATCTTCTCTTGGGAATCCCTATAGGGGTCCGCAGGAAGAGTGATCTAGAGACTATAGATCCAATTTGCTATTATCTAGCTTGTGAAAAGGTTGTGGTCGTCCACACCCCTTTCAGAGTAACTAGAGATGGCTGGTTTTGTAAACCTGAAACGTAAGCTGGTGTGTGTTGAATACCTCGGGTTTGTTTTCTCAGACCGAACAGGAAGTACAGGCTCATTTTACACTCGGCTAACAGTTCGTGATTTTCATTTCCAGTTAATATATTAAGACACAGCGGCACACCTGTCCCCGTTGTTGTGTCTAACAGTTGCTTGCAGAATAGAAAATATCCGAGCGCTCCACGAACAAGATCATTTGAAGCAGGGGTTTAAACGTGAGTTATCACTGCTAGTTATAATCAGGGGTTGGTGAAATTGAACGGGGGTGTCTGCGATTGGATTCCCCATAGTGGAAAAAAATCCAATAAGATGTTGTGCGCACGCAGCCGAACCTGCAGGGACTGTGAGTCTTCTAAAGCTCAGATAGTGTTCAGAGTGATAAATCTTTACTCCATCTTCACCTCCTGAACCGCATCCACCCTCACAAACGCACATAACATAACACCAGCGTCATCTGCAGAATGTCTGGGGGTGTTAAGACATGCCAGAACTTGTGGAGGTAAAATATTTTTATACATTTATTTGAAACTCTATTAACTTTACGTTCCGAAATATTGGGTATAATTCTTGTGGCTTGTTCTTGAACCGTTCTCTTTGACCTCACATTACTCTCTGTGACTGGCTGACAGACTTCTGACCTCCCGTATTACCCTGGCCCACCACTTCCTTCAACAGGGTTCAGATTTATCCGTCGCCACGGCAACCTACACATACATCAAAGTGTCGACATCAAGAGCTTTCCTCTCTGACATGTTCTTTGATGTAGTGTATGAATGAAAGGCGAGCATTATTTTAACACTGTATATTTATATTTACGTGCCTATAAACAAGTGCATTGACGTATAAAGGATTTACACGATATTGTCTTTAAAACAAAAGAAACTGTTATTAGGGTTCCTGGGGAATCCTTTGACAACACAAGTTACAAATTCTCCCTTCCAGCAACGGAGCGATTAGCATGAGAATAAAGAAACGCAGCGGAAAGCCAGAGAGGCTTCTGATCTTGCGTGAGGTTTGAACACAACAAAGCGTTTCAGTCGAATTTCTTACACGTTTTACACCTTTTGTACTTGTAGCATTTTTACAGCACTTGACTTTAGGCCTCCACGTCTCAAGTGAATTTAAGGGCAATAAATGAACGCATTCATTTTGCTGTGCTTCTGTTATTTCCGAAGGTTTCTCAATAGGGGGCAGTCTGTGGCGAATGTTAATGGCTGTTTTTTATTTGGCGGTGGGCAAAGGTTTCGTGAAGAACATAGAGATGGTAGCATGTGTCACTAAGCGCTTGCCGTAGACTCCCACAGACACGCTGGGCCGGGCTTGTTCTCCTGACAGTGAAATATGTGTCTGACATTGATGATGTCAGCGTGTCAAGGGTCCTCTTATAGTGATGTAGAAGCATGTCTGTAGTCATGGTGACATTGTCTTGTGGGTGGCGAGTTGCGTTGTGGCATTCGGTTAGAATTGTACGACCTTTAGCTCTATTGGGAAGAAAGTCTCTGATTAATCGAATCTGTGGAGAGTTTGATCGTAGTAATGTACTACTTGTTTTTGTTGATGTATTGTTAGTAAATGCAATTAGTTATTGAACATTAAAGATTCTTTACTTTTCTTTGTTCCACTAAAGAATAACATGATGCAAGTAAACATGAAGCCTTGTCAAATCAGCCATAATCGCAGACATGAAATCAGTTACACAATGTTGCATATATATTTAAAATAATACATCCTTTAGGACACAAAGAAGCAGAGAGATGAGAGACAGACAGACAGACAGACAGACAGAAAGAAGTAGAGAGATGAGAGATGAGAGATTATAGAGAAAGAAAGACAGAGCAGAGAGACAGGTAAGCAAACAGAGCTGTGCTGTTAGTTAGTCACAAAGCTCAGAGCAGGGAATGAATGAGATGAGTCAGGGATGTTTGGGATCAAATGCTCCAGTAAACTGGAAAATCCTTCTTTCTTAAAGCTTTTCATGTGTAGACCAGTGAAGATTCAGATGTTGATGTCATCACACTGTAAGAGATGCTTCTGGGTCATGTGACTGGATTTTCAGCTTACCTCAGTATGAAACAATCACTGAAATCTGCTGTGAGGTCAAACGATTAATCCCGACTAAACACATCCAGAATATAAATTTGTGTTTGGATAATATATGTCTGTGTACTGTGCATATTAATTTTGGGTTTACAAACATATACACATACTTGTGTGTGTGTGTGTGTGTGTGTGTGTGTGTGTGTGTGTGTATGTATACAGTGAATTATATATATATATATGAAGAATTTGGTTCGAAAATGAGAACTCTGTTTAAAAAAAATTCAAAATACTTGTTTTTTATTATGTTATCATGTTTTATTGTGTGAGTTAGCTGTATTTTTTGTTATTATGGCTTGAATCAAAACAAACCAACTACAGTTTGATACGTTTTAAAACAGAGTTATCCTATTTTAGAACCAAACTTTCCATTGTTATATATATTAACATTTAAGTAGTTAACCTTCATCCCATTTCCAGCCATTATAATGTTCCAGTATCAATAAGATCAGACCGTTAAGGGCAACACCTTTGACCGGATCTCTTAACCAGAACATTCTCTGAAATACTCTGGTAAGTCCCTCTTAAACTACAACAAGAGCATATGAGTGCTCTTAATAATACAAGATAAGAGTGTCCACTTTGTTATTCACATAATGTTGCATGTGAACTTTAAGATTTACTCTTGATGAAAGATTCTTGGCACTTACGCCGTGTCTTGGCAGACGCATTCAAAGAAAATGAATATAAATTGTCCACTTTCTGCTGGTGTGACCACCCCTGCCAGTGTTACGGGCTGCTGTCCCAGAACGTCAGAGATGGTCTCGGTCGTGTTTGGGTGTTGAATGCTGGGCCTGCTGGGATCACAGGCCATCGGCTCTATTGTTCAGACTCCAGGGCGTAAATGTCGGGCCAGTCTGGGTAAGCGCTGGCTCAACGGACCACCTCCTGCTCTATGTCACGGTCAAAGTTTTAATAGAACAATGCATTTTTATCATGCCATAAACCAGACGCTGAAGCAATGCATGACAAAGCGGGGAACACTGCAGGCTGTTTATCATAAGAAAAGAACGTCCATCTATGTGTTCCAGTCGCTGTGTGGGCCGCTTCGGTACTCTTGTGTGTTAATAAGTGTTTCCACCTTTCCATTGGACGGCTTTGGGGTTTATTGTACTTCCTGTCTATTAATGATTGGTCGACTCTGACAAGCATTGTGATGATTGGATGCACTGGACAGTTATTGAGAATGAAATGTGCTGATTTTTGGCTTTAGGAGGAATGCTGGCACATAAAGGGTATCAATGGTTGTACGGGGCAACAGAAAAGCATTCCTGGTTATAAAGACTCTTTTGAGTTCGGACAGAGTATCACAATGAACAGAGAGATTAAAGAAATGCGTCTGCAACAATTCTGGTATTAAAAGATATTCAGTGGTTTAAAATGGATGTTCATGTATTCTGGGTGGTGAACTCAATTTAAAGTCCCGGTGAAATAATTTTTTTTTACGTTTTCATGAAATATTGCAGCGTTTATAGTAAATAGCTTATCATTGTGGGTCATTTCCTTTTCAAAATGAATGTACCCTCATAATCTGCTAGACTATCCATCTAAAATTAATGTAAATCAGATGTCTTGGGCGGAGCATCCGTTAACTCCTCCCCTTCAACTGTCACTCTGCTGCCAGTTTCATTTCCAAATCAATACAACAGCCAATTTTACACATCCAATCAATCCGCGGTGAAAAACGGAAGTTAAAATGATCGCAACTTCCTGTTCTCGGACACTTTAATACTCTATAGTGGTTGACCAATGTTATTCTTGTTATAGAGACTGATATCTGAAAAGATATGAATGTTCACATTTACATTTAGGAATTTGGCAGACGCTTTTATCCAAAGCGACTTACATTGCTTTATCCTATACATTTTACATAGGTATTTGCAATCCCCTGGGATCAAATCCACAACCTTGCGTTGTTAACGCAATGCTCTTACCACTGAGCTACAGGAAAGCTGTACAGGAGTGTTGACTCTTGATAGTCAGGTAAGGAACAGACAATGTTATGTCTCTCTGATGGATTTCAGACTATCTAGCAGCGTGGAAATGTTGATTCAGCGTTCTACAGCATTCATTTTATTAAGCGACGTATAGCGTTGGTGAGGGCACGATGTGCAGACCAGACGCTTTTAAAGAACAGCCATCAGACTGTGTCACGCTGACCACAGAACCTCCTTAAACAAACACAGAAGTGAAGAGGTTTACTAGCCCCTCGGACTCCTGTCAATGCCATTTAACATTGAAACCACTTTCAATTAATGTTGGTTTACTAACTACATGTGAAGTTGACGTTTGTTTGTCTAGCTGCTTGATTTGAGTGGAGGTTAAACCATTAAAGCTTTTGTCCGTCCGTCTCTGTTGGTCCAGAGTCGAGGGGTGTTTCGCTTTTTGACTTTCAGGCTTGTAAATCAGTCAAGTAGATTCCGGTCGGATGAACATCTCTCACCGGCGACAGGCCCGACTGAACAAACGTCTGATGATGGGCACAAGAGACGCGAGACCACATTGTGTGAACTCTGCTAGAGTTAAAAGAGTTAATTGTTTGTTTTGTGGTTGATGAGAGTGAATGGGTCTATTTGTTTAGCTGAGGCAGATGTTATGTTGAGTAACATTCATTCCCATCTAAATGGTCAAAAGACTGACAGTATTTATTTTCATGCTGAAACATGCCCGTCAATCTAGCCGTTATTTGATTTATTTCACTATTTTAAAGGAATGGTTCACCTTCAAAATTAAAACTCTGTCATCATTTATTCATCCTCTTGTCATTTGAAACCTGTATGACATTAAAAAAAGTTCTGCAGAACTCAAAAAGAAGATATTTTGAAGAATGTTGTTAACAGCCCCCCATTCACTTGCATTGTTTACATTAGAAGTAAATGGGGGGCTGAGCCTTTCTGTTACCAAAATTTTTCGAAATATCTTCTTTTGTGTTCTGCAGAATAAAGAAAGTCATACATGCTTGAAATGACAAGAAGGCGTGTAAATGATGACAGAGTTTTCTTTTTGAAGGTGAACTACTCCTTTAAGTAAAATATTTCTTTAAATGTGATTCAGAAAGGAAATTGAATTTTTTATTTTATTTATTTTATTAAATCTACTTTTGGTGATTTAAATGCCAATTAGACATGTATTACTTATTAGTTTGTGAGTGTTTTCTGATGTGAAAGAAGGAGAGAAAGAGGGTGATTGAGTTATGAATTATAGCGCATATGGCACACATGCACTATCCGTGTGTGTCGAAGTTTTCTTTCAGAAAGTTTAGAAAGTGTTTCCTCATTTACAACCGCATCTGAAATCTCTATTAAACTCAATGAGTCATTTCTCATTTTAATGCTGTCAGACATGTTCACACATAATGAACTTAATGAATATGCAGATTTACTTCTGCGGCGGAACCTTACGATTACATCTGCTGACATAACAGATGCTGCCAGCTGCAGAATTCATGGCATTTACCAGAACTGTTATTTTCTATTGGCTAAAACTGTGGTTTGCATTATCACGTCTATTCAATCATTTATAGACCAGGATAGACTTATTTATCTGTTTTTGCGTCACATGTCTGTGGCAAGCAACAACATACGTCTTTATGTCAATCATTATTTACTCACCTATCTCAGTTCATTTTTATATTTAGCACGTTGTGAATGTGTATGGGTAATATGTACAATAGATGTAAAGAATCTGTGCTGATTTTATGGGGGAATGTGTTGATTTAACACTCACTGTCAATACAGATATTGGCTTGTTTTGTTTTCCATGTAAAGGCTTGCATGTGCAGTCCAGACCCGTGACATTCTGTGCCATAGGCATAATGGAGCTCCGATCGATTACATGATGCTTTTACCCCTGAACCAGTCAGAACATATTTTACGCCGCCCCAGAAATGAAACTCTGTTTTCCTTCACGGCAGACAAAGAGATATAGAAAATCAATCATAGACCATGTACCAACATACAGAGAAAAATTATCGAGTTTATAACATTCTGCGTTTTAAAATCAAAAACAAAGGACAAGCAGTGAAATCGGATCCCAAACCAGTTTCACAATACAGAAACCGTGGCTCACGAACCATTAGTAATGCTTCATTGTTTTTTGTTAAAAGCAGAATCCAATTACCGAGGCAAAATGAATGATTCATGAAATTTTCTCGTGTTCTCTCAACACGGTTGAAATACATCGACGAGTGTGAGTTTCTGCGGGGAACCTTTATCCTCAGCAGCTCTAAAAATAGTCAGCCTGCCGGTTTCCAGCATATTTGTTGTTGATCTGTGTTTTATGATCGGCTTGTCGCTGAGGATTATGGGATTGATGCATTAGTACAGTACGGACGGATGATGTCGTTGAAATATTTTCAAGTCGTCTTTCATGTTCTGGTTTAGTCTTTGCGCTCTATGTGAGTTTCTTTGACTTAATTAATGAAGAGTGTGAATTATAAATGGTCGTAACAGGTGTGTCGTCTGTGAACATAAAGCTCCTTAGATCAATAATTAACTGTCACAGTGGGCACGCGTGTGCATATGTCCTGACTGCAGTCATCAGTACGGGGGTGATACTGTGATCTACTCCTGCAGGACATCAGCTTTGACCCATGATGAGACCAGATGCTTTCAATGATTGAAGTCTTGATTTAGATCTGTACATTTGTTTTGTCTGTGATTGGGAAGAAACTTTCTTTCATGTTCCGATCGTACATTAGAAATGGGGGCTGGAGCTCGACATCATAGCTGATCTGATCTTTATATGCCGTTTGATCAGACGAACTGCTTTCATTCAACATATGAGCTCATGAATGTGTCAGTACAGTGAAACAGATGTTGGTGTTCAACCCTGTTATAGCGTGTCATGTGTGTTGTTCCGTGTGTTGTACAACTCTGTGTTTGTGATCAATGCATCTGTAGCGAGACAGTATCACACACACTCATTTAAACCCGCCGTGAAAGCCTGTGGTTCTTCCTGTGTATGTGTGTGTTCTGAGTTTTTGTGTTGGGATGTAAAAGGGGCAGGTTGACCTCAGTGTCCTTTCCACGGGATTAAGAAAGTCAATCTTGTAAATATCCTCTTAGACTGCCACCGTTGTCCTGGTTTTGTGTCCTGACTTTCCGATTGAATCCCACGGGAGCGTCTCTCGTTTTGTCCATTTACTTCTTCATTTGGAATTTTTCTCCGTTCTTTTATAACCTCTCGATCCACCTGATACACGTAGATCATTTCACATTGATCGAGTCTCAAATTCCCTTCTAAATTAACCTACTTTCTCTTCATCGCACTGGTGATAACCAGCCCCGATTCACGGATCGTCACAAAAGACTGTAACACTTTCATCACATCCTAGGTTTATGAAAGTGGGACGCGATGCTGAACGACACAGCTGCTGCTTCCCAAAGAGAGTCGACCAATGAATAATGTTGTTTTAATGGATATTGTGTTGTTTGTAAACCGTGTCACCCAGACGACAGAAAAACAGCGCTCTGCGGTGGGCTTCTTTTATGTTGAAGGGGAAGGTTCGGCCCCCTCCGAACAGCACTTGAGGCAAACTCGAGAGGGTTCAAAATCCTGTGCGTTTTGACAGCCAATCAGAAATTAGCTCTATTCATCATGAGGAATATGGTGCCCCAAGAGCTCAGAAAAACATTCTTGGAAAGACGTGGGGACGTGCTATAGATGTCTATTGTCTTATATCTAGCTAATTATAATTTCTATAGACTTCATATAGTCTATCTATAGTTTAAGGGGCTCTTCTTCTAAACAAACTTTGTTTGTATCTGTCAGGATGCACTGATCTAGAATCAGATCTTGTTTAATAGCTCAATGGTAGGGCAGCACATTGCACAATATATCGAAATATAGCAAATGTGAGTTTTGCAATGTAAATATTGTCATGTTTTGCAAGAACATTAAATAAAGTTAAATTCGTTTTTTCTAATACTGTTAAACGTGTCTGTTCATTTTCGCAAGAAAGAATGTGAAACGTTTTTTATTATTTAAATATAACTTTATTTAATTTACAAAGTTATTGTACTGCTTTTTATATTCAATTATTGCTTCTTGCATGTCTTGCTTCTCTTCTCCCGGATATGGTTCTTTAAGTTTTCAGCTTGGTCTCAGACAACTCGTTTAAAAAGTTCTTAGGAGAAATAAAAAAGACAAAAATATCTGTGATCATGTTGAGATGTTCTCCGAAATGTGTCCACCTGCTCTCTCTTTAATCTTATTAAAGGTGTGTTCCCTGGGAAACACACCCATGACTTTGGCGTCTCTAGCGCCATGCACTTCCAGAACACGACACTGCTTACCTGCTTACAGCGGCTCACTGATGCTGTTTTTGGGTTGACAGTGGAAATCTAAAAGGGAAATAAAAGTGGTGATTTGAGAATGGGCTGGTTTGGGACCTTTTCTCATTGTGCAATGTGACGGACAAACACTTTGCGCCGGATTATGTTTCGAGTCATGGTCTTTTGTAAAAGAGCGGCATTATTACTGCCCGGGCCGAGAGAAAAGAGACGCTTTCAAAGGGAAACTTCCCTCTATTGTCGCAGCCCGCAACTAACAAAAGACTTTCTTTAATGGCTGCAATATACAGATTCCCATCAGCACATGAGTACAGCTCTACTCCTGCAACATCTGCTGCTTCTGAGCTTTCACTTCACTGCAGGGGACGATGGGAAGGGAAGGTTACATTTTGTCCTGAGGCATTTCCTAAAACTGTCACAAGTGCCACTTTCTCCGGACTTCCAGACTGAGCGTGAAACTGAAGAATCGTAAAACTTTCCCATAAAGGAGTTTTTTATATACGGTGTATTTTGCTGTTTTTGTTTTGTTACCTTTATAACCATTGAATTTGCCGAACGTCAGTCATGAATAAAAAATAACACACGCGCAACAAAGCAAACAAACTGTGCCTCAAGTTGTGCTAGACTTTCAAGATTGCGCTGGCGTGCCCGTGAGAGAAGGAAATGTTTAACCTCCATTGAGCCAAAGACAAAAGATTGATTTAATCCTGCTGTGAGGGAGGGGCCGCTCGCCCCTCTGTGTGTGTGTGAGGGGTACGGCGCTCATTTCGGAGTGACATTCAGGCACAGACTGACGCTGGGGGAACATGTGGACCTGATTGTTGTATTTGTGTGGGATATTTTTTGTATATTTTGGGCTGTTTGGACTTTTGGACTGTTGCAGAACGACAGGTAAAGTGATTTTATTTTTCAAGGTTTACTTTTATGCATTTGGCAGGTGCTTTGAGTGTATATTTGATCAGTTTGTACACTGTTTGAAACAATGATGTTAAAAACAAATAATGAACTGATATGAAAGAAGGATTGTGTGAGATGCTCATCAAGACAACTGCTCTGTTTCTTTACTCTGGTTGAATTTATGTGGTTTCTGAGGCCGATCTGAATCTCATGCTCATCCGTGTGTGAGATTCAGAGGTGCGAATATCAGGTGTGAAAACACCTGTCAGATAGAACAGACCTGTGTGTGGGAAAGTGTCTAAATCTGATGAGACAGACAGAATTCAGCATCTGTGACTCTGGGGAACAGGGAATCTTTTAATCTTAAAAAATAGGAACTCTCTTATTGTTATGGCATCTTTCATGAGCTCATGAACGTCTGTTGCGTCTGCTTTCAGGTTCCACAGAAAGACACAAGATCAGATTGAGGATAGATCAGATCAGATCTGCTCTGGTGAGTTTGAACCCATCAGACTTTTCAATTGTGCCAGTGTGACATTTCTGTCAAATACCATCCTGGTTTTTTTCCTCTTGGAGGAAAATCTCTGTAATCTCTGAGACATTTGAGAGATTTCAGACATCTGGCCAGCTCATATTTGGCACAATTGCGTATGCAGATTTTTATCCGGGTTATGAATGCACAGCACTGTTTGGGTGTTTATGGATGCACAAATACAGCGTGATGTTGGCGTAAGATGCTCCGGGTATATTTCACAGCAGAACTGTGATTATGTAACTGTGTTTGCTGCAAGTGAACATCACATCGCAATCTCCTCATCAGTATTGTGACAGTTTTCTCTAGGCTTTTCTTGAAAGTTCCTGCATTTATTCATGTCGATTATACAAGGGAACATGATGCGTGTTCAAGTGATTCTGTTTTGAATAAAAAGACTTGTTAGGTAATTTAATTTTTCTTTCCAGAAAAGACTTCCTGACTTCCTTTTGTGGCGCTATTGACACAGGGAAGAGTAGACATGCACATTAGATGTAATTGATGTTTTAGGTAATACTTTTACTGTTGCCATGATGAAGAGTGTAGGTTTATCACCTCATAAACCTGCTTAATGAGTCTTAATCCTGTCAGTCTTTCTTCAAGATTTTCATTAACAGAACAGTCAATATTCATAGTTACCAACAATTACTGTCAACGGCAATTATTTACACAGAGATCAGATTTGTGTACAGATGTAGTCTACAGAGATCAGATTTGTGTACAGATGTAGTCTACAGAGATCAGATTTGTGTACAGATGTAGTCTACAGAGATCAGATTTGTGTACAGATGTAGTCTACAGAGATCAGATTTGTGTACACCTGTAGTCTACAGAGATCAGATTTCTGTAAACCTGTAGTCAAAAGAGATCAGGTTTGTGTACACCTGTAGTCTACAGAGATCAGATTTGTGTACAGATGTAGTCTACAGAGATCAGACTTGTGTACACCTGTAGTCTACAGAGATCAGATTTGTGTACAGATGTAGTCTACAGAGAACAGCCTTGTGTACACCTGTAGTATACAGAAATCAGATTTGTGTACAGATGTAGTCTACAGAGATCAGATTTGTGTACAGATGTAGTCTACAGAGAACAGCCTTGTGTACACCTGTAGTCTACAGAGATCAGATTTGTGTACAGATGTAGTCTACAGAGATCAGATTTATGTACACCTGTAGTAAAAAGAGATCAGGTTTGTGTACACCTGTAGTCTACAGAGATCAGATTTGTGTACAGATGTAGTCTATAGAGAACAGATTTGTGTACAGATGTAGTCTATAGAGAACAGCCTTGTGTACACCTGTAGTCTATAGAGAACAGCCTTGTGTACACCTGTAGTCTACAGAGATCAGTCTTGAGTACAGATGTAGTCTACAGAGATCAGATTTATGTACACCTGTAGTAAAAAGAGATCAGACTTGTGTACACCTGTAGTCTACAGAGATCAGATTTGTGTACAGATGTAGTCTATAGAGAACAGATTTGTGTACAGATGTAGTCTATAGAGAACAGCCTTGTGTACACCTGTAGTCTATAGAGAACAGCCTTGTGTACACCTGTAGTCTACAGAGATCAGACTTGAGTACAGATGTAGTCTACAGAGATCAGATTTATGTACAGATGTAGTCTACAGAGATCAGATTTGTGTACAGATGTAGTCTATAGAGAACAGCCTTGTGTACACCTGTAGTCTATAGAGATCAGACTTGTGTACACCTGTAGTCTACAGAGATCAGACTTGTCAGATTTGTGTACAGGTGTAGTCTACAGAGATCAGATTTGTGTACACCTGTAGTCTACAGAGATCAGATTTCTGTAGACCTGTAGTCAAAAGAGATCAGGTTTGTGTACACCTTTAGTCTATAGAGATCAGACTTGTGTACACCTGTAGTCAAAAGAGATCAGGTTTGTGTACACCTGTAGTCTACAGAGATCAGATTTGTGTACAGATGTAGTCTCCAGAGATCAGACTTGTGTACACCTGTAGTCTACAGAGATCAGATTTGTGTACAGATGTAGTCTACAGAGTACATGTGTAGCTTAGGGGGATAAGATTGTTGTACAGATATGTAATATGTAAACACAGGTATGTTTGTTGTCATAATATGGACATAAATATAATTAAATGTTATTCTTATTTTGCATAGATGTTGTGCTGTGTCCTTGGTTTAATCTTCTGTTGGTTCTGATATTAAACGTCTCTATCTGTGAGCAGCAGGTCACAGTCATATGGTGCAGAAGTGGGGGGTTCTCTGCAGGTGAGGAGCCAATAAGATTTAGCAGCAGGTCTGAGATCAGCGCTCACACGAGTGGCAGATGGTTGGGGAACAGTGACCACAAGAACTCAACGTGTCTCATGTTCACAGCGGTGTTCACAACGATACTCTACAACGATACTCTACAACGATACTCTACCATACTGAACTTAGTATGCAAATGGCATCCGTTTTTATTATGCGTTTGTGAAAATTTGGCAAAATGTGCAGCATACAACCAGAGCACGCAGTGTAGAATACTGTATCCCACACTGCACTTTACTTTGCTGTTATTCTGATTCAATTGTACTGTTAAAGGTGAGACTAGTTTACATTAGATATGCCGTATTATTATTATTATTTTTCTTGAAATGAAGTCTTACTGTGACATTGAAATAGTCTGTGGAAAGTGTGCTGTTCATTCTGGGTGACCTGATTCTAGTAAAGTGATGGAGCTGATCTATAGCCACGTTCCTGTTGACCTCTATAAAACACGGAGCAGTCACTACACACCAATACAGTTAGATCCAAAAATCTGTCGACTAAAACCTGAATTTTAGGCTCTTTTTGTGTATATAATGTTGTTTATACTGTAAGAATTATTTATTTGACAGCACTTATATCCAATGTGGTTGACTGCGCATTTGATGTATACAGTCAGTGCATTTAATCAAACCATTGCGCTGCTAATGCAATACCTCATCCATTTAGCTATAAATTCACTGATCACCACTTTATGTTTCACCTTTTTGTTTCTTTTGTCCTGAAGTAACCGGGCTCTGCAGTTGGCACACAATTTTAGAATGGCACGTACAGTAAGATCCAGAAGGCAAGAAAGCAGATGTGTTTGTACTAGTTTGATTAAAAACGGCAGAGAGGAAGTTAGAAAGGTTCTTCCTCCTGGAGCGAAACCAAACATCCTGTGTGTTGAACTCGGTGAGATTTGAGTCAAAGAGACACACACAGTCACACACACACACTGGTTTATCATCTCCGTGGAAACCTAAAGATTATAGAAACCTTTTTGTATTTTTAGATTTTCAAAAAATATCGTTCTGTACAATTTATTAGCTTTTCTGCCCATGGGGACCTCAATTTTGGTCCCCACGGTGACACGAATCCCCATGAGTCAGTGTGCATTCAGGTTTAGATCCCAACCGGGATATAAAAATAAGGCCAAACTCACACACACACACAAAAATCAACATACAAATTAAACACAATATCTAATGTCTGATATTAAATCCTGTTGTAAATCTGAGCGTCAGTAAATGTGTTTGTGTCAGTGATGTGTCGAGCTGTTCTCAACTGTCTGTTATCCTAATGGAAGGCTGAACGGGTCACTGGTAAACAGGACACACATTAGAACGGGTCAGCACACCCACCAGTCAACATATGAACTGGAACACATCCGATAAAGTCAATAGACAGATGACAGTTTTAAAAACTCTTCTGTTTTAAAATATTCTCCCAATTAGTTTTTTGTATAAATAGTCTTCAAATGTCTCTATTGGTTCCTGGTTAAGTCATATTGATGCATTTTAGATATGAAGAGAGATCTCTTTATATCACTTATAGAACACACAGGATTGAGTTGTGGTGTAACATATTTCAAATGAAATGTGTTTTTCTGTATGTGTGATTCCGAGCAGGCGGGCCGAGCCCCCCTCCATCCCCACACACAACACACACGGAGCGGGAGCAATTTGATTTTCTCACACTTTGAATGGGGTTTTGTTTGTAGCGGAGGCTCTGAGATTGGAGGGTCGTAGGTCTTTTGAGGGCGCTGAAGGGGAAATGATGTCTATTCACCTGCAGCATATGAATGAGGTGAAAAGAGGCCACTGAATGTCACAATCTCTTCTTTCTCAAATATTCTGAATCCCTTTCTCTCTCTGTGCTGTGCATGTATGTATGTCTGTGTGTATGGGTATATGTGAAGAATTTATTTCCAAAATGATACGAGATTTAAAAAAAAATCATTTTTCTTTATTGTGCATTTCAATAAATATCAATCAAACTGCAGTTGATTTGTTTTGATTTAAGCCACAACAACTAATAAAATACAACCAGCTAGCATAATTAAAACGTGATTTTTGACATTTTTTAAATCTAAGTTATCTCATTTAGAAACAAAGTCTTCAGCTCTCACTCCTTTTCCATATGCTCACGGTGTGTCAGATCTGTGTGTGTGAACTTTCCACACACGGTTACATGTGAGACACGAGAACTCGCCTTGTCAATGGACCGTCTTTATTTGTCAGTCATTGCATTTCTGGCAGAGGAGATCTACTGTTCTCGGAGCTGTGAGTGGGACGGGAGCGGCCCACCTCCAGGAAAACCTTTGAGACGAGCAGGTGGAGTTCAGTGTCTAAAGAGCTGCTTTCAGAGGTGGAGACTCAATGAAAGGGCATCTGTCCCAAATGCACCCCGCTGACCCCACCCGAACTCAAACGAGATAGAAAACTGGATTCAGTCCAGTATCTTGAGAGTTCAAGTGCCCACCAGAGTCACGGGGGGTTTCTTGTCGCCTAAGTGAATACAGACAGGGTGTTCTTTAGTTGGTGCTGTTTGGTGGCCCAATTGGTAGAGCAATGCGTTAGTGGCACAAATGTTGGTGGTTTGATTCCCAAGCATCTAAATGTTATTTTTCATTTATTTTGTTGAGGTGTAAATGTACTGATGGTCGAACAGTCAAATGTTGGCTGGGCTCAATGGCAGCAGTACAATAGCAGGAGCTGAGCGGACAGTCAGGAATCGCAAAGCCAGCAGAGAGCGAGAGGCTATTGATCAGAGATGTTTCTAGAGCACTGAATGAGCCGCCCAATGGCCTCTGAAAGAGCTGAGGTCACTGATTTCAGCAGCCTCCACATTAGACCAACATTAACATGACAATACCGCCCATTATTATATGTTAACTTTACTGCTTTGTTTGCGAACGATCGGTCCAAAGACACCCGTGTCATTGTGGAATGGTTTGTGTATTTGCCATGAATTCATTTCACGTGGAGAGTTCATCGTACCGTTTCAGTCCCTCTCATAACGTTTGTTGTGTATCCAAGCATAGATAACAAATTCTTTACATTTCTATTATATTATTTTAGTCTGTTTATATTTTTTTAAAGGTCATTTCCATTTCTCAATTTAGAACTTTTAAGCAACTTACTTTTGACATTTTGGAGTTCATTTGTGAAAACAGATAACTCTGTTTTTATAACAAAAAAAGGATGCACAATAAAATTATCGGATATATCGACTGATAAATGGTCATTTTTTATGTTATCGGCCAATAATAAAATTTAGGCCGATATAATATAGCCGATAAATCATTTCCTCTGGTAAAACTTCTTCAGCTGCACGTTGCTCACAGTTAAAATACAGTACAGTTCTGTCGCGATCATTTACATTGTTGATGTAGGTACAGTATGTAGATACAGTATTTATGAATGTGTAAATTTTAGAAACAAATGAATGCTTTCTGGCATGAGACCTGTTAGACATGTGGCTATTACAGTAAGACAATTTTTTCTGGGTTGCTCTGGAAGAACGTCTATGATTTGTTTATTAAATAAAAAATATACCAGAAAAATTAGAAGGTTAAAGAATTGTTAACAAGTGTAAAGTAGGCTTGGTACATGATTTTCAGGGGAAAAAAGGGAACTAGTGGTTACCTTGTTTTCTGCATTGCAATGTTTTCAAATAAAGCTGTTGTCCACTTTTTGCCTTTTCAGTCTTAGGAAACATTATATTAAAACTTAGATACCGTGGTATATCGGCCATATATCAGCTATCGTCTACCAATGTTAAAGAATTATCGCTTATCGCATCCCTAATCTTTTTTTATTTCTACTCAAATAATATCAATCAAACTACAGTTTTCACTACGTATAAATAACTTAAAAACATACAGCTAAAAACATGATAACATTATAAAAACATGCTTTTTGAACATTTAGAGTTCAAAATTAGAGTTATCTGTTTTCTCCTATTTCAAATAAAACAGACTTTAAAAAAATATGTTTATGAGTAGATAAAAATAACAAGTAGGAATTTATAAATATTTCACGTGATCTCTTAATGAATATGACCTAATAAAAGCTGGGTTTGTACTCATTCTAAATTGAAATTGAAAATGTTTTGAAAAATGTATTTAAAGGAGTTCAAATGTTGCGTGAAACCACATGACGGATGCATGTTGTTTTGTCTGGGTTTTCTTTTTGTGCTTACTGAAAAGGGCGACACTATGCAGGAAACAGATTTCTGAAAGAGCTATGTCGGCATGGAAACAGCCATGTGATGGAGGTGTCAAAAGTGAGTGTGTGATTTATCACTTGCTGGCGTGACACATGAATGTTTGATTCTTTGTAACTTTTCATTCTGTCGCTCAACACAGGAGATTCAACACAAGCCACACGTGTTTGTTTTGTGTTTGAATGTGGATTTTTTTGCCAGAAAACAAAAGCAGCATCGTCTGCAGAGATGCACACACTAATGCAGATGAAGCCCCCCATCATCATCATCATCTGTGTGTGAAGAATATTTCTCACACACACAGATCCGTCTTTCAGTCTACAGGGTCACGAGCGGTCCTTCATCTCACTTTAATGAGTTTTAAACAGATTTCAGACCTGTAATCCTGTCTTTGATGTGTTTGTTTTGGGGTCAGCATGCACAAGGCGAAGGTCTCATCTGCTTTAAACACGGTCTGTCCGCAATCTCGCCTCAGACATTTTCTTCTGCTCGGGTTTTCATTTGGATTGTATGCAGAAAGCAAAAACAAATGTATAATTTGTAGCTCAATTTGTGCTTTGGTTATAGGCACAACATTTGTGGGTTCGATTCCCAGGGAACACACATATTGAGACATGTGATGAACTGTGATAACTATGGATAAAAGCATCTGCCAAATGCATGAAAATTTGAAAACAATCTGTACTGTTTGATTAAGTAAGTTACGTCTAGTTATGTGGTGTCAGAAAATGTGGTGTAGCTTCTTTGAGCGGCGAGTTTTTGCATGTTAATGAGCCGTCGCTCCTTTAAGACGTGCCAGACATTAGCATCTCAGTGGACGAGAATCTGAAAGCAGGAATGCCTGTGGACGGCGTGTTTGTTAATATGAATGTAAGAAAAGAGGAGAATGTTAATGGGTTCGGAGCGAGCCGAGTTCACAAGACACTGAGTCGTTCAAAGACACGTTGCATAAACATTTGCTTTCCATCGTCTGTAGAAAACAATGTAAAGTAGCAGAACGACAGAAGTGCCCTTGAGTGACAGCGTCAGTGAGTGAATAGGCCAAATTGGTGAGAAAGTGCCAAGGTATTTGTTAAAGTAAGTGTACATTTGTTTTATTCTAAATAACATGCGTTATTTCTTGAGAGAGTCTATGATGTGCTACGATGTTCATATTTACATTCACATTTATGCATTTGGCAGAGGCTTTCATCCAAAGCAACTTACATTGCATTATCCTATACATTTATACTTAGGTATCTGCAAACCCCTGGGATCGAACCCACAACCTTGTGTTGTTAACGCAATGCTATTACCAATGAGCTACTGGAAAGCCAGCGGCTGCTTTTACCCTGAAGAAAACAGCAGCGGCCCCACATGAAATGTTTGGGTTTACAAGTATTATGTGTGCGGCTGAAAGTGATCCATGATGGTTATTGAATATTCATATTTATAATGTGGCTGAGACAAAACAACACAAGCTAATATAACACAAAACCCTGTGAAATGCTTTCACGAGTGCTTCTGAAATACATTAATTCTGTTTGAAAGGTTTGAAATACCACAGGACTTGTGTATTTTGTTTTATAGACATGATGTCATTTAAATCGCGTTACAGTTATGAACCATGTTTTACAACTTTGCATTGACATTTTTTTCCAATCCATCTCAACAACGCTTTTGTTAATGTCGGAAGATAAAGATCCATTGAACATAGTCACAAACAACATTAATGTTGCCTGATATGACTTCCAGCGCTTTTGAGAACATCACACATTTTTAGTGTAAGACAATTAGCCTGCGGTTTTGTGTGTTGGACGTCATTTTCAGCCCTCGCTCTGAATGTTTCCTTCTGTGTGTAATACCGAAATGCTTTTGTGTACAGCCTGAAACAATGAAACACTGAGAATTTATCACCGTCTCAGCATGATGTAGGGCACAGATGAATCAGAACGGATCGTCCCGGACACGCTGTGAGATTTAATGAGCTGATGCCTCATTGACTGTAAGAGTCGGACCGCATTCGAATTCAAATTAGATCATGATGTTGCTTATAACAAGTACATTTATTCATACAATTTAACATTTTGTCAAATCTTCACAACCTCAGGTCCAGGTTACTGTACTGTATGTCATTCAGTTCGATAGTGTCTGTTAGAGATGAAAAAAGTGTTTGTTTACGAATGCCTACAGATACAGAGCTCACGATGAAATCATTTATGATTCTCTGCTCCTGTGTTTGATCAGGAGCGCAGGCCTGCGATTCACACAAGGGTCCCCAGACATTATCTGAACCCGCCGTAAATTACCATCCGCTACTAAATATGTAATGTCCCAGAGGGCAGAGAGCGAGACCGACCGATCTGTCGTGCCCTGTGGGGTCGTGATGTCATCAGACAGAGAGATAGACTGACGAATAATCAACAGCACAGGATATTAAATCTCTCTCTCTCTCTGTGTTTGTTTCATGATGTCACTAGTTTGGGGCTATTATAAGTCCACTTGTTTTATCATTTCATACATTTAAATCCATACAATAAACAAATGTGTGATCACAGTTTGTAACGCATGTGTGTGTTTCTCTTTTTCTGTGTCTCTCTCAGTGTTGGATGTGTTTGATTGATCGCAGTTGAAGGCGGGACTCGACTCACTGGAGAGGCGGTTCATTGGTCCCACGCTTATCATGGACGAGCCGAGTGACGGCCGTTTCGCACTGTTGTTGATGTTCCTGTGTCACGTGATCACAGCACTGGAGGTCCCTCTTGACCGTACGTATCTCTTTAAATCACTGCGCCACTAACTGAACCGGTTTCATATTGATTATACACATCATTCGCATATTCATATGTCAAATACATAAGGTTCGCAGTAAAATAACAGTTTCAAAGCAGGAACAATTTGAAGCACTGGTTTACTGTTATTTTAATACTGCTGTTTTCAGAAGAACGTAAACTGCTGTTGAACGTGTATGTGTGTTCAGTGCAAATGCTGATGGGACGGAATGAGTTTCGCTGACTCTGTCCAATTACAATCTATTCAGAGAGACGCACAGGATAGACCTGCATGTGTATGTGTGTATACAATACAAACAAACACGGAACCGCTGTTTCTCAACCAGAGGCCGAGGGACATGAGGAGGCCACAAGAAACTTCCAAGGAGGATTTAAGATGATGGAAAATGATTAAAAATAATGAGTATTAAAATAAGTTAAAGGCGCAGTTTTTGATTTACAGCGCCCACAAGCGTTGTTTTATAGATTTGCATCGAATCGCTCAGTTCAAACAAGATAGTACCACCATAGTACAAAAATATGTTGTTCTCATGTTGACGCAGGGAAGAGATCATGCTGGCATTAGAAAAACTGAAGAAAGAGATGTCTTATTTATTTCATACAATAAAAGGTCTGTGGATTTTAAGTATGAAAAGAAGGATAAAAGTCAGGCAGGAGTTGTCGGAGCCGATAGCCTTATGGTTGGTGCTCCGAAATATGGCGCTTTTGCACTCCGGGCGACCCGAGTTTGAGTCCCGGCTCATGGTGCTTTCCTGATCCCACACACTTTGTTTCCTGTCCTCTCATTGTTACTGTACTGTAAATAAAGGCAAAGAAATGCAAAAATGTATCTTTAAAAAAAGTCAGGCAGGAGCTAGGACCTGCACTAATATAATAAAGACTTCCAGCAGAGATGCGTTAGGACCCGTGGTACTAAGGCTTTTAGCAGAGAAAGTCAAATTATCTATGGAGATACTTTCCAGCAGAGAGTTGTTGGAGCGAAAGATCGTCTTAAAATCATCCCTGAGGAGGTTGCTTTGATTCGGATCAGTTTTTGAGTAACGTTGGTTTTACTGTGTGTTAGATCCAAGATATGTTGATGTTTTTCCTCTAATATTAGCTGTGTGACGGAGCAGTTTTGAGTATCATTGTTTATCTGGAACCACTCTAATATTGTACTCGTCCAGATACTGGAGAGAGGGAGCGAGAACGCGTTGGCGCTAAAACTTCAAAGAGAGCACGTTTTACTCTCTTACTCAATGATGAATAAACTTTCAGTTCATAAACACATTCACAGATTTCATAAATTTGTCAGCAGGCAGCTCATGTTATTTATTAATGATATTTTCTTCTGCGTATGTCTGTGTGCTTTTGTCTCTGTTCTGATGGGGATTTAAGCAAAACTTCTGGAAGAATGTAAGTTTCCGCACATCTGCTGTAGTTTTATGGAGTTTGCCGTGAATCTGCAGTGGTTGCGTTTGCATGATGTTCGCACGAGATGTTTTTTTTATTATTTGTGTGTGTTGGTCATGTTTTGTAGAATGTATATTTTTTTGAAAGCAAAATTTTACAACCCAACATTGTGCAACATACATTAAAGCCAGAGAACCATTCAGGCATGGAATCATAATTTAAATCATTGTTTTTTTTTTATTCTGAAAGCCTGCATGCAAACACTCCCTGTGTTGTTGTAGGTAAACCCACACCTGTCTGTTTTTGCTGCGAATCGTGTTTAACTTCTGTGTCATGTGACCCACAGTGACCCAGCCTCCCACAATCACCCATCAGTCTCCGAAAGATTTCATCATAGATCCACGGGAGAATGTTATCATCCACTGTGAGGCCAAAGGCAAACCTCATCCCAGGTGAGATTATTTTTATTGCATAGAGTTTTAAAGACGTATGAGTGTAAAATAACGTAAATCATGTTCCCCCAGATTCTCATGGACTAGGAATGGGACTCATTTCGACATCGAGAAAGACCCCAAAGTCATCATGAAGCCTCATTCTGGAACGCTCGTGATTGACATCAGCGGAGGAGAGAAAGCCGAGGCGTACGAGGGCGTCTATCAGTGTACGGCTCGGAACGAGCTTGGGACCGCCGTCTCCAACAACATCATCATCCGGCAGTCCAGTACGTGACCATATGAACTCTCGTCCAATCAGATGATGAGACGTCACACATTATCTCATTTTCACCATATCAACCATTATAAATGTTTCACTGTTTTGTGTTCACAAGACTTGTTCAGCATGATCATGGATCTAATTTTGAAAGGTAAATGTGATTTTGTCTGTAATGCATGTGACGGCCCACCGGACCCTCCAGAAGACTGACCCTCAGAGTGTTTTAGATCTCATTCTCCGCTTCATTTTCCTGCATCATCACCTCAGTGTTGTCATCACGATTGAAACGTTATCACCGCAACTCATCGGAATGAATCCGTTGTGTTTCCCGCAGGATCACCGCTGTGGTCCAAAGAGAGAGTGAATCCAATCATCGCACAGGAAGGACAGTCATTGGTTCTCCCCTGCCGGCCCCCCGCTGGGCTCCCCCCACCCATCATATTCTGGATGGACAACAGTAAGAATCTCATTTAAGACTTTCTTTAGTGACTTTAATTCTAGTTTGAGAAGCTGTGAATGAAACATGCCGCCTCTGTCTCTCCAGATTTCCAGCGACTGCCTCAGAGTCGGAGAGTTTCTCAGGGCCTGAACGGAGACCTCTACTTCTCAAGTGTCCTGATGGAAGATTCAAGAAACGACTACATCTGCTACGCTCGATTCCCGCACACGCAGACCATCCAGCAGAAGCAGCCCATAAACGTCCGCGTGTTGAACAGTAAGTGTCTCCTGTGGGAGATTGACGCAGATCAGTGGGACGTCTGTTTCCTGTAGTTATAGGTCTAACCGCAGATCTGTGCCTGAATGAACGCCATTGTTCAGAGATGATTGGAGTGTCCATTCATCATTTAAACGTCTGCCCAAACAACGAAACTCTTCAGTCGGACATCATTCGACTCTGAAATGTCACGGTTGCAGCCGTGTGAAACTGTCTGTAATCTCGGCCCTTCTTTCGTTTTAAGTTTTCATTCTAAGCCAATCACATTCCACATAGACGTCAGATGATATTTTACGTTTATTTCAGTTTGATTTGATTTGTTGTTTTGTTGTGTTTCAGTGGATTCAATCAATGACACAATGGAAGCTTATTTCAATGATACAGATTTGTTCGGTGGTGAGTGATGGCGCCCCCTAGTGACTGACCCCCCTTCTCTAAAATAACCAACCAGTTTTACCAAACACCCAATCAAATCTAACCTCAACTTTACCTCTAAACTTCTTTCACCCTACACACAAATAGTTCTTGTGTATTGAGTTCTAAATCCGAGCTTGTTTTCTTTACTAATGGGAATTAGTCGGAATTAATCGGATCTCTACTGCATGTTTCTTTTCTCAAAGATTATGTCTTCCAATTCAAGCATTTTCTTTCTTGTCAAGACTGGTAAAGGTTTAACCCTGAAATTATGTAAAAATAGATATTATTCAACAATTGAACAGGTTTAAATGTTTAGAATATTGAGGAACATCTTCATCCTCTCACCATTGACTCTTCTCATCTCATTCTGCCTTAACTCATCTCAGTTCATCTTCATGTGTTAAATCTTCTTTATTCAAATCTTTTAATTTTCAAGTTATTTGAACATTTATCAATGCACAAAACTGTATTACATCGCAACAAATATTTTAAACTAGGGATGTCAAACGATGAATCGAGATTAATTGCATCGAGCATAAAAGTTTGTGTTTACATAATATGTGTCTGTGGACTGTGCATATTTATTTTGTATTTATAAACACATACATGTATATATATTAAGGAAATATTTACATGCAATATTGTTTTTTTTTTGGTTTTCTTAAATATATGCAAGTACACATACATATATTAGGTAAATATTTTCTTTTCTGGAAGCAATGGAAAATACAGCTTTATACATTGACTGTTGCTTGGAGACATATTGACATCATTCTTTTTGGATTGAGGTTCTTCTGAACCCTGATTAATTCAGAAATAAAGTTCTGCAGCCGTTTTCATTGTGAGCGCCGTAAGATTGTCCAATTGTGCGGCACGAGCGTTTATGAGCGACCAAATACATCAGCGTCTTATATTCATCTTTTCATTTCAGAAAAAGCTGGGCAGGAGAGAGCCCCCACGTTTATGGTACCGACTGAACCTATCAGTTCTAAACTGGTTCTGAGAGGAGATGTTTTAGAGATGGAGTGTATCGCAGAGGGCCTGTGAGTTTCACCCGTGTGGCTTCATCACATCATGTATATTAACCGTGTTGTGAATGATGTGTCATGAGATTTTCTGATCTCTCGTTCAGCCCCACTCCTGACATCTCGTGGAACAAAGTCAGCGGTGAGATTCCGAGCATGCGCGCCTCCTTCCTGAACTACCACAAGACTCTGAGGATAAAAGATGTTTCAGAGGCGGATGCTGGAGAATATCGCTGCACTGCCTCCAACCGCCAGGGCACCGTCCATCACAACATCAGAGTGACTGTCAAAGGTGAAAAACTTCTCACAATCTATCTCACTCATGATTGTTTAAAAAGATTTTTAGTTCGGACTCTTGAACGCAGAGCAACACTTAAATCTAATGCCACACATCGTGATTATTAATATTTATATGAACTTGTTTTTATCCCAGCTGCTCCGTACTGGATCAGTGCTCCCAGGAATCTGGTTCTAGCTCCCGTGGAGACGGGCGTGATCACCTGCCGGGCGGGAGGTCACCCTAAACCCACCATCAGCTGGTCCATGAACGGAGTCCCGATAGAGAGTAAGAGACCGTCTCCACATCAGAATCAGCACCAAATATAATGAAGATCTGCTTCATACACACTACATTCACATTGTTTCTCGTGACAGATGCTCCTAAAGATCCCAGCAGGACGGTGGAAGACGACACCATCATATTTTCAGAGGTTCAGACTGGTTCCAGTGCCGTTTACCAGTGTAACGCGTCTAATGAATATGGATATTTACTGTCCAATGCCTTCATCAATGTACTGGGTGAGTAAAACACACACATAACTAAACCTGTCTCAAAATCAAAACCTTTACCTTTTGACATAAATCACATTTTGCACCGTGATATCGTATATTGTGTTGTTATTGACATCCGTGTGTTTGTGTTTCAGCGGAGCCGCCCAGAGTTCTGACTCCACCAAATAAAGTTTACCAGGTCATCATAAACAAACCTGCGCTGCTGAAGTGTGCGACGTTCGGTTCTCCGATCCCAGTGGTCACATGGTGAGACTGTGTCTGTTTGTGCCTGTCTGACATTATTAGTGTAGCGGTGAACGCCGATAGTCATCATCAGTGTTTGATTTGTGGCAGGTTTAAAGAAAGCCGCTCCAGCACTTTAGAAGGCGACCCCTATGTGTTCCACAAAAACGGAGCTCTGGAGATCCACGTGTCTCAGAAACAGAACAGTGGAAAGTACACCTGTGTCGCAAGAAACTCGCTTGGCATCTCAGAGAACCACGTGTACCTGGAGGTCAAAGGTGAGAGACTCGTTATGTTGTTCAGTGATTGGTGATGTTCACGGAGGTTTTTGTTGTGCTGTGTTGACAGCATTTTAGTGCATTTGATAGCCTTGTATATTTATCTTTATGGCTCCAGGTATCCCAGCATGCATCATGTTAAAAGGCTTCAGCTCTTAGCTTGCATGTTTTCACTTTCTCAAGGAGGTCCGATGCAGTTAAGTGTGTCTGTGTAAAGTACAACATCCGGTATTGAGACCATTAAGAGAAGAAATCACATCAGCGCAGTCTTGCACTTTAACACTTTATTGCTTGAGGACTGACTGCTTTTTATAACCCTGAAATTTGCCAATCGGCAGTTTCTGCCCTTTTCTGTCTGTGTATTGAAGATGCAAATGAACAAAATGTCCTGTCATACACCAACAGCAATTCAAGAGCAGCATAAGGATGAAAATCTATTTTGTCACATTGCAAAACAGTTTAAATCAAACGTGTCAAGGTGTCTTTTTTCACTAATACATTTTTAAAACTAAAATCTTGAGTTTCGTGCTTCTTTCAGAGCCCACGCGAATCCTGAGACCACCAGAGTACAGAGTGGTCCAGCGGAACCGAGACGTTATGTTTGGGTGTAAAGTAAGACACGACCCGTCTCTCGTGCCCACAGTGACGTGGCTTAAGGACAACGAGGAGCTTCCTGACGATGAGAGGTGAGGACATTGTTGTTAGCATAACAAAAAAAAGGCAATTTATTAAGCAGATTCCTCGCAGATTTCTCATTTTCGTGTCTGGTTTCAGGTTCCGAGTGGATTCAGACAGTCTGACCATTACAGATGTGACTGAGGATGATGGTGGTCAGTACACGTGTATCGTGAACACCACGCTGGACGAGGATATGGCCAGCGCTCGCCTCACTGTTGTTGGTAAGTGTCACCGGAAATTAAACCAGATTTGACTGCCGAAAACATGAAACACAGAAATATTTTGGTTTCTAGATTTTTATTCTGGACCGCTTCAAATCCGATTGGTCAGAAATCCTTCTCTACGCACATTAATTATTTAATATTAAACATCAGATGTGTTCTGATTGGCTGTGATTGTGTTTCATCACATAGCATTCAACTTTCAAGGAAAGAAAATGTACCGTTTTCCCATAATGCACATTACTGTATGCTAAATATATTGACTTGAAAACACGAGTGATGTCGTCTGTAAACTAACACTTCCTCCTCACTCCCTCTGACCCCGCCCACTCAGAGACAACACCCACCCCTGCTGTAATCTCCGGTAATCACATAACACAACGTATCCCATAATGCCGTGGGCTCGTGTGTGTTTGTAATGAATCTGGTGGAGCATGTTGATGTGTATTTATTTTGTATGAATATGAGTTTGATTCTGTTTGTCAAATGACCAGCGTTTGTTCAGTACAATTTTCATCTAGTTTTGAATCTTTTTATTTGTTTCCAGAGAAGGTAACATGATTTACAGGAACGTCTCATTTCGTGTCTGTCCTCATGCAGCGCGGATCTGTTTTTGTCAGTGCTGAACTGCATGAATCATCATGTGAATGTCGAATCTATTTAAGTTGCGAACATTTTCGTAGATTTGCTCATGTGTCAGTTTAATGCACGCGGCATGTCTTGCTGTTTGGTCTGTTGTGACACAAAGCCATTGAATGATGACGTGTGACTCCTCAGAGCAGCCAGATGCGCCCACCGATCTAGAACTGACGGATCCGGAAGCCAGAAGCGTGCAGTTGACGTGGACGCCCGGAGACGACCACAACAGCCCCATCACGAGTACGTCACCTCTCTCACATGCCGGTTTTATCAGGCAATGTTGAGTGAGATACTTTACGACCTGTAATCATAATACATGTGTATCTGTTTCCAGAGTTCCTGATTCAGTATGAAGATGGTCTTCATCACGCTGGAGTGTGGCACAATCTCACTGAGGTTCCTGGGATGAAGACCACCGCTCATCTAAAACTCTCGCCGTACGTCCACTACACTTTCAGAGTGCTGGCGGTCAATGGCGTGGGTCACAGCCATCCCAGCGCGCCCACCCGACAGTACAAAACCAACCCAGCAGGTTCGGACCAGCACTGTACATACATACTTACATACAGAGTGAGTCAGTGTTTTTTTTAATGGTGGTTGTGTTGTTGGGACCCTTCAGCTCCTGATGAGAACCCCGGTGATGTCAGAGCCATGGGCACGGAACACAACAATCTGGTCATATCATGGAAGGTAAGACAGGAACTATCTGTATTAAGTTTGTCAACAACAAACAAAATATGGCAAGCATTTCCTCCTTTTAATATATACCCCCATTCTGTTTCTCTTTTAGCCCCTGACGCCTCTACAGTCCAACGGTCCTGGACTCCAATATAAAGTCATGTGGCGTCAACAGGATGCCGAGACAGACTGGACGTCTGTCACCGTGGCCAACGTCACCAAATTTGTGGTGTCGGGGACGCCCACTTTCGTCCCCTATGAGGTGAAGGTTCAGGCTCTGAATGCTGTGGATCATGGACCCAAACCTGCCGTCGTTATCGGATATTCAGGCGAGGACTGTAAGTCGCTCCTTAAAAGGAACCTTTGACTTAAATAACCTTTACGTCTAGCCGAATTGCTCATTCCCAGAATGCACTTGTGCAGTTCCTTCAGCAGCACCGGATGACGTCCGGGTTAACGTGGTGAACAGCACGCTGGCGGAGATCCACTGGACGGCGGTTCCTCCTAAATCTGTGCGAGGCCGACTTCAGGGGTACAAAGTAAGTATCACATGACAAACAGTGACACGTTTGTGACACATCACAAGATCGGCGTTTGATTTCAATCCTGTTTTTAGATTCATTACCATTGTGAGAGGAGTCGACACAGACACACCTCTCATCACAACGACCAGAAGATCGAGATCTTCAGTCCTAATAAAACCAGAGGAAGACTGCCCCACCTGCACCCATACAGTGTCTATAGTCTTTACGTGACGGCGTTTAACGGGCGAGGAGAGGGTCCTGCCACATCTATCCAGCGCTTTGAGACCCCAGAGGATGGTAAGTGTCTTTAGTGATCTTAGGTCTGTTTTATACAGTATCTGTTTACATTTCCTGCATGCAAATTTTCATACAATTTGGAAGTTGTTGAGCAAATAAAAAAAGTGGAGATGGTGGTCTAGTGGGTTAAACCACTGAACTGGTAAGCAGAAGGTTGCTGGTTCGATCCCAGCAGCCACCACCAGTGTGTCCCTGTAATAAGTGCACTGTAAGTCGCTTTGGATAAAAGCGTCTGCCAAATGACTAAATGTAAATGTAAATGCAAATCCCATCTCTTCTCCAGTTCCTGGTGTTCCATCATTCTTCCGGGTGGTGGGTTCAGATTTGGAATCGCTCACGTTGGAGTGGGGTCCACCTCACCATAGGAACGGACATCTTATGGGATACTCGCTCAAATATCAGACAGGTACCGAGTCACATGTGTTCTGTTTGAAAAGTTCAAGAACATAAACAAAATTTGTATCTACGCACCAAACAAAAGCCTCTTTGGATAGTTTTGGAAAGACGCACATGCTAAAGTTCATAAAGATATGAAAGATCATTGGTGAAAGGAACACAACCCCGTCCATCTTCCCATTGCAGTGAATAACAGCAACGATTTGGGTGTGCTCGAGGAGCTGGACCTCCCGTCCAATCACAGCGGCATAACTCTGCACAACCTCAAACACAGCACACGCTACAAGTTTTACTTCAGTGCCAAAACCCTGAAGGGCTCCGGACCCGCCCTTTCCGAGGAAGCCGTCACCATTGTGCATAAAGGTACGTGTTTGCCTACTAATGAGTGTTCACGAGTGTGTTCTTCCCGAAATGTAGCGTTCGCTGACCGTGGACAGTAAATCGTTCTAGAATCACGAATCTGGTTCAAAACATCATTTTTGTTGTCCTTGATGTGTCTGCTGTTTTTAAAGTCCGTTTTCAGGAATACTTCCCATCTCAACCCCCCTCTTACCTCTTACCTCTGTCGGTGACCTTTGACCTGCTGTCTACTCTTCAGTGCTCCTGCATGCAAATGTATGTTTATGTGTGTCTTCGCGTACGTGTGTTTGTTTTTTCCAGAAGCTCCAGCCTTTCCCCACTTCCCTCTGAGCTCGCCGCGCTCCCCCCAGCAAAAGGGTACAGACCGTAGAGACACCAGTAGCCCCTAACTGTGCTAATCTGATCACCCATCAGAGCCCACCTCACACCCCTCACCGCTTTCATTTCATGTCAATGTGTCAGTCCGAGTGCCAAACACGGGGCAGTCCGTCATCCTGTTCTCTTTCGTATTCTCATTTGATTGAACGTTCAGGGTCCACAAACAGCTCAGATGTACACGAGCATGACCTTTGACCTGTTGTGTATTAACCGTCATAACTCCGTGTGAAGTTCAAAGGTCATCCCGACGTGACCCGTGCAGGTCGATGGTGTGGGTTTGATGTGTTCTCTCTCTTGTGTGTGCTCAGCGCTGCCGGCCGCTCCTGCGTTTGGGAACGTTAGCTCGTCTCTGAGCGAGGACGGACCGCTAATCAGTTGGGAGTACTGGGGCCCAGAAAATCATCTTTATGTTGAATATATTATAGACAACAGTAAGACTTCAAGCATGTTTGTTGTGTTGTGGATTGTGGTGGACATGTTTTAGTGTCCCAGACGTCATAGAAAGACAAATTTAAATATACCCGAACATCAGACGGATGAATAATCTCAAGCATCACACTAATACTGTATGACTCATGATTCATACTGTTAATACCTCATGTACCCCAGTGAACAGACCAGCAGAACAGTAACTGGTAAATCTGATGAGAGCTGTATCCCGGTCTCTTCACCGACGGATCACAATAGTGTATATTCAGTCCAGCGCTGTTGTACGAGATTTAACCCTCAGATTCTTGAACAGTCGTACTCATCTAACTTGCATGACGAAACTAGGATGTAGTTCATCTAGACGCCATGGGATGTTGAAATGTTTCCTCTGTTGCCGGAAACCCCTCAGGTGAAGAAGACTGGCACAAAGAGAAGGTGAACGGATCTCACTCTCATGTTCTCAAGGGTTTGACAGAAGGTTTGGCCTACAAGGTGCGTGTTGTGGCCAGAGATCATGACAACCGAACGCTCCATCACTCTGAAGAGGTGTTGGTTAAGGTCCCAGGTGAGGCATCACTTCAGCCTCCAACCCAAGGCCTTGTGGGAAATGTGAGAGTTGTGCATGGTGGTCGTGTGATCGTGATGTCGTTGAAGCGATTGGCATGTCGAGTGGTTTTATGTAAATCTATAGTGGCTTGTTGATGTGTGACATGCATGCGCCGCATGAATCTGATGGATGTTGTTTTTTTGACTTAGCAGCATGACTTTATACTTCTGTACATGAGGAGTTTCTCTACTTGAGTTTTGAACATTTGTTTGATGTTATACACTGTAAAAATGATGTGTTGACTTTACTTAAAAGTACTTAAAATGTACTATATAGGCACCATTTTTGCATCAAGTAAATTCAATTTAAGGAGATTTTAAGTCAACACAAATATATGAGATAACTTGACCTTCTTAAAAAATGATGTAGCACGAGTTCAATCAACTTACAGTCCTCGTGTAGGCTGTACTTACATATTTAATTAATTTACCTTAATGTTCAAATAGCATAGTTAAGTATATTATTATAACAATTAGTATTGAAATAATTGATGACTGATTTGATGTCAGTCATTGAATGATTCTCCTCAGGCGCACACAGCATTTCTGATGCTTCCTCATTGTGGTAAGACATGCGATGGGTTGAACAGGGTCTATGCTCACCAAAGCAAACACTAATCACCTGAATGTAACTTTACAGAAAACAATTATTCAAAACAAAACAACATCAATAATACTAAATACATCTTCAGTTTCATTATACATCTTATTAACGTCTATATAAATGCCCTCAAAATGCTTATTATTTAAAAATAATGAATATTAGGAATAATCCAACTTTTCAGGCGCAAGGGTTTATGGGTATTCCTCAGAATATTTGTACTGATAATATCAAGTTCATTGCACTGGAAAGTATGTTAGGTTTACTACATTTTAACTGTAGTTTGCACAACTGAATATGTTCCATTCACTTCATGCACACTTTTGAGCTGTTCTTGTAATTTATATGTTTGTGTTGCATAAACTAAGGATTTTAAATTGAGCTAAAAATTTCATAAATCTGAATATTTTTAAGTAGAAGCATACTTAATATATTACAGTATGGATGTTGAGACAATGTTAAAGCATTTTTTTGGATGTCATGAGATTATAAATTGTTGTTTATATGTGAAACTGGCGACAAGAATGATTTTAGGATTCTGAGGCTTGAAAATCACACGTCTCCGACATAACTTCATTGCTTCCTTAAAATCTGAAAAGTGTCTTGAAGTTAATGCTTCAAGCGCATTTGAGCTGAAGATGGAGATGTTTGCTGTGTCTCACCACGTCTCATCTTTCTCCTCAGCGATGGTGAGTCCTCAGGTGGACATTGCCACTCAGGGCTGGTTCATCGGTCTGATGTCTGCTATCGCTTTACTCATTCTCATCCTGCTCATCGTCTGCTTTATCAAGAGAAACAAAGGCGGGAAATATCCAGGTGAGAAAATCTTTACCGCTTGAAGGGATACTTCAGCCAAAAATGAAAAATTCTGTCATTATTACCTCGAGTTGTTGATATTTGGAACTACCATTGACTACCATAGTAGGAGAAAGTGAACTGTTTGTTTTCCTAAATTCTTCAAAAATATCTTCTTTTGTGTTTAACAAAACAAAGAAATTATGAAGATATTTTTCCTACTATGCCAGTCAATGGTAGCCAAGAACTATTTGGTTACAAGCATTCTTCCAAATATCTTTCTCTCTGTTCATCAGAACAAAGAAATTTATACAGATTTGGAAAATCTCGAAGGCGAGTAAACGATGATTTTTGGGCGAACTGTTCCTTTAAAGTCTCATTTACCCCACAAGTGTTAAAAAATGTCCAAATGTCCATGCAACATTCTTCACTTCCGAGACGTCTTTCCTGTTCTGCTGATGTTATCATGGCAGTTGGTTGTATTTTATTTAAAGTCCCATTTCCCCAATCCTGATTGACAGAATCAAATCCCGCCCACATTATTTCCAGCTAAATATTCAGCTCCACCTGATCGTGCGAGATAAAGTTCAATGTCCTGATGGTTGTTGTTCGTTCCTTTGGTTTCTCTCAGTGAAGGAGAAAGAAGACGCTCACGGGGATCCTGAGGTCCAGCCCATGAAGGAAGATGATTTAACATTCGGCGAGTACAGGTGAGAGAACTCTGACCTGTGAACCCTGACCTCTGACCCCAGCACACAGTGTCCTCAGGAGCAATGACCCCCCCAAACTCAAAATCTGCAGCTGTGGAATGAAGGTTCTGGGATTCATCACGCTGTTCTTCATGTGGGACGCAGTCGCTCTCTGCAGGGATAGCTACAGAATTCTGTGCTTCCATACACACGATCAGGTTTTAATGTGACGTTCAGTTTTATAGACTAAAAATTGTTGCCATCGATGGACTCTGAATATTTCCATCTGTAGCTGAAAGAACTGACGGTCTTTCTCTGTTTTACTTTCCTTTTGCTGAATGGATTATTCAATGCTAATGCACATGTTAAATGAGCTTTAAATGCGGATTCTGTTCAGTATGCAGATATTCTAGGTATTGTATAATGATATTATGTGACGCTTCTGTAAATGAATATTTCTTCTGGCTTATATTCTGCACGCACAACAACATTCACGCACTTTACTATTCTACAGCAATCCTGAACAGACTATTATATTTTTCCCCAAGTCATGAAAATGCTGTTTACACTTTCATTTTGTACATGAATGCAAAATACAGATTTTATCTCTACAGTCATGTCAAATGTTTGTTTAGATGAGACATTCTTGTAAGAGGTCTTTATGGTGTTCATAAATAACTCGGCCGTGTGTGAGTTTGTTTACAGTAATTCCTCCCCTCCACTGCCTGATGGCTCCTTATAAGACAGATATAAGAAACTGTAATGTTACTGTAATGATGGATGAGTAGATTGAGAGTCGTGATGTTCGGCAACACACATCATGTGGTTAACTGGACGCACCTTCCAAGAACAAGATGCAATGATTTCCTGACTGTTTCGTTCGGTCATCACGCTCGCTCTTAAATCGCTACCATCACTCAGAACGTCCCCACGAGGCTCCCGCAGGACCCGGCGAAGGTTGGGATGCTGGCGGGGAGCCGTGTTGTTTTCCATGGGCTGATGGTACTCAGATACTCCTTCTCAGTATGACCTCTGATGATTGTTTTGTGTCTCGTGACGTTTGTGTCGCTCGGCCGCAGTTGCGGTAAGCAGGACGTTGCATGCAAGAGTCTGATTCATGGAGACAAACGCTGTCATATGGCACATGAGAACCTCACAGCAGGAGCACGTTTCCATCTGACCGGTCATCGCTTCTTTTCTCAACGCTTCATTTGTTCTATTTGCAGCCGATTGGCCTCATTCGGAACGAGCGTCTGTGCAAATCTATCATGAAACATTCATGCAAGAAGTTCTGTGTAAATAGTTTGTAAATCTGCTTGGATTGGGATTATTTTAACGGGATAGTGATTGAAATACACAGAGATTCTTCATGAATGAAGCTGTGTTGCACGTGTCATGAAGCTGCGCAGGTGTCTGCAGGTCATCGCTTGCGCTCCATCACGTCTCATCACATCTTCAGCCTTCAAAATGTTTACATGGAAAATTTAACCTGGAATGATTTGCAGATCTTTTGTTATTGATATGTGTATGTTCCGCATTAATTTACTGACATTTACAAGTGAATATTTCATTTTAATATTGAATATGTATCAAAGCTTGCATGTTTAATGATGCAAGGCTCACTGTTCATGTGATGCTGGTATAGCCCTGCATGTTTCTCTCATCATCGTTTTATTTGTTGTTATGAGTTTGATGCCCATCATAACTTCACCTGTAACTCCTGCATTTTTATTTTAGTGACGAGGACCATAAACCCTTAAAAGGGAGCCGAACGCCGTCCAGCGGAACTGTGAAGCGAGACGATAGTGACGACAGTTTAGTTGACTACGCAGACTCTGGAGACACGCAGTTCAACGAGGACGGATCTTTTATAGGACAGTATAGCGGGAAGTCTGATCGGAGCGGGCCGCGCGGTCACGACAGCTCAGAGCCGCCGTCCCCTATTAATGCCATGAACTCATTTGTGTAGGCGTGCGGCCCGTGACATGGATTTGGTTTTAAATATAAGAACTGTCTTATAAGTGGATTGGGGACGACTTTCATGTAGGCCAACCAACATTTAAGCTAAAATCAGTTTCAGCCAATGCTAACACATAAATTTATATATAAATATATATAGATGCATGAAGAAAATATTATATTACTGCAGATAGCACAGAGAAATAAGAACAGGAAATCTGGAAATAATAAAAGGATTTTTCAAGTATTATATTGGTGTTACTGTACAGGCAGAATGCTCTACGACCACATTCAGGACACTTGCAGTTTTTATCGTGTGATTATAATAACTAGTATTATAGTTTTTTTTTCACAACAATTCTTAAAGATGCCCATTTGCCTTCTGTAGTGAAAATAAATTGTGTCAGAGATACTGATAAATGTATGCAGGTTTCACACCTGTCACCTGTAGCATGAACAGCAGACAGCATCATTCTGACCTGCATGTGAACTTAAAGCGTTTCCATAGCAACCCAAACCCTAACCTGCTCACATCAGACGTCTCGCATGCTCCGCAGTGGTCGACGCTCTGAGGGGTTCTGTGCCTTTGCTGTGAAAATCACCCCAATCTAAATCCATCACACGCTTTTCTCCCTGTAGGCAAAGTATTAGATTTAAGTGAAAGATCTCATCTGAATTCTGCCAATCCAGTCCTGTTTCATGCTCAATTGAAGAAATGGGACTAAAAGTCGCCTGAGAATTTCACCCCAGAATAAACAGCAGAAATTGAATTGTCAAAATCTATTTTTTGAACGACCCCCGTTATTTTAATCCTGTCCAGACATGACGATTTAAAAAACAAAACATCAGCATAAATTGAATCAAGTAAAACAAACAATACCACCGTGTATAAATGCTTAAAATATAATCTCATATAATCCCTTTTTTGTCGGAGTGAAAGGATTTTGGTGGGCTAATTGTCATTAAATAACGCCACATCTTAATGCCACAGAAAATATATAATTTTGCATTATATTTAATTTTCTGTTTGATTTTAGGGTGAAATTTGACATGTTCATGTTTTTGAGATTCTCTATAAATTGCCTGTGTGAATGTGTGTGTGTGAGAGAGAGTTTGTTTTTTCTTAACTTGCATCAAGTTTGAATTTCAAATGTAACTTTTTTGTGTAAAGATTTCGGTACCTTTGTAAATAAATGAAGTTTTGGTTTGGTTTAAGCGCAGGAGGTTCAGTCGATATGTGTTCTATTGAAAGGAAACATGTGATTGTTTGTTGTGCTATTTTTTATTTTGGTGTAATTATTGTTTATTTTGATGGTCATTTTACTCTCATATTTACAACAGCGTCTCTTGTGTTTTATTGACTTATGTGATTAAAGTCTGCAGGTTAATTGCAATACAATACTCATATACCAGGACTGTATATCTCTGCTATTTATGATCATTCTAGGATATCGCATTATATAATGCAACAGCTATTCGAAGATTTTCTCTTTGGAAATAGGTATTCTTAAAGGATTTTCTACTCTCATTAATCACAAGTGTTCAAGCTTCAGGATTTACTAACTACATGAGTTGTTTCACTGGAAATGTTGGAGATTTCAGCCAATCTCAATATAATATTGATAATATTCAATAAATACATGAAATGATTATGTACATTTGTGTTTGCTCCTTCCTTTCTTATACCGTCTGACTGTTTCTTCAAAACCATAACTACTTCTAAACACAGTTTTTTTTATTTTTTTTCTCAATTTCATTAAAGTTTCGGACGTAAATTTCATCATACGAAATAAAAATAGACACTTAAGTGCTCATAACTTTAATTCACATGAATTAGACCTCAGATCATTTGTTCTTGAAATAATGTTGAGAGGTTTCTCTGATTCCTCCCTTCTGGGGAAAAACCTGAGAATACTGGGTCACTTTATAAGGAGATACATTTGAGAAGTAGGGATTAAGGTCTCCAACTGCTATGCATGAAAATGAGACATTAAAATGATCTTATTTGAGTAAATGTGGGTGTGCGTAGGTTTATTTCTGGCATTGTCATATTTGCCAATCTAATGCATATAGAGAGAGAGAAAACCTTCAGCCATCTGTCGAACACTTGCAGTGTGTGTTTGTGTGAGGTCTCTGGCACAGAGATTCTGCCTTCTGTTATTCAATCATGACTCACTTTATTCTGCAGGATTGTTTAGTTTTGCTCTCTCTGAATCACGCACCAATTCAACACACAGAACCAACAAATGTTTCAGGAAAGGAAAACGACAGTAAACTGATGGAACACATCTACTGTCAGTAATCTGAATTAAAATGTTGAGTAATCTCGATGTAAATGTATCCTTACAAAAATGAATCGTCGGTCATTAACCTTCACCGCCGTCAATCCCACAATCCACCTCGACGCAGCATGAAGTTCCTCGTTTTCCGTCCTCAGCAGTGGCGGAGGGCAAAATAATAATAATATAATAAAAAAAACCTGAATACGATCTTAACTACAACGTCACTGACATACTAATATAAGTTATGTAAAGAAAGAGCTTTGCTTTGCTTTAAAATCGCTTACTTTCGTGATGTCGTAAGCCGCTATCGCTGCACAGTTTCGCGTGGGGACGGGTTTGGTGACGTCACACATGAGCGTTATACAGCGACACGGGGAAAGTTGTAAATCAACACAAATATAAATGGAGAAAGGCTATAACATCAGATACCAAGTTTATGAAGCATAGAAAAACTGAAGGATACAGGTACGAATGTACCGATGATGCCCACCTCGTTATGATTCTAGTGAAATAAAAATGAAAACTTGGCTTGCTTTGCTATTACACATAAGGACAACTATTCTTTTATCTGTCCTACACTGAAAACAATTTATAGTGTATGTTAAGTTTATGACATTAATCCGTGCAGCCTACAACTAAATAATTTCAACATTAACTAGTCAAAGTGGGTTAAACTTGCACATACTTGTTGTTCTAGTGAGTGAGATGAAAAGGGTTTTCTCTGTGTTTCTTCCCTCTGTGGCCATCTAGTGGTGCTTTTATTAAGTCTGATGAAATGATCAGCTGCTTTATTTTCTTCAATGTTAGAACTTGGAACAAAATAAGTAATACTTCACCCAAAACTGATAATTCTGTCATCATTTTCTCTCCTTCGAGTTGTTACGAATCTGTATACATGTCTTTGTTCTGATGAACACAGAGAAAGATATTTGAAAGAATGCTTATGACCAGACCCCCATTGAGAAAAAATACAATGGTAGTCAAAAGTTTGCTGTCCTACATTCTTCAAAATGTCTCTTTTATGTTCAAAAGAACAAAACAAAGATAACGTAATTTTTCCTACTATGGGAAACATATTTTTCCTCCTTTTTAAGTATCCCTTTAAAGAATTGTGATTGAGAGGCGGCTATTATATTGCAAGTTTTATAAATTGGTATTTGATAATGAATATAAATCTCTGTTATGCTATTTTTTATGATTAATATAAATATTAACAATATAAAACAATGTAATATTAACGGTTTGTTTTCTAAATGTTGTCATGTCACACCATAGGACACATGTATGATTTATTTGTCTTCTACACATATATAGTCGCAGTTAAAGGGGTGTAGAGTCAGTTACCTCTATAACATCTATATGACTAAACTGTGATATTCTGTAAATAAATAGTTTATCACGTAGTAAAAATATGCGTCCAACAAAACATCCTTTTATGAATCACATTTTGTAGTCTCATCTTTCTACCAGCAGATCTAATACCTGACATGTAAACTGAGGTTAATAGTTGATCTCTATGAGTGAAACACACAGCATCTGGTCAACAGGTGTTTGACATCATTTATGTTCATTTTTTAATCTTAATGGCATCATAGTAATTTATTGAGGCGTTAATTCAATCAAACACAAATTTATTTGTCATCACATAAAAATCCTCCGGTTTAACCAGCACTGGAAATATTCTCTCTCTTCTGCTTCTGCTCTCTGTGTCTTAGCAACATCAAATCAGAGGTGACCCCTCAATGCCGTCCAATCGAATCGTTCGAGTCTGTGAATGCTCAGCGGCCCGTTTGCTCGCCAGTTTTATTTCCGGCGTGTCTGAGAGCAGATGCAGTTCTGTAATGAATGAATGAATCAGAATCACATTATGGCAGCGTTGATTGTTGCCATGCCGACGTCCTCTGCCCCTCCTCCTCCCCAGATACCTCCCCACCCCCCACAGCTCAATTACCCCGTCCCCTTTCTGCCCCTTCATGGACTCGAGGGAGTGTGTATGTTGCACACATCTCTGTACAATAGCATCTCTCCGTCATGGTGATGCTGATGATGCTGCTTAACTCTGAATCGTGATTCAGCATCAGGGCGATGTTTATTAAGCATAAATAAAAATAAATTTCAGCACAGAAAGGTGATGTTTATACTGGAATATAAGACAGATAGGCTATACTGGAGAAGAGAAGGATATTTCTGTGATGTGCATGATCTCACTTTAGTACTGTATGGGACTTAGTTTTGTGTCTGAGATGTGTCTGATGTCCCCCCCAGCGTGCTATGAATGAGATTAAAGCCCAAAACCACGTCCCCCGTGGATCAAGGGGCTGGTGAACGAGAGGGCAGGGGTCCCACAGCGGAACGGCCCCCAAGCTGAGCCGCGGATCATAACCCTCTATCTCGACACACACACTTACCCGTTACCAAAGTGTGTCCAGATAGCAATAAATCTGTGCGTTGAGCTGAACGTGTGCTTTCAAATCTCTGGTTTTGCATCAACGTACTGTCTATTGGGACAGAAATCTAAACGGCGTTAATGCAGAGAGAGCAGATATTGGGCAGCGTGTCAGCACGTTTGATAAATTGTTTATGAAAAATGTTGTAGCGCTCATTTAAATCCGTCGAGATCATCATACGCATCTGAACGCATTCATCCGAGTTGAAAGATTCAATACTGTTTTTAATAGACTCGTGGTCTTTTGATGAAAGATTGTGTGGAAGTGTGCAAAAAGCATAATTTGTCGAAATGTAGTTGCAATATTCTGATAATGTCCTCACAGACGTCATTTTCTGTAAGGGGAAGATTATAAATTATAACAGTGAAAGACAAAATCAAAGTCACCAGAAGAAATTAAACTGGAATCTGAAATGTGCATCTCGGCACCAAAACGTATTTCTAATCGGTTTACGTCTGAAGAATTGATACGTGTTTTCATTTGTTTGTGTGGTCAGTAATAGTTTAATCCTATTTAGAGTCATCAGTGTCTGAAGATTATAATAGATAATAATGGCTTCCTCTCAGTTAACTCTGACCTTTGACCTGATGCTTGTTTGTCTCCCTTAATCTTTATTTGCAACGACACAGAGCGGCGCACACGTCTCCAACGTAACGGTTTTATTTTAACCACTGCTTTACTACGGTAAAAGTGTAGTAAACCTGATTTTAAGGTGGACTGATTATCATTCTATTATATTTACATTTGTTGGTTAGGCAGATGCTTTTATTCAAAAGTCCACAAAGCCACATTTATGGAGGCAGGAACTAAATAAAAAAATTGACAAAAAATACAAATTTTGATGATCTCAATCGTAGAAACTATTATGATACTATTACATACTGTTTATCGTTAAAACCAGTACAACATTTCCTCATGTACTCCCTGCTGAACAAATCCAAATAGAAACCATTAAAGTTGGTGATGGTTTGAAAGGGATTTGTACTGGTTTTAATGGAAACTTTATCTTTCTGGTATGTGATGGATTCTATTGGTTGGATGTTAAATCGTACTGGAATAATACCATCAACACACTACAAAAAAGAATTTTGTAATGGATTTAATGGGAAAAGCTAATGGTTCATAATGGTATTTTGATGAAACCATTAGAATTTCTGTAATGGTTTCTTTTGGTTTAAAACATATAGACCATCACAGATATTCTAATGGTGGTTTCCATTAGAATACAATTACAACCCAATAGCTTTTTCCGTTAAAATCATAACAAAGTTCCATTTTGTAGTGTATTTAGGCATTATTCAAATAGAATTCAACATCCAACCAATAGAATCCACCACATACCAGTTGACACCATTACAGTTTCCATTAAAACCAATAAAAATCCCTTTAAAACCATTACATCTACTTTAACGGTTTCTATTGTTTTGGTCTTATTCCAGTAGGATTTAATGGTGTTCTGTTGGTTCCCATTACCCATCAACAGAACCCAACGCATCACCATTTAAAACCCACAGAGAGGTTTCCTCTAAAACCAATACCAATTCCCACTAGAACCATCAAATCCATTCAAATGTATTTGATGGTTTCTGTTTTTTCAACAGGGACAGATGATGTGAATACAGTATTCATGCATCAGCATGTATCAATAACAGACATGTGTTACTGTCTGGCAGGTCCTTTAGCCAATCAGCGTCGCTCTGCTGCCCGCGTCTCCTCCAATCAGCTGCGCTCCGAGCTAAATGCGCTGCGCTCGAGACCCCGCGCTGTCAGTCAGTCCGCCCGGCGACGCGCTGCGGATGAAGTGGCGTCTTCTGAAGGTTAACGGGCTGGTAGTCGCATCCTCGGGTAAGACAGATGTGTATGTGTGTGTTTGTATGCATGACGTGTGTATGATGTTGTGAAAATACAACCGCGTTCTGTGAGGATGATGGTGATGACCATATACGCGCGTACCGCAATGCAGGCGAGCGCGCGACTGTTCCACATGTTGTTTTTCTGGTCATTTCTGTAAGAATCACTCTTGTGGTCCTGATGCGAGTGTGTGTAGTGTCGGCGATGCGCTGAGATCAGACGCGCCTGTGTGCGCGCAGCATCAATCACACGCGCGTTGTTTGTCCGCTTAGCACCTGTGCGCTTTTATCTCGTCACGGAATGAAATGAATGAAACCTCAGATGTGCAGAGAACATCAGACAGAGATGTGAGTGTATGAAGTGCTCACGGATGCTCATTTGTTTTATGCACAGCATCATTGATCCGTGAATGTGTGAAGAAGCAGTTTGCACGGGTGTGTTCAGGACGCTGTTATAAGATGTTTGTCACATGAAGATGATCAGATATATCACGATATCACACCTACATATGTTGAATATGAGATTATTTTTATGTAATGTGATGTTGATTAAATGATTTTTATATATACATTATGATTTATCTGTTGATTCACATATGTAGGTGTAGTAATCTGATGATCATTCAGTGATTTCCTCATGTAGATGTGATAATCTTGTGCGTATGATATGATTTTCATATGCAGATGTAATGTTATGATATGTGGGATTACGAGATGATATCTGAGGTTTATGAGATGATTCTCATTAGAGAGACGAGATGTGATAATGTGTTTGGTCTAATATTTATATATTCGATATTTATATTTCTGTAAATAATATGTACAGCTATAACAGAGATGATTTTATCATATTTTTTATACATTTGAAATGTTTTTTGTGTTTTATTTAACGTTTTCAGGAATTTAAACTCTTTCGATGTTATGACCTGTTTTTTATTATTATTGGAGGCTTTACTGTCTTATGGAAAAGGATTTCTTATTACGAAATTTAAGGAAAGAATTTCATATTTTAGACGTTGGGATACGATAGGGATAGAATTAAATAAATGGTTCAGACTCTTGTTGATCCAGTAACTGGTCAAAAATTGTGGCTCCATTTGATCGCACAGTAACCAGATGAATAGATGATGCACATTTTATCCGGGTCCATGTTTGACCTTCTTTTTCCACATGAGGGGTCTTGATTTTCTGGCCAATCACAGCATTATCTTGACTTGCTGTTGTGATGTCTCCAGTGTCCTCATGTGATACTTTACACTCTTCTTAGACCCCCTCAGGACGCTATGCTTTCCGTCTTTATCTCCCCGGCTAGAATGTGGGTTATACCCTTTTACCCAGCCGCCCCGGGCACAGTTCCTCAGACAGCCGAGCGTTTGGGTCAGACGTTACTGATGATGATTGTTTGTGTGTTTAATGAATGAAGTGATGCGTGTCATTTCTGCAGCATCATCACGGCTTTCTTGAACATTGCTCAGACGGTTCATGCGAAGGGCTGGTCGAGGAAAGTTTCAGGTTTTACTGTGTACACTCTCCGCTGTGTTAAATCACGTCCTCACCGAGACTCGGCTTCCCAGCATGCCGCTGGGCAATCACTGTTCGGCCGAGACGAAATGAATCACTTGCTCGGCACGATAATACAGCCGCTGGAGTTTGATTGACAGCTCTGGCATTTGGCGAGCGGCAGGAGACTGACTGTAGTGATGGGAAAAACTCCAGGAGGATTCTGGGATGGCGAGCTCCGTCCACACTGCTCCGTCCTGTGTGAGTACAGAACACAGGAGTCACTCCTGCGAACCTCTCGACCTCAGCGATGACATCACTGGTTACCATAGCAACGCTTTTGCATTGTGCAGAAATCCGTTTGGTTTCGAAAGGTGTTTTTTATCAAAAAGTTGAAAACGCAAAAACACACATATTGAAATAGTTGATGTGTCACACACACACACACACACGCACACACACACAAACACACACACAGCTTTGCTAGATTAGTCCGGAATTTCATCTGATCGATTCTCACTAATGGAATGGAAAACACACACACACAGCTGGCGTTTATTTCATGCATGTCTGTGTGCATGTGTGTAACCACACTCTTAACACAAAGAACAACACTGATTAAATGTGTGTTTATTGAACTGTGTGTGTGTGTGTACGCGCGTGTGTGTATAAATCATGAGTCATGTTGTTTCCTTGTGCAAAACTCACAGCCACATTGCAGGGGGTTGTGGGTGGTAACCTGGGTGTTGCCAAGTGATCTAGGTGGTTGCTATGCTATTATTCATGCTGCCAGTGATGTGTAATGCCATATAGTTTGTTGTGGACATATATGTTGTTATCTGTTCAACTGGTTTGTGTATCTGAAACCAGGTCTAGTAGAAGTCACAATGTAGCTCTGTCACTCATGATGCAGTGATTCTCAACAGACATGAGTCAGTGTAAGACCGCAGAGTCACATCCAGTGTTATTGTGACAGTGTGAGCGTGTGTATTCTGAATAGACTGTTGTGTAGTGAGAATCACTGCAGATGTGTGTTGGTCTGTGTACAGATTGATCGTCTGGTGCTGTAAGGTGCGGCAGTGTCTCGAACACCTGCATCGTCATGTTTCTGTGTCTGATCACAAAATGCTGCCGCTGCAGTGTGTGTGTGTGTCCTTGTTTATATGTTACGCACACACACACACACACCTACACACACAGTGTGTAAAAGAGAATGTTTGTACTTGTGTGTGGTTGTGTATGTGTGTTTGAGAGATTATGTGTGTGCATGAGTGTGTGTATTTGTGTGTGGGTGTTTGGGAAGTTGTGTATGCGTGTTTTAAAGATTGTGTATGTGTTCTTATCGTGATGACCACTCTGAGGTCTTTGTAAAGTACAGACCATTAGGTTTCTCATTAAAGCTTTATCCTGAAGTGCTTCTCTGTGGAGATGTTCATCATATCTCTGACAAACTTTAGAATGTGTGTTCTCAAACAGATCAGATATCCTGAAGTCAGCTTTAGATCAAAGATCAGTTCATTTTATAAATGCTCCTTCCTGTTGTGTTATTCTGCACAAATTATCAGCGCACATCATTTTACATTTAAAGTCCCAAGTAATATTTTTTTTTTTAATTTATTCATGAAACATTGCAGCGTTTATTGTAAATATCTTACTAATGCGGGTAATCTCTTTTAAAAATTAATGTGCCTTCAGTTAAAATCTGATAATGCACTTCTGTCCTCTAGTGACCTATCCATCTCAATTGACGCAAGTTAGGCGTATTGGGCGGAGCATCTGTTAACTCCTCCCCTTCAACTGTCAGTCTGCTCCCAGTTCCATTGCAAAATTCAACGTCTGCGTTTAAACACCCAATCAAATTGCAGTGGAGAAAACAAGCCACGCCCACTATTTTCTCATTTGAAATTCCGTTTCACTCGGAAAACTATCGCAACTTTCGGTTCATGGGGACTTTAAACACCCTCCATCACATCAGATTGTAATTCTCTCTCTCTCTCTCTCTCTCTCTCTCTCTCTCTCTCTCTCTCTCTCTCGCTCTCTCTCTCTCTCTCTCTCTAACTCTCTTTCTCGCTCTCTCACACACACACTGGCTAAGAGCTCTCTCACACACAGCAGTCAACATCATATAGGACACATGTTTAGATCAGATTCACACACACATGCAGTTTTGTTTCTTGCGGATCAGACCTGACACAGATCAGATGAATTCTTTCTGGGTTAATTTATCCGTGATGTTGAAGGACAGAGCACCTCGTGTGACTATATTTAGCGTCTGTAATATAACAGAGGCCTGAAGGGAAAGGCGAGACTCATTTAGAAGTCGATTAGAAGAGATCTGTCTCACATCTCTGTGTGATATACAGTAACACTGAAAACAATCTGATGAAATGTGCTCGATTCATTATCAGATGTTATATTTCATAATGAAAGCGTACTGAGAAAACTATAGATTCATATCTGAAGAGATGAGTACACGTGTGTATGATGCCTGGAAGGTGAATGTGATGATGATATCATTTTAACCTGACGGAATATCTCTTGATGAAGTTTGTCTGAGAAGAAGAAGAAAGTATGGATTGTGGGTGTAGTAGAGTATGGAGTGTGCGGTGAGAAGAACGAAGTATGGAGTGCACAGGTTACAAGTACCTACTTATTGCTCGTTAAAACTGTACGTTCTATATGGTATGAGTGGGAGTTGTATGAATACATTTCTGATGTTCTGTGCCCGCCATGTTTTATGGTCATGTGACCCGTATGCTTTTTGACCAATGACGTTTTAACAACAACCTACAAGTGACAGTAGGGATGCATCCATACCGGTCTTTAAAATCTGTGCCTGGATTTTAAAGACAGAGTACGAGTACCAATATTTTTTCCTGGTACTCGCCGATACCTATAACTGATGCCTGTATAATGAACAATTATGTTAATAAACTAGTATCTTACTGGTCTTTTTTTTTTCTTTTGTTTTTAGGTCTACTTAAATTTCAGTACTATTTTTAAATGAAGTTCAATTTTTTATGATAAGTAGCACAATTTTACTAAAACATTTACTTCAGTTTGCTAAAGTAAACAATATACTCTGTGGTCGAATTATAAAACATTCAAGGGGGGTGTATTATAACTTGTTCAAGTCAACTGGACTTTTATTTTGACGGTACGCGGCAAAGAGCATTTGTTTAAGTTAACCGGACTTTTATTTTGACGGATCGCCGCAAATGGTGTTTGTTTATGTGTTTGTGTCCTCATGCAGTGAAACGCTGGCTCTGAAAGCTTCACACGCACAATGCGTTCAGGTGTCACGCAAAACAAGCAGAATACATATTTAAAAAGTATCTGAATATTTCGTTAGCTGTTAAGCGCTTATTTCTTGTAAGCAAATAAGACATTTGCCAGATTCCGTGCCATTCCGTGTTGTGCAGCAAATTCTGTTTTTATTCCTTGATTCCGTCCACGTTTTCCGCATTGCGGAAATCATATGGCTCCATGTATGTCACGTGAGGTATCCGTCACTGGTATCGGTGTGTCATTACGTGTGCGAGTACACGAGCTTGTTATCGGGCCGATACCGATACTGGTACCAGTTCATCCCTAAGTGAGAGTTTATCAAGAAACATAATTTAGTTACGAGAAATTCATGTATTGGCTTTTACATTCAAAGTGGACTAAAAGTTTTCCACTATATTAATTTAATTTACTTTCGAAATTTGACCGTAACTCAGCTCCCGTCGCATCATGGGATAGAAAAATGTCCATCCCATCCACGCTCACAAATCTAAGGAGGAAATAGTAGACCATCCGGGTATTTCTCGCCTACTATTTTTTGCATACTGTGGTTTCGGACATACTACTCATGAATCATACAAATTTTCGACTAATATATAATATAGGGTAGTAGGCGATTTCGGACGCAGCAAATATGTTGGGTACTCTGAATGAAGTTGTTGACAGGATAAGGTGTTTAGTATGTAAGAACTGATGTTTCCCTCTGTAGTACACTGCACTGTTTTTACGTGATCTTACAACATCATTAATTCAGTGAGCGCTCTCCAGTTGTAGTCTCAAAAATGAACATTTAAATTTTGTATCATGTGTCTATAGGTTGAAGATAAGAAATCATCAGCTGATTGGGCGGTGGCGGTGTGTTGGGTGTTTAGTGCTATTTGATCTCTTGTCTGTCGTGTCTGAATAAGAATACAGATTGGTGTACTACGGATGATAATAAATCACGAGGGATTTCTGAAGTGAATCATAAACAGTGTGAAGCTCTTATGGAGAGCTCATTACAGATTTAGGGCCGTTCTCTGGTCTTGGGTGGCTATAGTTTTCAGATCGATGGTCTCACCCCCCCACCGCTGGCTCCAGCGCAAATGCATTGAAGTGCACAATCCCATTACTGGTGAAAGAGCCGGAAGGAAAACATCTACAAACACACCCTTCAACACACACACCGCTGTTGTTTTAGTGCTTCACCTCATCTTCAGCAGCGCTGGACTAAATCTAGTCATTCTTGTCACGAACACACTTTGTGTTAAACCCGTTAATGTCTCATCTGGTTTGCAACTCGCTATGACAAACGAGATACATTTCTAGATTATTTCATTCAATGCATTGTTTCAAAAATGATCCGTTTTACTTAAAAATACCGGTTGTGTTTGTCAGCGGGCTGGCCTCTGTGTTCTTGGCCGGGTCGGGATGCTTTGGAGAGCACATTGATGTGAGAACATTAGTATTCACGTTGGGTGAAGAAACAGGTTGCCATGCGTTTCTGGATTCAGCGACAATCACACAGAAGCAGAATATTCTGAAGACAGTTGTTGATTTTAGAATAACGTGTGCTCGCTAAGATCATTCAAATCTTTCCTCAGTTCAGAAGTTTTGTTTTTTATTTTACTTCAGCTTGTATATTAGGCCTATACTTCACAGCCAAGGAATATATTATAATCTTCTGCCATTGAACTTCTTCAACATCGTATTTCAATTAATGCAATCAATCATCTAAAAAAACACAAACATTTACATTTTATGACCTTCGGAAAGAAACCTTGCAACTCCATTTTTTATTTCCTGTTATGATTTGACTATTTGTCAACCATCATGTTTGTCTTTGGGTTGGCAAAAAAGTATTAAATTAGTAGAAATGCAGTGAAAAATGTTGTGCTTTTTATTTTCTGTAAATTGGTAGTTTAAAAGATAAAAGCTTTGCGATGATTTTCTGAACTTATCTGGAGTTTTTAGCTTGCTTTTAAACCTTAATATCACAGCGATTATAGTCAATTAATTGCGGGAAGAATTAATTGTTATCACGATTAAAATACGATTAATCGTGCAGCCCTACCTCGTATGCAAGATTTTAACATGGTAAAAGACAATAAAAAAATAAATAAAGATTGCTTTTAATATTGCATAAATAAAATATTGTAGATGATTTTTTTTTACATTTACATTTAGTCATTTAGCAGACGTGTTTATCCAAAGCTACTTACAGAGAGTTTCGGCAGCGATAAGCGATATCTCTGTTATATGATTGTTATTAAGTATTTTTTTCTGTAAAGCGAAGATGCAAAAATTGTTAAAGAAATACATTTGAATTGAATTGATCTGAACTCTCTCAGTATGGGAGAATCAGAGAAGCGTGAAAGTTGTTTTTTGGAGACGTCTTACTGGAGGTGGATGATGGTCTTCAGGATTTATGATTGTTCTGCACTCAACACACTGAACCTTCTTCCTCTGCATCTAAACATCAATACTAATCAATAATCTTAAGGATTCTGAGCTTTGTGGCTCACAGGCATTCACAGGCATCTGTCTGTCAGACTGATTTAGCAATTCATAGAAATAATATACATGGATCCATATGTTTCATTCAGTGCCGAGACGTAAAATAGTTTGGTCGAATTAAACATTGATGATTTGATATTTGTGTGTGTTGTGTGTATATGTAAATTAAAGATATAGTTATACCGTAATTATTTTACAATATATATCAATTTAAACCTGCGTGGGTTAATTCTTCTGCAGAACACAAAAGAATATATTTTGAAGAACGTTCAAAGAAGAACTGACTTCCAATGTATGAACCCAAACCACTGCGTCATTTCTCAAAATATCTCCTTTTGTGTTCCACTGAAGAGTCAAAAACCAGTTTTAACACGGTGTGTGATGAAGATCCGTGTTGACGTGACGCGTGGGCAGAATGTGAAGTTTATACCCGTGTGAAGAGATTATCCTGTTATATAAATTGTAAATGTTGATAGGTTTTGATTTATAGAGAGTTCAGCTTTTTTACCGATGTCTCTCTGTGAGTCGATTGGCGCGGGCGTCTGTTAGAGGAGACACTGTTCTGAGGTCAGCTTTAAGTTCTGATCGACTGTTATCTGCTGTTCTCATTGGTCTTATCAACAGTCCTGATTTACTTTAATGTCCTTATCAGCTTAATGTCTAAATGTCCGACATATCGGCAAGATCACCGGACAGCGAAGGACGAATCCAATTCCTGTCTTTTAATGATCTCCTGCTTACCGTCCATTAACCCGCCTGCAGAATTTAATGGTCCAAGTTCTCAAAGACTTTTATTATATAATGAATTATTCAGTTCATTTCTTTATTTGTTATAACGTAACTGCTGGGTTCTGGAAACAAACATCTTGTTTGTAGCCAGCTTTGAGATGTTTGTTTTCTCTCTCCGTCCCTTTAGTTCTCTAGTTAAGCTGTTGTTTAATTAATTATCTTAAATGGATCGAGCAGACGGAACTGTAAACAAGTAAACAACCCAGAATGCATCAGTAAAACGGGTCATTATCTCATAAGATACACATTCACTGTCGATTAGGTCCCACCAGATAACATAACACAAACAAGCCCGCACTGAAGTTAACAGATGTCTCGATAATGGCCGACTGCAGGGATCCGGTCTGCTCTGGTATAGATTTTCTCTTAAAGTTTTGTTCACGGTGAGTGTTGTGTTTGTGCAGCCCAAATCACATTATTTCAGAGGCGTTATCCTCTTTTCCATGAGTTAACTTTGAGTGTTTATGGTTTTTCCGTGCTGTCGCCCTTCCGTGAGGTTCTGGTCCAGCCTATTATCTTGCTGAGTGGGTTTAGAAACCGCGGCGAAACCTCCGTTCTGTAAGATCGGGTGACAGATGGATCAACATACGGACACACGGATGCGCCTGGCTGATGTTTCATTATAGAGTTGATCATGAATGACTCTTGAATTTAAAGGAATGGTTCACTTTCAAATAAACTTCGGTCATTTTCTGGAAAAATAAATGTATATGCTTTATAAACACAAACGTGCGTTCATGACTTCACAAAGTATTTAATTATGTTGAAAAGGTCACGCTTGACGTAGGCGGAAGTACTGAGTTTTCAACGTAATCACATACTTCGTGAAGTCATGAGTGTGCATCGCAGAACAGAGCAAGCCGAGCGTTTGTGTTTATAAAGCATATACATTTAAATTTTTTCGAGAAAATGAGTAATCGTTTCACTAGAAAGACCTTTATTCATCGTCTGGTAATGTTCAAAGTCCTTTGAAGCTGCACTGAAATTGTCATTTTGACCTTCAAGCGTTTGGATTCCAAAGAAGTCACTATATGGAGAAAAATCCTGGAATGTTTTCATCAAAAACCTTCATTTCTTTTCCACTAAAGAAACAAACACATAAACATCTTGGATGACATGGTGGTGAGTAAATGATCATCAACATTTATTTTGAAAGTGAACCACTCCTTTAAAAACAGCATTGAAAATCTGCGCAAAATAGATAAATTTAATATACGCAATATTTGGTGAATATCCATTTTATCATTCAGAGATCTCAAAATAAATTAAATTCTTGTCATTTATTTCTGTAAGAGCAAATTTGTATTATTGAAAAATATTTGTTATTCTTTTAAGAGTTAAAGACACATTTTATATGCTCATATGACTGATGTGTCCACGGTCGACACAAAGACAGCCAATAACATCTCCATCTATCTGTGTTTTGTGCACAATCATGGGATGTGTGTCACGTTTCTATTCTGGTTTAAACGGTAACAGAAGACGCAGCAGATTCATGAAGTGGACGGCGTTGAGAGTTTCTGTACAGTAGGGCATCACAATCCGTCTCTGTTTGTATTTCAGAAGGCCGTGCCAGTTACCAGCGGCTGAGAAGCGCCTCATTGTTGGAGGGTTAGTATATTTCTGTGCTTCGGTCTGTGAGTGCTCGCTGAAGAGGACGACGGGACGTCTGCATGCGACACTCCAAACACAATTTACAATAGATTAAATCGGTGCATTGTGAGGGATATGTTGGTGTGAGTTTGCTGCATCTGTCCATCGTCGTAAGAAATAAACGTTGTGTGGGATGGAGTGTCTTGCGTTAATAAAATGAGATAATATATGGGCATGATGCTGTGGGTTCAGCTTGACCCCAATTGCAAATTTAAGGCCGTTTTTTCATCGTTTAAATGCAGCTTTTGTGCATAATTGTCCCATCTGTACACAGTAATGTACTGTATATTACTCATACGCTGACATTTCAGTACAAGTGCTCTTACATTACGTTGCTTTTTTGAGGGTCACTTTATTTGTTCGACTAGAAGGATGCACAGACACACAATATTAAATGTGTTTTGTATGAGAACAGAAACAAATAGAGATGTCAGTGTTCATGGTCGGAATAAGTGTGAGACCCCCGGCTCTGATTCCTGTGAATTTGTGTTTTTTTATCCTTTGTGTGACAGAATCACTAATGAATTCTAGTCCTTGTGTATGTGTACATGATGTGTCTTCTTACAATCTGCACAGCGACTCGAGACCTGTGACCTGAATCCAAAGCTGTCTGAAGATGACAACATAATACAAGCATAAGACCGAAACTAATGGCTTTAAACTCTAATGGATCCATTTAGGATGGAAGTAGGGCACATGATTGGGGTAGACAGATGTGATCGGTGTGTTTGATGATGATGTGTATGTGTGAATGAGAAGCTGTGTGTCTGTGGTCAATATGTCCAAAATTTCCAAACAACACTGAATCCCATTGACTTCCATTGTATGAACACAAAACCATTTCTGAAAATATCTTTGTTTGTGTTCCACTACAGAACGAGTCATATACAGGTTTCAAACAAGATAAGGATGAATAATTAATAGTTATAAGACAGAATTCTATTTTCGGGTAAACTTTTCCCTTTAAATAATCTCCTGATAACACAACTACGTCTGGGAGACGTCTATCTGATGTCTACTTTAACATCAGCAAGATGTATTTTTGATGAGACGCCTGCTGTCAGATGTCAAACGTAAGGGATAATCCACAGCTAGCCATGCGTTAAAGGGTTTTAATGCACGACGTGGAGGCCTCTGCGAAGTGCATTAAAATCCCATAACCCAGGGCTAGCTGTGGATTATTCCACTTATACCACGTATAAGTCATTATAAGTCGTATAAGTCATTTGGCAAGTTAAATCTTTTATGGATGTTAACAGTGAAATTTGACATCAAACAAGTGAAAGTTACAGTGATTTTGTCAATAAGATTTCAAATGTTATCAAACTTACTAGAGCTACCTGTGCGTTAAAGAATGCATACCTTCCAGCCAATCAGAATCGAGTATTCAAAAAGACCATGGTATAAAGACATTTAGAAGATTACTGTAAGATGTTTATGATTTAGAATGGATGTTAAACTGCTCTTTCTAAGACGTTTAGCAGATGTTTACACACCAGATGTTTTCCAGATCTTTAGGAGACATCTTACAGACGTACGTGTGATGTCCGGGTGGGTCTTGATATTTCGGTGACCTTGACATGTGTAAATTAATTAACTATGTGAGCTTCATTTGTCACGTATTGAGAGCTTTGATATCGCAGCATTGTGACCGAAAGCTGCATACTGTAATTCTCCACCGAGTCTACTGTACTATACATAAATATCACCAATCAGCAGTTTATACAAGCAGCGGTTTCATGGACGTTTGCAAAGTGCCTTTAAGAAAAGTCTCTGTGGTCACTTTTGTCTCGCCCATGTGCAGCAATTTCACTCATACAAGACCAAGTCTTATTATCTGTTTAGAAGACTAAACTCACTCAAATCACTTTATAAGGTCAAAATAAGATAATATATTTCTGACCAACTGTTAAACCTGATATTAACTGCGCCATATATTTTGTTTCTTAACCTCAAATAGTACATAAAATCTCTTCATGGATTTCAACAATTACAGTCTCATTTATTTTCTGCTGAATTCCGTCATTTCTTTAACATGGTTTGTAAACTTTGTGTCTCGTATCCGTCTCATCACTGAGAGATCACTCCTATTAGTAGGAATGCAAATTTCGCCCCAAGGTGGTCCCGAGGGGTTGTGTGCGTCCTGTATGAGTGATGATGAAGATCTCATTAGTGTGAGTGCCTGAGTTCTGCGGTGCCGGACAGAAGATGGGGGTTGAGTTTGGGAGCTTTAATCCTCGCTGGCTATCCGGAGCATCTATCCGAGCGCTCCCAGCAGGGATGCTCCTTCAATAGCTAACCCGCATTAGCGCTCCTGTCGTACCGTCCGGGGAATTAATCTGATCTCCCCGTAACTCAGATAGCACTCCGTTCCACTCCGCTCATTTATTTGGGAGACAATAGATTTGGAGCAGTTGGGAACGAGGACATTCTTGGAGATCGGAGCTTGTGTGGTGAGGATTGAGAGAACGTCACACTTACAGAAACACTTCATTTGCAGTACTGTTCTTCGGATGCTTAGTATGGGAATATGAGAAATACATTTGAGTTTCTCAGGAAAAAGTTTTGGACTGAAAATGATGGAGAGGTCACGTCCTCTGGACCGGACGATTGTCCGCTGAGATTTATTCGTTAGCTTCTGTTTTATGAGCTATAAGTTCTCACACATTAATCAAGTAACCACAACGTATGCATTTCTTATTGATGTGTTTTTTCTCGGAGACCCCTGACGCTTGTGGTTAACCGTTGTTATTGTTCGAGCTGAAATTGGTTGGTTATTCAGCAGAGTTTCGACACAAACCTGCTGAGTCGACGTGAAAATAATGTCGAAGGATTAAACGGAAGGTCAGCCAAGGGTTTTGCTCTTTTTATTTCTTTGTCCTGCACTGCGAAATCCTTTTGAGTAGTTTGTGTAAAATCTTAAAGGGACAGTTCGCCAACATATACATTCTGTGTTTATTCACGTTCGTGTGGTTTTAAAGCTGAATTTGACTCTTTCTTCAGCGGGAAACAAAAGAAGATACTTTGAGAAATGTCTCATTTTGTTGATTACAATAGAAATCAATGGGTTTGATGTTGTTTGGCTATCAACGTTCTTCTAAATATCTTCTTTTGTGTTCTGAAGGAGAAAGAAAGTCATACAGGTTTGAAATGACACAGGACTGAGTGTAATATGTAAAAAAGGTAATTTTGGGTCGAACTATTTCTTGTTTTCCTTATTTTATATTTTGTAGTGTGAGCAGATGTCGTGCTGTGTTTGTGGTCACGTCAGTAAGTCCTGCTGTAGCTGCCAGCAGGTTTGGTCCTGTCTCACTCTCTGATTGGCTGATGTCATGAATCATGATCACATGACACCTGCAGCATCTGGATTCAATCACCTGTCATGCTGAAGATGTGATTATTACAGATTCAGTACAGACGGAAACACACAGCGAGGATTTTCCTCTAAACTGATAAGGCTAGGACTTGTGTGTGTGCGTGTTTGTGTGTCTGTGTAGGTTGTGAGTGTCTAATTGAATATCCAATGATGTTTTTTGTGTTTTTTAAAGATGTGTGTGTGTTTTATGGGTGTCTCTGTGATGGGTTGTATGTGTTTAGTGTTTTTGTAAGTGTGTCTGATGATGTGTGGGTTTGTGTGTGAGACTGGTGTGTGTTGTCTGGTGGTTGTGTGTGTTTAATGAGAATGCCTTTTTGTGTGTCTTATAGATTTAATGTGTGTGGTTGTGTGTTTGACAGGTGTGTGATGATTGTTCTGTGTGTTTTGTAAATTCAGGATGTTTGATAATCTGTGTTTGTTTGTGTGTTATATGTGTATGTGTGTTAAGGTAATCTATGTGTTTTTGACAGGTGAATGATTGTTGTGTTTATCTTTATAAGTGTGTTTGATGATCTGGTTGTGTTTAACGGGGTTGTGTCTTTGTGATTGGTGTGTGTGTAAAGGTTGTTGTTTTGTGTTTGTAAATTAAATTTTATAAATTATTTAATCTTTTAAAATTATTAGTTTGTCTTAAAATAGTTGTGTGTGTGAGATAAGTGTGTGATGTTTTTTGTAAATTAAGTTTTGTAAATTATTTAATCTCATTGTGTGTATGTTTTAAATGGTGTTTGTGTTTGTGTGTGTTATGATTGTAAGTATGTTTCGACAAGTGTATGATGATTGTTGTGTCTTTGTGCTTGGTGTGTATGTGCAAAGGTTGTTGTAGTATGTTTTTAAGTCGAGTGTGTCTGATAATGGTTGTGTGTGTGAGATAGGTCCGTTGCGATTGTAGTGTGTTTATAAGTGTATCTGATGATCTGGTTGAGTGTTTAACGTGGAAGTGTCTTTGTGTTTGGTGTGTGTGTAAAGATTGTTATTGTGTGTTTGTAAATTGAGTGTGTCTGAACATTGTTGCGTGTGTGAGATAAGTGGGTGATGTTGTTTTGTAAATTAAACTTTGTAAATTAAGTAATCTCATTGTGTGTGTGTGTTTGTGTGTTTTAAATGGTGTGTGTATGTGTTTGTTTTGATTGTATGTATGTTTCGACAAGTGTATGATGATTGTTGTGTCTTTGTGCTTGGTGTGTATGTGCAAAGGTTGTTGTAGTGTGTTTGTAAGTCGAGTGTGTCTGATAATGGTTGTGTGTGTGAGATAGGTCCGTTGCGATTGTAGTGTGTTTATAAGTGTATCTGATGATCTGGTTGTGTGTTTAACGTGGAAGTGTCTTTGTGTTTGGTGTGTGTGTGTGTGATATTGTATATGTTCATAAATTGAATGTGTCTAATGATGGTTGTGTGAGAGAGAGAGATAGATGTGTGATGATTATTGTGTGTATTTTTGTAAATTAAGTGTATTTGATGACCTGGTTGTGTTTGTAAATTGTGTGTGTTTGTACTGAACAACACACAACAGACTGTATGATCAGACGTATGTTCTGCTGTGGAGATCGTCGTATCAGATTAAAAAAAATCCCAAATCACGAGTACAACACACTGCAGAAACCAGACTAACAAACATTTAACACAAGTGACTGTGATGTTGTGATGTTACAGTATCATCAATAGTGTACGTCTGTCTCATCAACAGCACCACATCAAATATTTAGCAATAAATCTGTTCCGCTTCTGATGAGATGAATAATTTGTGTGATGTCTTCTCATTGCAGGGTCGTGATGTCAACAGATCATTCAAAGGCAGATTATCAATCTGAGGTCGTCAGGGGGTCGTGATTCCGTCTGATCATCAGACTTGTGTATTCTTACTTGTGTATGAATTATGTTTATAACGATATACAGTACAAACATGTAGACATCAGGAGTCTCAGAGATGATGGATGATCTTCATTTTAAGAGTTTTGCTCTTTGTACCCTTTAACAGACCCAACACAACCTTAATTGAAGTTACTTGAAGTATGAACTTTTGTTCAGAGAGGCAAACTGTTGGAGACATTGTTGAGATCTGTGAAGAAGACACAGTAGACTTAATCTAGAGTCTCCATTTGCTTTCCATTTAATCTTGTTGCCGTCTATGAGAATCAATCGAGACATTAAAGAAATCTCGTTTGTGTTTTTATTCCCGCTGGAACAGCTCACATTGTCTGGAGAGATTTGAATATAAATACATGAGTGTGTAGAACTGAGAGAGAGATACTAAGTGTGTGTTTGCGTGGGTGCATGTGTGTGTGTGAGAGAGTCTTGACATCATCAGTGTTAAACACACATTTTTATGTAAATAGGTGAAAACATCATCAGAGCTCATGAAAATACTGTTCGTCTGATGGAAAAAGTGTTGCTAGGAAACTCTAATCGCCTGGAAAAAAATCTTGACTGTTAGTAAAGCGGTAAAGCTCACAAATGTCTGTCTGTGTTTGTCTGCCTGTGTGGCAGAAAGATATATAGATTTGTTTTTTTTATTCTGTTTCATAAAAGAAAAGTCAGTTTTTGTTGTAAGACCGATGAGTCTGTGAATTTCTAGTTATATAACTTTGATTTTAAAAAAAATCTCAATTCCTCAATACATATGGGGGAAAGAAATATAAAGTACAAATAATGTTTGAATTTTGCACACTAGGCGTGTTAATGTATTGCTGAGTTTGAGTCCGGGGTCTTTTCGGCCCTCCAGGTCTCGCCCATATAAAGCAGCTGTCATGTGTCATGCGCCTGTATTGTGTTGTCATCATGATGATGTCACACTGAGTGTGTGCTTGTGGTCATGATGAGATAACAGGCTTCTGTTGGTCTTGACATCATTGTGTGTCAGTCTGACCTCTGAAATCTTGTCAGAGAGCATCAGACGTGACATACAGACGTCTCAAAGCTGATGTTAATCACATCCAGTAGAGATACTGAGAGTGACTCTTTGTGTTTATTCTGCCTGTCTGTACTGAACGTGGCTGATATCACTGTTTAGCTTTCCATCCCCGGCGCTTACATGTATTTTGTTATATTTTGTTTACGGACAGATATACAAAGATGTGATTTTCTTTAGTCTCGGGCTGAGATGTGCAGTAATGACATGTCGTGTTGATGATGTGTTCAGGGAATCTCCTGATGTGTGAAGATCTGCTGTAGGTCATGATCCCAGAGGCCCTTCAGCCCGGAGCCATGAGACACGTCTGCTCTCTTCTGCTCACCGTATCACTGGCTGTCTCCTCCAACTGTGAGTACACCTGTCTGTCTGTCTGTCTTTCTGTGTTTCTCTTTCTGCCTGTCTGTGTTTCTCTGTCTGTCTGTCTGTCTGTCTGTCTGTCTGTCTGTCTGTCTGAATGTGTGTTTCTCTTTCTGCCTGTCTGTGTTTCTCTGTCTGTCTTTGTCTCTTTCTGTCTGTGTTTCTCTTTCTGTCTGTGTCTCTTTCTGTCTGTGTTTCTCTTTCTGTCTGTCTGTCTGTCTGTCTAAATGTGTGTTTCTCTCTGTCTGTTTGCTGGTACTGTCTTTCTGCCTGTTGCCAGGCTGTCTCTCTGTCTGTCTGTTTTTCTCTCTCTCTGTCTCTCTGTCTGTCTGTCTGTCTGTGTTTCTCTGTCTGTCTGTCTGTGTTTCTTTGTCTGTTTGTGTCTCTGTCTGTCTGTGTTTCTCTTTCTGTCTGTCTGTGTTTCTCTGTCTGTCTGTGTTTCCCTTTCTGTCTGTCTGTCCGCCTGTCTGTCTGAATGTGTGTTTCTCTCTGTCTGTTTGCTGGTACTGTCTTTCTGCCTGTTGCCAGGCTGTCTCTCTGACTGTGTCTGTTTGTGTTTCTCTCTCTCTCTCTATCTGTCTGTCTGTCTATATGTCCACCTGTCTCTCTCTCTCTGACGCTGCCGTTCTGTTGTTTCTCTCTCTCTCTCTGTCTGTCTGTCTGTCTATATGTCCACCTGTCTCTCTCTCTCTGACGCTGCCGTTCTGTTGTTTCTCTTTCAGTCTGGTTAGTTTGGGGTGAATCTTCAGGAGTCTTTGGTGGTGAGTTCTGCTGTCCATAACAAATCTACTCTCATTTATTGAGTTCACGTTAAGGTTAAGATACTGTAACGTCCTCACACACTTGTGTTTGATGATGTCGTCTGTCAGCATGTGCATCGCTACATTAATACTGCAGACCCCAGACAGCCGCTTAACGGCTGATTTCAGAGTTTTCCAGCATCGTCTTATTGCTGTTTCAGATTTAGTTTTTCCCGTCGAGATCGTACTAACATTAAACTGATTCAGAGTTCTGTGGCAGCCCGTATATTTATTCATGGATAAAAGAGGCCATTGTGGGGGAGCGGAAGATTAAAGGGATAGCAACACATCTCCCCGGCGCTCGCTCACGTCTCGCGTCTATGCAGAGCCGGACCACCCCCCACCCGTTTACCATCAAAGCCTTGAGAAACCTGCGTGGTCGTTGGCAGACAGATGCGTTTAGTGTTTCTGGAGGAGCTTTGATGTCTGAACGTTTTGTTGTCGCCACTACATCCAATTTGCTAAACCTCGAGAGCTCGACTGTCTCGCTCATAGATCGCTGTATACATTCTTCAGTATTGATGGAGAATGTTTAAGCCAGTCAGTGTTGACTGTAATGCTTAGTAAGCCCTCAACAGGGTGTAATAATGACATGTTTTGTCTCACTCGTGTCTCAGATGAGTGGTCCGGTCATGGACCTGTGTTTGAGGAACAGCCCATTGACACCATTTACCCCGAAGAGTCTCCGGAGGATAAGATCACTCTGATGTGCAGGGCACGAGCACACCCACCTGCTACATACAGGTGACAGATACAGAGCCCTGACTAGTGCACACTCACTAGTGATCCGTTCTGCCGATCAGATACTTTTGTACTGTTAAGTATGTTTGTTCTATTCGCAGAATGCATAGCAAAAACATAACATTACAGTACTTTGTCTAATTCCAAAACAATGATGGGATGGTATGGTTTTAAAAATTATATTATAACTTTAATAATTATGATTTTATATTTCACTTAAATTATGATATAATTCAATTATTATTATTATTCAGAAAAAATAAAGTAGATTTACATTTACAAGAATTAAATATCATTCATGTAGTAATTCAATCACAATATTGATAAAAATATATAATATTATATTATTGTTCATGTTAATGTATGTATAAAGTATAATTTTATGATATTATAGTGTATTATGTAAAATAAATAAATGAAAACATAAATCTAAAATGAAAAATTAAATGTCATACTTTATACTACAAAGAGATTACAATATAAATGTATTAAATATTTGATTCAAAATGTATATAACTATATTCCAATTTAAATTTTACATTATATTTAAAAAAAGGTTATCGTAAATATATATTTTAGACAATTCTTTCTGATGTTTTTTATTTAATATTTTGTGATTATTAATCTTTTATGTCATTTATATTGTAATTAATTTAATAATTTATATTTCAAAATTTGACATGGTATTGTAAAAAACGTAATTAATAATAATCATAAATATGTATATTTTTATAAGATTTCTTCCTGATGTTTTTTATTCAATATTTTATGATTATTAGTCTTTGAATATATTTATATTGTAATTAAATCATAGTATAAATAAAAACATATGATATTATATTATTGTTAATGTATGTTTAAAGTAGTTTTTTTATATGTTATGTAAAATAAAATAACGAAATAAAAAACATAAAGGAAAAATGAAAAAAAATTAATGTATTCATTTATACTACAAATAGATACAATATAAATGTATTAAATATTATATTAGAAATGTATATAATTATAATCCAAATCAAATTTTGCATTACATTGTAAAAAAAAATATTATTAGTTACTAGAATAAAAAGACATGATGTTTAAAAAATGTAATTGTATGGTACATGTCAGTTTTCTGTTCTGATGTCATGTCATGTGATGCATGTTTACAGATGGAGATTAAACAATGAAGATATTGTTATTTCTGATGGAGATGACAGTCCTTACAGTCTGATGGGTGGAGATTTGGTCATCAGTTACCCGGACAGAAGCAGAGATATTGGGAACTATACCTGTGTGGCAACCAATGAGTTTGGGACGGTGATCAGTCAGACGGCTTCTGTCCAGTTTGGATGTGAGTTCATATACTATAACAACATATAACAGACATAAAGAAGCACCGTCACGGAAATGCTCTTTGTGTGTTTTAGACCTGGACATGTTCTCCACGGAAGAACGAGAGGCGGTCTTTGTGAAGGAGGGGCAGGGGGCGGTACTACTCTGTGCTCCGCCCCCACATTTTCCAGGTTACCTAAACACCTGATTTTACCCTCATAATGAAATATGAATATTTACTTCATACCCTTAATAAATGAAATATCAAATCACGTCTTTTCACTCAACAGAAGATTTGTCTTTCCGCTGGATGCTGAACGAGTTTCCTGATTTCATTCCTCTGGATAAACGTCGCTTTGTGTCTCAGACCACCGGGAATCTCTACATCTCCACAGTCCGAGCCGCAGACAGCGGGAATTACTCCTGCTTCGTCTCCAGTCCGTCCATCGCAAAGAGCGTTTTCAGCAGATTCATCCCTCTGGTGCCCAACCCCGATCGTGAGTGTGTTACTGTCACAACATCTGGAGTCAGTGTTGAGATATACAACAAGCAGCAGAGCGCCATCTGCAGGCCAGTGTGTGTCAACGACTTGATTTTCATGTTATAATTGCTCTGGTGCAGGTTCCCCGAGAAAATATCCTGCAGATATTAAAGTTAAACCTCCAGACACGTATGCACTAATGGGTCAGAACGTCACGCTGGAGTGCTTCGCGCTGGGAAAGTAAGTGCAAAAACAAACACACACACGCATGAACACACATATATGTGTTTTTATTGTTGTTTATGTGCTTGTGTTAATATATGTGTGTGTGCGTTCAGCCCCATCCCTCAGATCCGGTGGAAGAAGGCGGACGGTGAACTGCCCCACCACCGTCATGCCATCAGTATGGCCGGGAGTTTCCTCCATCTGTTCAACCTGCAGTATGAGGACGAGGGCTTGTACGAGTGTGAAGCTAACAACCCGAAAGGGAGCGACATACACAAAACACATCTGTTCGTGGAGGGTGAGAATTACGAGTACGTCTTACACACGGTTAAGCTAGTTAGTATTACTAGTCAACTTGCGTTTGTGTGTTTGTCAGGAGCTCCTGAGTGGGTGGAGAAGATCAGCAGCTCAGAGAGAGACATTGGAGGTGATTACATCATGTCCTGTGTGGTGAACGGGAAACCCAAACCTCACGTGCACTTCCTGAAAAACGGACAGAAGGTACAAGTCCAGGGCACGAGTCCATCCTGTAATGGTTTCTGATGCTGTTCTCCTCATACTTCATAAATTATTCTGTCTCTCTTTACTCGAAACTCTGGGGTCGGTCGATAAGTGCGAAATAAATGAGTTTGTGCTGTCGGCCTGTTGGCTGTGATCCGTCTGGAGCGAGTTCTTATTCCGGTTACATAACAGTCCCAGCACGAGCCCGTTCTGATCTAAAGACCTGAAAGAGTCTTTGCAGAATACACCATAGCAGGAGGGAATGCAAATAATCTCAAAACAACATCATCTCGCTGTAGTGTCCTTGAGGATTATTGAAAAGACTCATTTAACAGATTTCTTTAGATTTACTTCATTAGAATACATTTAACATTTTCTGTCATTTTATTTGCTTAGCAAAATGTTTTATCCATCTTTCAACATTTCATTTATTTTTTAACAACATTAATAGATTTTGACATTTTAGTTACTTTTAGTAATTTCATGTATTTTATTGTATTTATTTAGAAGATTTTTTCTGATGTTTTTTTTTTTTTTTTTTTGATTATTCATGTTTGTATGTACTTGTTATTTTATATTAGATATTAGAAATATTAGAAAATCTTGATCAAAAGTTTTTTATTTTTTGTTATTCATATTTTATTTACATTTTGTTTTTTATAATACATTTTTTGTTTAGAAGATTCTTTTTCATTCTATATTTTGTAATGATTAATAACATTTTATGTACTTTTTATTTATTATTAAATAATACATTTTATGTGAATAGAATATGCTTATATCTGAAATCTTTATTATTATCCTTTATATTTTATGTTATCTTTTATTTTTTTATTAAATAATACATTTTATTTGTGTAGAAGATGGATAATAAGAAAGATTTCAAATATAAGCATTATATTTTATTTGTGTAGAAGACACTGAAGAATTTTACATATCTTTTTGTTATTAATAAAAAAAGTGGTGTACTTTTTTATTTTATTATAAATAATATGTTGTATTCATCTAGCACACTTTTAAAGTTAATTTGGCAGATTATTAAATTTTATCTGAATGTTTGTTATTATTAATATATAACAATAAACAGTTGAAGAATTTTTCAAATTAATTATAAAATAATACATTTTATTCATTTTCCTGATGCTTTTAATTAAAATTAAAGTTTTTTTTTTTTATAATAATATGTTTTCAATCCTTTCTCATAGCTTTTGTTACTGATATGCAATTAAAGACAAAATATAAAAATATAAAATCATTCCTCGTTCACAGACAGTGATGAACATCTCTGTTCTTCTGTGTTTTCATCAGTTGGTGAAGAACCACGAGTTACGCTTCAAAGATCTGACATTTGCTGATTCTGGGATGTACCAGTGTATCGCTGAAAACCGGCACGGGACGATCTACGCCAACGCTGAACTCAAAGTCTTCGGTAAGCTTGGATCTCATTGCTTGTTCACCCCCAAAACATTTAAAACCTAAACCAAACTGTGCCTGATTTAACACCTTGTGCTGTTTTCTCAGCCGGCGCTCCCTCGTTCGAGCGAAACCCAGTAAAGCCGAAAATTCTTGCAGCCAAAAACGGACGTGTGGTGATCGACTGCAAACCGAGAGCGGCGCCGCGACCGGCCATCTCCTGGAGCAAAGGAACCGAACTCCTCTATAACTCCAGCAGGTCAGAGGTCACGTCAGGTGCTCGTGTCTCCGTCACATTTCTGTGTTCACATCCTGTTAAACAATCAAATCTTTTACAATTGCAGGATTTTCATTTGGCAGGACGGAAGTTTAGAGATTGTCAACATCACTACGTCAGACAAGGGCGGATACACGTGTTTCGCTGAGAACGACAGAGGCCGAGGCAACAGCACGGGATCTCTGTCCGTCACAGGTACAGACTGATCTCAGAGCAGATAAAATGTGAATTCAGATTGGTGTGTATGAATGCATCTCTCGCTGTTTTACAGACGCCACTAAAATCACTTTGGCTCCGTCTAACGCTGACGTTAGCGTGGGGGAGAGTGCCAAGATGGAGTGTGGCGCGTCACATGACCCGACCCTCGACCTCGCCTTCATCTGGTCTGTCAGCGGTCACGTGATCGAGTTTGACCAGGAGAGAGAGCATTACCAACACAAAATGGTGACGTAATCAGTATTTACACAGTTTTTACTCCTCCAGTATTATTTTTAAGTAACAAAGACGATTAAAGTCACATGATTCATGTTCACTCAGGACGGTCATGCAGGGACGTCGAGCTCCGAGCTGTTGATCAGCAACACACAGCTGAGACACGCGGGACGTTACACCTGCACGGCTCAGACCCCCGTAGATGACATCACGGCCACCGCAGAGCTGGTGGTCCGAGGTGAGACAGAGACCTGAGCTGACCTCAGTGTTTATTTGTATTTCATGTGTGATGTCATGTGTGATGCTCTCTCATCTCGGTTAGGTCCTCCGGGTCCTCCCGGTGGTGTGCGCGTGGACGAGGTGACAAACAGCAGCGTGAGGGTGACCTGGAGTCACGGGACGGATAATCTGAGTCCCATCTCCAAATACATCATCCAGCACAGAGACATCAAAGCAGGACACGACTGGAGAGAAGCATCCACCTGTAAGTACATCATATCACTATAGTGTCTTTGTGACCACCTGTCAAAATAAATGTTTTGGAGAAATGATGACAAACCCACATAAAAACACAGTATAGTATGTTATATTATTTACTTTAGTAAATTGTAGTAAATATGCTAGTAACATTCATGTACAAAAATGAAGAGACCGATTCCACATTTTCATTTAATCATTTCTTGATGCATTGTGGTCATTCCAGTCCAGAACAAAATCAAACCTCAGGAGTGACACACAGTCATCCAACAGCAATTAGAAAAGACTGACAACATGACAAGACACCTGAAAACTGATAAAAATAAATGTAAAATATATCTTTTCCTAAAAACACATAGAAATATGACTGTTGTATTACTTAAAAGTGAACTTGAACTTGTTTTCATTGCAGTATTTGAGGACTGAGAAAAATCATCTTAACCTGTTTCTTTATTTTTTGAAAATAATTGCAAATAGAAACTAAATAGAAATGTTGTTAGTAGTTCACAAAATGAAAAATAAATGATCATTTTACTTAAGCACAAACCTACAAATACTAAATTCACAAAATCTGAAAATTATTTTGAGATTATCTATTTTTCAATGGCTGTATTGTAAACCTTAAAACACAAATTTAGAAACGTTAAAACGTAATAAAATTGAAATAAAAAAACCCCGGATATCATAGAACCCTATATACGTACAAGTCCAAAGGAACATAATCTTATACCTTAGATGGATTATATTATCCAGGATAAATGTAAAATGAGTGCGTCTGTTAAAAGAATATCGTTCTTCGAGGCGATTCACATTTCGTTTCTTTTGTGCTGACAACTTTGTTATTTTTAATGTAGACACGCTGCAGGCAGATTTTTATAGGTGCGTCAGCGCCGCATTGAGATGGAAATAGTTCAACTATTCAGACTATCATTTGACTAGAGAAAGCAACATGTTTTCCGTGCGGTTTTAAACTCGATGTGAATCGGCCCTTAAAGGTTGAAATGAGAAACGTCAATAAAATGAGAATTGACTGATCAGTTTGTGTTCGTTCTGTAATGTTCAGCTCCAGTGAATGTGGAGGGTAATGCAGAAAAGACCGCAGTGATCAATCTGACACCCTGGACGGATTATGAGTTCAGAGTCATTGCCATCAACACACTGGGCACGGGACCACCCAGCGACCCCTCGCCCAAAACCACCACAATGGAAGCCAGTCAGTCTGATATTCTCAACTTCTACATAATTGATCATTACTGATAATCATTTCTATTGTGTATATATTTAGTGATATAATGTCAAAGCATTATTGTTTTGCGTCTCTCTCTCTCTCTAGGACCTGTGGTTGCACCATCAGATATCGGAGGTGGAGGAGGAACCAGCAGAGAACTCACCATCACATGGACGGTACCGGTTTCTCTCTAAGATACAAACATTTTCTAGAAATTGTTGAGACTTCATTGAAAATAAAGCCTTCTTAAATTCATCACTGTTGTGTTATTTTGTAAATGTTTTAAATGTGTCTATTTGCAGCCCGTCCAATCACAGTATCACTACGGCAGTAACTTCGGTTACATCATCGCCTTCAAACCTCATGACAAGCGTGATTGGCTGAAGGTTACCGTCTCGGATCCTCACGCTCACAAATATGTCCACAAAGACACGGACATCCCACCGTCCACGAAGTTTGAGGTGAAGATAAAAGCGTTTAACAGTCAGGGGGAGGGACCGTTCAGCCTCAGCTCCTTCATCTACTCCGCTCAGGACGGTCAGTTGGTTTTCACACTATACACAGGGTCTTCTTTAAAATCATGTCATTTATCATCAGTTCTTCTCTTAAGATCTCATATCTGACATCTGATAGAGTAAAGAGTTAAAGTGTCAAGGTTTGATGTTATATTAAAACTGTATAATATCATTTTGTAATGTAATGTTTTGCAGCATTGTGATTGATTTTATATTATTTCAATTGTATTTCTGAAGCGTGCATGTTTTCCATTGCAGGAAATATTTTAGCACAAAATCTTTAACATATTTTGTATTTATATTTTTAACTTTTCAGGAAAAATATACTATTAATTAATCGCATCCAGAATAACATTTTGTGTTTACATAATAAATGAATACGAAAAATGTAAAGACATTTATTATTTATAAACACATACATGTATATAATTAGGAAATATTTGTGTATATTTTTTATTTATATGTTATTTAAATTATGTGTTAACTTTATTTGTTGTTATATTTTATATTTTTCTTATATATTTACATGTATGTGATTGTGCAAATGAATTTGTGTATTATTAACCACAGACATATATTGTGTAAGCCCAAACTTTTATTCTGGATGCGATAAATTGTGACCAATTGTTGAAAAGCCCTACAACTGATACACAATAACAAGGAAAATAGCCATAAACAATTATATAACTTAAAAAATATATATATGAAAAATTAAGACAAAAGAAGCAAAATATTTTTATAAGTAAATAGAGATAATAAATAGACATTGAATAAGCAATTATATATTTTTCAAAACATGATGATGAAATTATATTTTTATATAATTATAAATATTATAAATTATTTTATTATTAACTCAATTACCTTAATACATTATAACTTAATAAATAATGAATCATAAAAATTATATATACATTAAAAAAAAAAGATAAGAACTAATATCTTGTTATTTACAAATGTTTAAATGTCTCTAATAAATGTATTTTTTTATTCTTGAAAAAGATATGAGCTGTCTGATTCAGTTTCATTTCTGTGTTCAGCTCCCTCAGAAGCACCCACTATCGTGGAGGTGAGGCCGCTGTCGGCCACCGAAGCCATCGTGTGCTGGATGCCTGTGAACTCACAGACAGTAGAAGGATATCAGGTTAATATTAAACCCTCTTTAAAACCGCCGTAGATAGTGTGAAACATGTCTGTTTTCCGCTCTTCAAACATCTCAACATCTGTCAGGTTCGGTTCTGGAGACAGACGGTGGAGAACGAGGCGTCTGCCCAGCGCGTGCTGGTTCCCAGTCAAGAGAACCACACGAGACTGGACCACATGAAACCCAACTCTCGTTACTACATCGAGGTGCGAGCGTACAACGGCGCCGGTTACGGACCCGCCAGCATCCGTCACGAGGTGCACACGAAGAAAGCGCGTGAGTCCGAGTCACACCGAACTGCACGACAATCATTCAAACATCTAAATGATGAAGAAAAATAATATGTTAAAGCAAACTTGATTCATGTATTTGTTTCTCAGCTCCCAGTCGGCCGCCCAAAATCGTCGGGACGAAGATGCATTCCAACGGAAAGAAATTCAACATCGCCTGGGAGCAGGTGGAGCCGATGGCCAACGAGTCCACCATCGAGGGTTATAAGGTCGGTTATCGATACAATTTTACTTTCAGCATCTGCGTTATAACATTCATGTCATACGTGTTGACCTCTGACCTCTCAGGTGCTGTACAGAGCCGAAGGTCAGCCCAACGGCAGTCTGTACACCACAGGAAAACACTCCATCGATCTGCCCATAATGAAGGGTCAGTACCTGGTGGAGGTGCGCGCTCACAGCGCCGGAGGAGACGGAGCCGTCGCATCACTGCGTGTGTCAGGTAAACAGCTCTCTGTCTGTCTGTCTGTCTGTCTTGGGTCTGAGTTTGAAAGCGTGATTGTTTTGTGACGTGTGTGCAGGTGGAGGAGTTCTCGTGGCTCAGTCTCTCAGCATCATCTCTCTGATGCTCACGGCGCTCTTGAGTTCTCTCCTCTGAATGTAGTCTTCACTCTGTGAATCAGAACTCTCACGGGATGAATCGCAGACGCCGAACCCACTGATCTTCTCCAGCCGGGATACAAATGAACATCCGGGACGGATTTAACGTCTGAACTCTTGGATATGCCTTATAACATCTCACAGTCTGATTGTGTTGAAGCATGAGCTCGGAGGAGGACGTGACGCAGAAAGTGCTCGTGTGAATGTGTTATGATGACGGACGGGAAGCGTCTGATGTTTGTATTTGTGTAGTTTGAATATCAGTTGCTTTTATTTCGTTCCTGTCGTCGGTAACTGAAGCACATCTGTCCGTGAATACAGTGAAAGCAAAAACGATTCGGATTCATCTGTTCACAAATTCTACACCATAGAAAAGAGAACAGACGGAGCGGCACGATCATCATGCTAGAGTATTATTATATATGCAATAATTTATAAGCTATTCATCTCTTTATTCAATATTTATATAAGCATATCTAATAGAGGAGTTAATAAAGAGAGAGAGAGAATGTCGGAGTGACTGAGTGAGATGTAGAGAGAGAGAGAGAGAGAGTGAGAGAGTGTGTGTTTGTGAAAGAGAGTGAGAAAAAAAAGTGTGTGTGTGTGAGAGAGCAGGAGGGAGTGATTGGGAAGATGGAGTGAGTGAAAGAGACAAATTGGAGTGAGTGAATGAGTGAGCGACCGAGAGAGTGATGGGCTGGTTTGTGAGCGAGGGAGTGAGCGAGCGAGACAGAGAGATGGATTATGAGTGAGTGTGCGAGCGAGCGAAAGAGAACGATGGATTGTGAGTGAATGAGTGAGTGAGTGAGTGAGTGAGTGAGTGAGCGAGCGAGAAAGATGGACTGTGAGTGAGTGAGCAAGTGAAAGAGAGAGAGGGATGGATTGTGAGTGAATGAGTGAGTGAGCGAGCGAGAAAGATGGACTGTGAGTGAGTGAGCAAGCGAAAGAGTGAGTGAGTGAAAGAGAGAGAGAGAGAGAGAGATGGATTGTGAGTGAGTGAGTGAGTGAGTGAGTGAGTGAGTGTGAGAGAGAGAGAGAGAGAGTCAGTGCATGACATCAGTTATTCAATGAAGATCATCAGTGCAGCCTTGTTATATTTGTTTGTCAGAGATGATATAAAGAGTGTTTGTTTGTGAGCTTTAATCTGGAGTATTTTGAACTTCTGCATAAGATAAACAAATGACAAACATGTTTGAGTGTCAGAGTTTTGATTCTGGATCAGTTTAACTGGTTTGTTCACAATAGTGTTCACAGGATGAATCAGGATCACACAGATAACTGAGCACATCTGACTGCTGTTGTTTTGACTGTATCTTTAAAATCTGCTTGGCTGTTGATTTGTGATGAATGTTAATATTTTAACTTCTTTTTATTTTCACAGTTCATAACAGTCACTGATAGGAGTCGCTGTCAAATGCCTGTTTTTAAGGCCAATAACATTTCAGTCTGTCTGTATTTAAACAATAATCGTCTCTGAATCTGTTTAATTCATCATTCATTACTGAGTTCATTTGTGTGTTTTTATACCGGACCATGTGTTTTATGAGTTGTTTATGTTCTCTATTAACTCAAGTAAAGTGATTTCTTAGCAGAAGAAAAAACAGGATTAGAAACTTTATGCGCAGTGATCTTACTTTGCCTTTTAATTTGCTTTTGACATGTAAGAATTGAATGATGCTGGCATATTTTATTTTTAAATTTTAGTCTTTTGGGACAAACTCTTACATTTGACGTTCCATCAGTAACAGAATGAGTTTTTTACTTCAGTATTTGACTTTTAAAATGAAACTCTTCATTGTGTGTCGACGTGTGTCGTCTCTTCAACATGTAAACCACCACAAAGTGCTTTTGCTCCTGATGTTCATTTGCGCGAGTGACTGAGAGAGAGAGAGAGAGAGAGAGAGAGAGAGAAAAAGAGAGAGAGAGAGAGAGAGAGAGAGAGAGAGAGAGAGAGAGAGAGAGAGAGTTTTAATGCATGGATGCCTTGAGCTTTAGCGGCTGCAGTTATTCAGATGTCAGGTGCATGATGGGTAGTGAGCGGTCTGATCTTCATTCTCATTGGTCGTGTGTTGCTGGTTAGTTCTGTGGATCTAAACTGAACAGATCTGTCTGTAGATAAAGACTAACTGTCTGTCAGTGAGGATCTGCTTCATTCAACAGTCTTCAATTAAAGTTTATAGAGAGCAAACCAACACGTCTCCTGTGTCTCTTTCTCATCAGTAGACTGAAGATTAGCTAAAAGGGTTGTTCAATGACACTATATATAAAAAGCTGTTTTGATAACGTCTTTAATTACTATAAATGTACATTTATGTGTCTTTTTTATGAAACACAAATAGCCAAGCAAGATGAGCATTATTCTGGCTAACAGAGTTTGTCTATCATAACTGTTAAATATGAGTATCTATTGATCTCAAACCTCATGAGTGTCTTTCACTGTCTTCACTGTTAATGATGTTATAGTATAAGAATTATCCAGAATTGACCAAAATGCATTTAATCTGTAGTCATCATTGGGTTTGTTCATACTTTTAGGATAGATTTTGTGTGTGAACATGTTTCTACATTGTAATAATTTAATAATTTAATATGAGAACATTGGTCCCCACAATTACAATTCTATGATACCAGTTCTGTTGGTTTGTACAGTAGCTCTATTTCTAAAGTGCCTGACTGAGATAAATTGTGACTAAGCTTGTGTCACGGTTTCTGTCAGACCTGCAGATGTCGGTGTTGATCTTTCCCCTCAAAAACAGAGTAATTAAAGAGACGCTCCCTCGGGTAAGATGACTACATTTCATTTCCTTTTGACCAAATGATAGCAAAATTCACTTGACCTTATCTGTGCACTAATTCACATTGCCATTTCATCTGGGCAATGATATCTGTGAGAATAATCCCATCAGAAGAGCTTTGAACTGTGTGTTTATATTACATTGAATATAATAATGTATATATATTTTTGCTTTTGGTATCTGATAGAGCCTTTGGACCCAGAATTGTATTAAAGCTCAGACTAACAGGTTCACATACGGTTTCTTTACACAGTCCATAAGGATACTTCAGTGTTAGGCTCAGCCTATAAAGTTTCCTTGATGTGAGCAGTAAAAACATTCAGAAGGTTTAGCTCTTTCTTTATCTTTTGTTGTTGTCAGGAGCTGTGCATCAAAACAAAAACAGTTCTTAGAAGAAAATAATATTATGTCAACGACAGAACCACACCAAGTTAAAGCAATAAGGATGTTTTTAAAAATATATACATGTTACTGTATCACATGATGTTAAAAATTCTGTTCTGTGACATAAAATCAAAACGAGGCACCAATGTCTAAATTTGTCTAAAATACTAGAAAAAGTAGTGTCAACTCAACTGTGTACCTTCCTACAAAATAATGACATGCACGAAAAGTTTCAGTCTGGCTTTAGACCGCATCACAGCACTGAAACTGCGCTCGTTAGAATTACAAATGACCTCCTTATTGCTTCAGATAAAGGTAACATCTCACTCTTAGTCCTGCTTGACCTTAGTGCTGCTTTCGATACTGTAGACCATAAAATACTACTAGATCGTTTACACAATTATATCGGTATTCAGGGACAGGCACTGCAATGGTTCAGATCTTACTTAACAGACAGATATCAATACGTCCATTTAAATGGGAAATCGTCAAATCTTACGCAAGTAAATTATGGATTACCTCAGGGATCGGTTTTAGGACCCCTGCTTTTCTCTATATACATGCTGCCCCTCGGAAACATTATTAGAAAACATGGAATTAGCTTCCACTGTTATGCAGATGATACTCAGCTATATATCTCATCAAGACCAAATGATTCATTTAAGCTATCCAAACTGGCTGAGTGCATCGAGGACATAAAACACTGGATGACTAGTAATTTCCTCCTTTTAAACTCTAGCAAAACAGAAATATTACTTATAGCACCAAAATCAAGTAAACAGAATATCTCCGATTACAGCCTGCAAATTGAAGGCTGCACTGTTACTCCAACAAATATTGTTAAAGATCTAGGCGTTATATTAGACGGCAACCTGTCATTTAAAAATCACATCTCAAATATCACAAAAATAGCCTTCTTCCACCTTAGAAATGTTGCCAAATTACGAAATAGTTTATGTGTTGCAGACGCAGAAAAGCTTATTCATGCATTTGTGACCTCACGGCTTGACTATTGTAATGCCCTACTTAGTGGTTGTCCTGTATCATCGATAAACAAACTACAGTTAGTTCAGAATGCTGCTGCCAGAGTTCTTACTAGGTCAAGAAAATACGATCACATAACCCCAGTTTTAACATCGCTTCACTGGCTACCCATTAAGTATCGTATTGATTTTAAAATTCTTTTAATTACTTACAAAGCCCTGAACGGTTTAGCACCTACTTACTTAACCGAGCTTTTATCACGTTACAACCCATCACGCTCCCTAAGATCTCAAAACTTAGGACTTTTGACAACACCTAGAATAACAAAATCCACCAAAGGGGGACGAGCTTTCTCATACGTAGCACCTAAACTCTGGAATAGCCTTCCTGATACTATTCGAGGGTCAGACACACTCTCCCAATTTAAATCTAGATTAAAGACACATCTTTTCAGCCAAGCTTTCACTTAATGCATAGTTAATGAACAGCAGCTACGCTAATTATCCTCTTTATTCTCTTTCCGCCTCTGCCTCGGGATGCCCATCCCGAGGTAGGAAGAAGTTCCACCATGTCCAGACGACCGACAGATGCCCATCCCCAATTTGAGATCACGCCAGCTACAGCTGCAGACTGACTGACCATCCCAGCTCCATCTAAGGCAATTCCACCACCAGCCAAGAGAAATATGACCATCGGACCATCCCAGCTCAGACCACTACATCCCCAACCAAGAGCAAAGACGTACTATTGGCTTATTAATGCTGAAGTTACAACATTTGGTATTAAATGCTAAACTTAAATCACATGTCACCAGTTTGAGTGCAGCTATGACACGTCAGAGGGGATCTGGCCCTCCCGGCTGAGCCTGGTTTCTCCCGAGGTTTTTTTCTCCATTAATTAATCATTGGAGTTTGGGTTCCTCGCCACAGCAGGGCAGTGTTGGCCTGCTCACCGGGAGACTGCATTCATTCATTTATTTATTTATTTAGAAATTAGCTATTATTTATTAGTATGGTCTTACTCGTTGTATGAATACCATGCACTGTGCTGTGTTTTTCTGTTTTTCCTGTTTGCCCCTGTAAAGCTGCTTTGAAACAATACACATTGTGAAAAGCGCTATATAAATAAACTTGAATTGAAAATTGAATTGAATCAATGCTATAACAATGAAGTGTGGTCACAAATAACCACTCCACCAAAATCAGAAGTGGACCAGAAAGGAAATAATAGTGTTTTCATTAAGACAAAATTGTATCTAAAATCGACTCTTCACTCTCCAGACAGATCAAATAGGCTCAAACTGACAAATACGGTGCAAGTTTAGTCTTTTAATTGTTGTTTAAATTCTTATGTTAACGCCTTACCAACAAAATCAGTGTTTAAATGAACTATGCAGTAATTTAAAAGATGCATAGTGTTATTTTTTAATACCAATGAAAATACAATATAAAAAAATGATAACTGTCATGAGTGAGAAATATTTTTTAGTTATAATTTTTTTCATATATAGAAAAACGAATATACAATAGTTTTTATTAGTGCTTCTCTTTTTTGGGCAAAATATGTCACAGTGAATATGTGGCACAAATTGTTACCCCAATTGAATAATTAAAAAATATTATAGATTACATTTGTTAAACCCCATTTAGTTAAGTTTGTGTTTTGTTTTTGAGTTATGATGTACATATTTAAGCATACTTTAACAAATGTCTGTATTTAAGAAACACACAGAATTTTCTGAATTAATTTGCTCCTCTTCTTGTCATTCATTCACTCACTACCTCCCTCCATCCCTGTCACTCTTAATCACATACGCTCTTTAAAGCGTAGTTTAGCCTATCCCTCGTTCAGTACATTTCTCCAAACCATAACAAATTGTAATTTGTTTAAAGTCTTTTGATGTTAAGTGTATTTTTCAATAAAGAGTTTATTTAAAAAAATACGGTATGGAACGATTTGTTTCTAACTACAGTTTTAAAACTGCCGTAGACGCACAGCAATTCCACGCATGCGCGGAACAAATTGTGTTTCCGGGACGGATCGGGTAGCGACAGGCTCTTATTTTGACATGGTTCACGTGACTCGCTGAACACGTATTTTCACATGACGCATCACGCACGACATTAAGCAGTAATACATGTCGAACTTCACATTACTGCTTCACCTGAAGAGGAGTCACGGATCGCCACTGATAGATACGTATATCTTTAGTCTTTTATACAAACTTTTGTAAAGATGCTTTTGTAAGGTACGCCCTTTAACGCCTTTTGTTTATTATCAATAATAAAAGTGAAAGCAAAGCTGCAAGAAGCACTTAGTTCCGCATGTGTGAGTTTTTTCTAGCAGTCAGAAAAGTATTGCTTGAAAATAACCAGAATGGCCTTTGAAGTCCGTGTCTGGCTTACTGAAACAACATTTAAAACACTATCAGTTGAAACATCTGAAGAATTTAAGAGAACCACAATAAAGGACCTGAAGAAAAAAGCATTACATTTTATCGCCGGAGTAAACGGTAGGTTAGAGGTTTCACCACATTTCATAACTCCGATTATAAAACTAACTATATTAAATATTTTACTTAAAATATATTAAATTGTAAAAAAATGTGCATGATTTCTATTTCAGATGTTAACAGAGTGAGGATGGTTCGTGGAATATATGATCTCGAAGACGATAAAACACTTGAATTTTACAAGATAAAACACTTGTCTTTTGTTCAAATCATTTTGAGAATGCCTGGTGGTGGAGGTATGACCCTTTACTTAATTATGATGCTTTTCCTGAATTTAATTTATTAACTATCTGTAAAATGACTTACTGACACATTTGCTGTTTGAACACTGTGCACCTCACCAAAAATAGATTTAAACTTGTGTCTTTCAATTCTGAGAAAAAAAATGAAAACAAAGAATATAAACCGAATGCACAATATCTGTAGGCTGTTTATTTTGACTTACTTTGAGCCATTCTGTCTCCGTTCTAATATGGATAGTTTGTGGGTTTTTTCCTATAAAGCTGAAGAGAAAAACTAATGCTATGGATGAAAAACTCACTAATAATTATTTACTGTATGTGTTGAAACAACTTAAGTTATAATCCTTGTGACTGATGCACTACGTTTAAATTTAACTCTGCAGGTCCACCAGAGGATCAAGATGACAGATTTCCTAGGAGTGAGTCTATGGAATTATTACATTTTAAAATGTAGCTCTGTTAGATTAATTTTGGGACAAGCAGGAGCAAAAATACACAGCTACACACAATTCAAACATATGTAAATGGACTATCTGTTCACTGTCTGCATTGATGGTGTTTGTTTGAACTGACCTGATTTGTGAGTGAGAGACTCCCGGAGGAGATTTGTTAGAAATAGAAAGACAAAATTAATTCTAGGGAGGAAAATACAACATGCAGCTGTTATTTGTCCGTGTGTCACATACGTGAGTTTAGTATTGTGTTAATAAACAGAAAAACTGATCTGTGAGGAGAGGAAGTGGAAAAGTGATCATTCCTCTGAGAAGAAAACAAGATGGCGCCGTTGTGTGTGGCCAGCCTTCTGTCACTCCTTCTATTATAGTTTCTGTTCAGTACTTTTTGCCTTTCAGTGATGAAGTGGTCGACAACCTTCTTCTACGATCATCAAACACTGATTGATATTGTGACTCCAGCTACGAATATCGGATATGATATTAGTAATGATTCTCACTCGCACTACTCATCGTTTCGGATGAATATCCCTGAGCATCTGTGTCGGCGGCAAAGGCCACTATCTGCAAGAAACACAGCAGAAAGTGTGGTAAACGTGGTGGTACTGCTATCAGATTGAAAACTGGAATGAATACCTTTTTCAGCTGTTCTGCTCGGTGTGCGGGAGATGTACCTTTTCGCATCCGTTGGATTCGACCGGTAGTGCCTGTCTCCCTCGATGTGCCTTCGGTGTGTTAGCATCCACGGATTCGCCGGGGTGGAGTCCATCCTCAGTTTCTCCGCTCGCTAAACAGGGAATCTCCAACAGAGAGTGCTCCACTGCCGCCAAGGATGTTATTACTCAAAGTCCGTTCTTTGGTAAATAAGACTTTCATTCTACATGACTTGTCTGTCTTGTGGAAACTGGATTTCTTCATGATGGAAACATGGACTAAAGAGGGGGACTTGAGTCCTTTCTCTTATTTAGTTTCTCATAATTGTTCACTTTGCAATCTTCTGGTCGTGGTGGAGGTCTGGCCGTTGTTTATAAAAACTCTTTTTGCACTGTTAGACATTTCAAAGGGTTTTTAATTGAAATTTACAGTACCATAACTGTATTTAACTTTTACAGTAATTAAACACTACTGTAACTATGTAATACAGTCCAGGTACTGTAAAAACTTAGAATAACAGTACATTACTGTAATCCTATTCATTGGTTTATGTTTTTAGGAAATATAATTTAGATTTTGTAATTTTTATATAAAATGTACTTTTATCCAACACGTGTACTGACAATCACTCCCAATACAATATTGAAAAAGTGTTCTTTACTTAAATTAATTTAAACATTACAACTGGTTAAAACAACAAAAATACATTTAAAACAATTCATGTTATTTGCAGCAATGACCCTTCTGTCATTCAAACCATTGTATGAAATGTAAAGTAAACAAATATAGTGCCAATTGTACTTTGACTGCACACAGAACTGATTTAAAATGGAATTCACCATTAAATTACAATATGCAATGTAAATAAAATAAATTATTTTATAGAATTTTATCTGGAATGCATACAGAACTGATTTTAAATGGAATTCACAATTAACTGCATCAAACAGCACTTAACAGCATCAAATGTAAAGAAAATTCATAAAAATAACTTTATAAAATAAATAAATAAAATAATTGAGAAATCCTGCAAAACAGCATAAAAACCCATAGTACAGGATATATTACATTCCTAACAAAATCCTGTAGGTTTCCTTTGGACTCCTGGTCCTGTGAGAGTCCTACAGGAAAATTATTACGAAAATCCTTTGGTATTCCTGTAGGGCATCGAAATAAATAAATTGCACCCCAAAAATACTGTCAGTACATGACTATCGCAATAACATTCTCCAATATAACAACATTCTCCAATATTACTCACCCATATACATTTTTTACATTAACATATCCTACCGAGTATTGAGCAGTGTCTCACCTAATCAAAGTTCTTTCACTCAAATTCTGTAGGATGATACCCTGGTGTTTTTTGCTCTTGTTTTTCTCTTGACAATTTCGCCATTCTTTGGACTCACTCCAGTCTTGCGGTGCACTTTGTTTCGTTCTCTGGATTTATCCTCTCTAAAAATCTTACATTAACAGGGAAATAATTAAAAAAATAGAAAATAAGTAATAAGCTCCATACATTTCATATCTTTACTCACCCTCTTGTCATTTCAGACCTGCATGACATTCTTTCTTCCACAGAACACAAAATAAGATATTTTGAAGAATGTTGGTAACTGAACAGCAGCGGCACCCATTCACTTCTATTGTATGAACACAAAACCAATGCAATGAATGGGTCCCTGCGACCAACATTCTTCAAAATATCTTATTTTGTGAAACAAAGTCATACAGGTTTGCACTATCAAGAGGGATAGTAAATGATGACATAACTCTCATTTTTGGGTAAACAATCACTTACACTCTGTTTGGCTGACATACACTGCTAATATGACATTGGGATGTGTAAACTATAGGAAAAGAATTATTATCTAAAGAGCTTCTCCTTTAAAAGTAACATTTGAAGCAGGAATAAACAACATAGGTCCTGGAGTGCTGCTGTCCTTCAGATTTTAGCTCCAACCCTTATCGTAAGACCTAAAATCTGCTGAACAGGTCCAACTTTGCCTATCCCTGATTCGGAGAAACAAAGAGAGGAACTTAACGTTGAATTAGTTCCAATGTAGCACAAGCTGATATTCTATGTTGAAAACGTAGAAGGTTACTAAGGTTACTAAGGAGATCGACAAGGCGTCTGCAAATTCCAGGTGATCCTGCAAGACAATACGCCACTTTTCCATCAAGGCTCACTATCCTCTTTTTTTGCAGAGAGGAATGTGTTCCCTGAAAACAATGCACATATTACACACATTTAAGTATAACCCAAATGGAAAACACAAACCTTTCTCAAAGTCAAAGGGAAGTGTTCACTTATCAAGCAAAATCTGTCTAGGAGTGACTGGCAGACAAATGTCTTTCTCAATGAATTGCTTTGTTGCAGTTGGCTTTAAAACACAGTGTTTACAAAATGTTTAAAATACTGCATAAAATGACTTAAAATGTTAATTTGTTAAGCTAATTAAATAAGAATATAAGCCTACTTACATCTGCCAAAATGAATAGGGACTCTTTTTTTATAAGTCTTCAATAGAGACCAAACTGTTTTTTGCATATTCTCACCTCATTGTGCTGAAGATAAGTCAAGAAGAGGTTTGTTGATAGGTTAAGATAAGATCTATAGCGGAGCTTGTCACAAGTGTCATATGATTTGTGTTGTGGACTTTGAGATTGACCTTCTTTACACCTTTTTTACTGATATCACTGTTAACTATAATGACATCTCTTACGGAATAAATAATTATCCAGAAATTACCAAATGACCCCATGAAAAACAAATTAGTTACATCTTATTTGGCAGACATCATCAGTTGATGTAGTCGTGCTTTATAGTCGAGGACCAAATGTTCCCACAAGGATGTTAAAAATCTGAAGCACCGTAATTGTCGGATGTAGGCTACATTGATTATTAAACATTAATTTTAAACTAAATGTTAATTTGAAAATGTAAATTGTCAAAAGGTTTCTGTTAAGGCTCATTCAGAGTGAATAGGGTCTAGAATATAGTTTGTAAAATATCACATTTATGGCCCAATGTAAAGTCCACATAAACGTGTGTCACTACTACTGTAAGTATTAAGAGAAGTATTTGAGAACACAATTATTCTAGAACTAAAGAAAATATGCTCTTCAGTTGTAGGAACACCTATAGGTCGGCTAAAGGTTTATATACTCAGTGAATGATACTTGTAGTAATAGAATATATGTATACATGCAAGTACTAAAACTACCCATAGGTGTCAGGAGTGTTATAATTAATGACCAGTTAAGTATGTGTTGCTCTTCCGCCTCCTGTCCTGAAATAGAAATAATATCAGTTTGTAACAAATCTTTCTTTACTGAATTTAAGAAGCATCACAATACTCCGTTTTTATGTAGACCTTATTAAGATTTAAGGTTATTGATTAAATCAATAATGTCAAAATGCTTTTGTCAGATTCTCCTGATTTAATTTGAACTAAATAGAATCGCAAAATGTAAACACGTCCTAGTTCAACAGGAGCAGTTGTGTTACATCATCTACAGACTCACCTCCTCTTTCTGAGAAACCACGTGATTTCGCATAAATCTTTCCAAAACGAAACTATCCACTTGAGTCAAACCTTAAGTGTTGACAGACGTGTACAGAACAGCGGTTGATAACGTTTATTCAAGATGTCATATTACGAGAAACGATTTAATATAAATGACACGCTCGACATCGCACTTGTGAAAAAGTGCAGCGATATTGGCGAGTTTGTATAAATCCGTCGTTGATGGAATAGGATAGGAATAGGGCCTTTTAACCATTCATTTTTATAAAACTAACAATTAAAATTAAATACCTAACCTATACACATTTCGTTATATGGTAACGTTAAATGAAAGATTAAAGTCTGCATAAGCTATTTATTATTATTGAGTGTTACATCCTCGTCTGCATTCAGAAGATTTTTCGAGTCACTGTATATTGTATTATTATCTCACACTTTCAGTACTTTCTTAATTGAAACAAGTTCTGTACAAAGATAAAAACTTAATAACCAAAGATTAACAACGTAGTATAATAAAATAATACCACAAAGTTTATCATACCTGGCAAAATCAAGACACACTGTAAAAAATGCCCATGAAATTAACAGTAAAATTCTCTTGTTTTCACACAAAAAACCTGTTATCAGAAAGCGTCAATAAAAAATACGGAAAACACTGTAAAATTCATCATAAGAATTATGAAATGTTTGCTGTGTTCTCTGAGGTTCTAACATTTACTGTTAACAAATATATATTTCAGTTTTAAATATATTACTAGATGTTGAATATAACAGGTTCTAAGATTAATAAATGCTGTAAAAGTAGGCTACTATTTACTGTCAATTCAAGTTAGCCAACGTTAACAAATGGAAGCTTATTGTAAATTGTTACTGAAATTACTAATTGTTATTATCTATCGACAATCATGAAATGTTACATTCTGGTTTAGTAAATGGGTTAATTGCATTATATATTTTAAAATACGAAAAACAATAATATGAATTACCATTATAAAATATTAAGAATGTGTAGCCTAGATATAAATGCATTAGTAAATCGTTTACCACTGCTAAAATGTATTAAAAAATACCATTTACTTGAGCATACTGTAAAAAAGTTGAATATCTTGTTTCTGTTGCTAAAATATAAAGAACTGACACAATCATTGCTATTATGGGTTATCCCACATTAATTTATACATCAGTGACCTAGAAACTGTTGTGCAAATAAATAATGACTGAAGGATTTTCTCTTTTAGTATTACAGATGAGGAGTACTTATGGCATAAGTTAAATTTTCAATTTATTTATTGCAAACAAAGTTGTTTTCAGACACAGACATTATTATTATTTATTAAAGTAAGCAGTGTACTAACTACTAAGATCTTTGAAGTGATATAAGACTGTGAATTAACTGTATTATTTCGAACCTCTTAACATGTTCTAAAAGTTCTAAAGTCTTAAGTACTTAATCTCAATAAATTGTGATTTTCATATAGTTTTTCTTTGTGCTTTATACATCCTTGATATGTGAAATTGTTTTCAGTAAACATTTCAGGGTCGTTTTTGGTATTGATGTGAAGTAATTTTTTTATATATTAATGCAATATTACCCTCATAGTCAATATGATAGGGCTCTATATCAGCATGGCTGGGATTAGGCCAGAGGCAATCACAGTCTTGCTGCTGATATAGAGCTGATTAGAATACGAGAGCGATATTGCATTAATATACAACCGCTCGATGGCACAAGTGTGTAGATCATCAGCCGATCATGGAGTTATTCTGTACCCTCACTTTGTGCTATCCATTAATCCACTACTCATTTATCCACGGCACCTGTCACATATAATACCCCTAGTTTAGCTAGTTATTCTACGGAGATTGCTGAGATAAAGGAAATGTTACGGTAACAACAAGAACAGTTAAATCAATAGGGTGAACGTTTTTCAAGGTTGCAGATTTCTCCTAAGCGACCTCTTGTGACCCGTTATGAGGCTGCCAACAGCCAGGCCACTCTGCTAGTAATTGTGACAATGAACGTGTTGAATCTGGGCCTCAGTCTCATTTCATTATAGTCCTTATGAAGGGAGTTACATTTACATTTACACATTTGACAGAAGCTTTTATCCAAAGCGACTTACATTGCTTTATCCTATACATTTTACATAGGTATTTGAAATCCCCTGGGATCGAACCCACAACCTTGCGTTGTTAATGCAATGCTCTTACCACTGAGCTACAGGGTGCCATGTCTCTTAGATACTGGATCTATGGTGCCGACTGTGTCTGAACATTTTTTCTTTAAACATTTCAGTGAACAACTTCTTTCCTGTAATTGGTTACAACTTAAAGCTGCCAATGGGCTTGATATACCCTATCTGGGGTATGCTGAAGTGGATGTAGAGGTGTTTGGGAAAGTTATACCAAAGAATGGGATTCCCAACACTGGAATTGCCAAGGTGAGGGGTAGGTACTTTCCTGTGGCTCAGTTGTAAGAGCATTGCATTAAGAATGCAAGGTTGTAGCTTCGACCCCAGGGTATTGCACATACACTTGTGTTCAAAATTATTCAACCCCCACTGAAATTGATTTTTTTGGTCGGTTTGACATTGATTATGATCATTCAGTCATCCTGCTTACAATTAAATCAAAGAGGCACGTGTAGGTCAGACAAATATAACATAACATTTATAATGAAATAACAACAAATGTCTTTTCTGAGCTCACATCATTATCAGTTTTATTCAACCCCCAAGTGACATTCAATCTTAGTACTTAGAACAACATCCTTTTACAGTTATAACAGCTTTTAAACGTGAAGCATAGCTTGACACAAGTGTCTTGCAGCGATCTACGGGTATCTTCGCCCATTCATCATGGGCAAAAGCCTCCAGTTCAGTCACATTCTTAGGCTTGCGCACTGAAACTGCTTTCTTTAAGTCCCACCAGAGGTTCTCAATCGGATTTAAGTCTGGTGACTGCGATGGCCACTTCAAAATGTTCCAGCCTTTAATCTGCAACCATGCTCTAGTGGACTTGGAGGTATGCTTGGGATCATTGTCCTGTTGAAAGGTCCAACGTCTTCCAAGCCTCAGGTTTGTGACGGACTGCATCACATTGTCATCCAATATCTCCTGGTACTGAAGAGAATTCATGGTACCTTGCACACGCTGAAGCTTCCCAGTACCTGCAGAAGCAAAACAGCCCCAAAGCATGATTGACCCCCCACCATGCTTCACAGTAGGCAAGGTGTTCTTTTCTTCATAGGCCTCCTCCAAACATAGCGTTGATCCATGGGCCCAAACAGTTCTAATTTTGTTTCATCAGTCCACAGAACACTATCCCAAAACTTCTGTGGTTTGTCCACATGACTTTTGGCATACTGCAGTCGACTCTTCTTATTCTTTGGGGACAATAAGGGGTTGCGCCTGAGAGTTCTGGCATGGAGGCCTTCATTACGCAGGGTGCGCCGTATTGTCTGAGCAGAAACTTCAGTACCCACATCTGACAAATCTTTTCTCAGTTCCTCAGCAGTCACACGGGGACTTTTCTCCACTCTACGCTTCAGGTAGAGCACAGCAGTCAAAGTCAGAATCTTCTTTCTGCCACGACCAGGTAGCGTTTCAACAGTGCCCTTTGCCTTGAATTTGCGAATGATGCTTCCTATGGTGTCTCTTGGTATGTTTAACATCTTTGCAATCTTCTTATAGCCATTGCCCTTCCTGTGAAGAGTAATCACCTGTTCTCTTGTCTTCCTCGACCATTCTCTTGACCTCACCATGTTTGTAACCACACCAGTAAATGTCTAGAAGGAGCTGAGTATCACAGTCATTTTAAAGCTGCCTAATTGGTGCTTATTAGGCTTTATTGCTGCTCCCTGATATCCACAGGTGTTTTCAATACCTGATTGAAAACACTTCATTGAACCTCTGTTCTTCAGAGTGGTAGTCTTTAAGGGGTTGAATAATTATGTCAATGAAGAATTCACAAAAGAAACATTTACTACTGTATTACAAAACTAATTGATGTCATTTTAGTTGCATATGGTTCTTTAAGAAGTCCTTGTAGGATTTCATTCTGAATACAATTACAAATGTACACTAAATTCCCTAAAACCATTTACAGCATTGGGGGTTGAATAATTTTGAACACAACTGTACCTATGTATAAATGTATTGGATGATGTAAGTCGCTTTGGATAAAAGCGGCGGCCAAATGTGTAAATGTAAATGTACCAGATTTATTTACTGTAAGAATATTACTTTTTGTCCCCTGGTCTAGGTATTAATATTCTAAGGTCGAAGAGTCTAGTCGATGGAACACACAGAGTTTCAGATCTGGGGACCAAGAATGACACAGACACAGAAGTGCAGTTCAATGAGAGCCCAAAGTTTATTGAATATACTTCCAATACTTCTATCCATAAAAGAGGAAGACACTATGTCTATCACTATGTCTATTAATATTATTCACGTGGGTTAGTTCCTTGTTCCTTGCTCTTATAACCTCTTAAAAGTACATATAAGGCAGTACAAGTACATATAAGGCATTCTGTTAACTTGGTCAGCACTTGAACCAAAGTAACGTTAGACATAATGCATGTACAATAATCATTGAAATACATTTCATACAATATGTGTGGGACAGAGGCAAAACCCGAATTCTCACACTTACCAGGGGGAACTTTGAAAGCCACAGCCTTCACAGCATCAGGCCGCCCGAACTGAGAGCATTTTATTTGAACCCTTTTCTAACACTGCACTTCCTGCTGGGTTTCTACAGTACATGTAGTTATTTAAAAACAGAATTGTAATAATTTGGTTCAATGTACATGACTCCATGGTTAAGACCGATCTGACTCCAATTTAAAGTCTGGTTGCTACATGCTTTTTTCAGAAAAATAGCAATAGTTATTTTAGTCACAATCATGCAACTTGCTAAGCCAGATGAAAGGTGGATATCTGTAACATGTGAGCTATAGTAATGCCCCATTTATAATAAAAATTCTAGTATTTTTGATACTGACATATCGATTTTTCGGTAACAAAACAGGCTCCTTTCAATCAACTGGTAATAACACTGAAGATTTCTTAATAAATCAATAACAATTTATTATGACAGGCAGGTACAACATCAATTAAAATCATAGAATGCACATACAAAGATAAAAACTTAATAACCAAAGATTAACAACATAGTATAAGAATAAAATAATACAACAAAGTTTATCATACCTGGCAAAATCAAGACCACTGTAAAAAATGCCCATGAAATTAACAGTAAAATTCTCTTGTTTTCACACAAAAAACCTGTTATCAGAAAGCATCCATAAAAAATATGGAAAAACACTGTAAAATTGTCTATAAAATTAACAGCAAAAATTCCATTGTTTTTATGGAAAACCCCTGTAAAAAATGCCTGTGAAATTAACATCGAATTCTGTAGTTTTCACAGAGAAAACTGGTGTCAAAAAACGTCTGTAGAAATACGAAAAACACGAAAAAATTACTGTTAATTTCCCAGAGAATTTGACAAACTCCACAAACACTTATCACCATCACTTACTGACACCACTGTCACTTTATTTCTGTTGCACGTCTACAAAAGTTCTAATGGAGAATTAACACAAGTTTACATATTTATGGTTTTGTTGAGTCACCATTATGGTGATGAGTGTTTACTTTAGTTGGGATCTTGACCCTTTGCTTCTTATGTTAAGTCTTTCCCTAGTTTTAATATCTATGTGTTGGAACAGACACCAAAACAGGTGGAAAAAAATTAAGCTTTTTACTGCAATATCTTCTTTAGTTGGGAGTGTTTTAGAGTTTAGGTAGTTATTCAAAGTAATTTGTTGTCCTCATTTATGATATAGTATGAAATTAAATAATATACTGAAGGTCCTTAACAGCACGTCAATCACATCAAAAATGTTCTAGCAGACATCAAGAACAAAACAGTTTGTCTCAACAATGGTGAAAACCAAAAAAACCTCTTAAGATAAAGGCGATGCAATCTGGGTTTCATCCAAGCACAAAACTCTTCCCTGACTCCCAGCATGCATTGCAGCTGTAAGCTTTTCATTTGTTCGTCACCACCGTTGAGATTCATACACTGATTGTTGATGTCGGAGTCAAAGACCAAATTTTGACCAAATCAAAACCTTTTGACGACTCAAAAACTTTCTATATTGATTGTTGCAGGATATTTGAATCTGAAATATAAATTCAACCAGACTGTTGTAACAAAAACCCAAACAGTGATAAAAAATCCTCAGAGAAAAAGCTTGTGAAAGAATCTTATCCCACTTTCTTATGATGTTATTTGCTACAAAACTATGTTTTATATAAAACACTGTCATAGTAGCCAAAAGAAAACTTGAATTTTACATATGAAGGATGAAAGAGCCCAACTAAAGCAAATACTGATCACAATAACGGTGACTTTAAAGAACAATAAAACATCAAGTCATTGATGTTATGCTGCAGTCCCTGTTAAGCAGAAGTGGTGATCGTCTTCAGTATTCCGACATATTTCTAAGATGAATAGTGGGTGTGGCTAATGCTTTCCACTGTGAATTGATTGGATGATTAAAAACAAGATGTTCCCATAATTTTACGGTAGTTAGCTGGCAACCACAACTGCGGGTATTTTTCCGTAAAAGCTACGGAATTTGTATTTTTTCTTTTCTGATATTAAATGTTTTGTGGGTCACCACTATGCTGAAGGGTGGAGTATGTGTTTAAGTCAAGGTCAGGCAATGAGATGCTAACCTCATGCTGAATGTTTGATGATTTAATAATGAATTACAAAGAAATTAATTACGTAAATGTAATGTTTTCACTTTCATGCATTTGGACCAAGTTTTCATTTTATATAAAGAAATGCTGTTAATATAAAAGACACAAATGTATTAAGTTCATACACAGCTTGAAGTTTGTGCCCTGAAGTTTTAAACTGCTAAGCTGTTTACATTCTTTTCCTGTATTTTTCACGGAATTTTACTGGCAACCAGAGCTGCCGGTATTTTTCCGTAAAAATTACGTAACATTTTTTACAGTTCACATTTACATTACATTTAGTCATTTAGCTTATGCTTTTATCCAAAGCGACTTACAAGTTGGGTAAACAATGGAAGCAATTGGGTCAACATTAGGAAAACTAAAAAAAGTGCAATAAAAACATCTCACAAAGCCTACTACAGTGTACAGAGCTAAGTTCACAGCGATAGAGTTTTTTAGATAGAGTAGAAAAGAAACAGAAATCAGAAATGATTGGTCAGGTGCTGACAGAAGAGATGTGTTTTCAGACGATTCTTAAAGATGTCCACAGAATCTGTTGATCTTGTAGCAGCAGGGAGATCATTCCACAAATCTGGAACAGATCCAGAGAATGTTTGTGAGAGCGATTTTTTTACCTTTTTGGGATGGCTCCACAAGAGGTCGTTCGTTTGCAGAGCGTAAGGATCTGGCAGATTCATATGTTGAGGTGTGGGAATTTCTGGTTACTGATGCTTCCAAATGGTTCCAGATTCAGTCTTAAACAAACTAAAAGTAAAACAGGACCGGATTTAAATCAATAACAAAACCAGAATTGAGAGATAGCAGAGGGAAAAGAGAGTTGCTTTACTTTGCTCAGCTGGTTGCCAACACTAGGGTTGTGAGGGGCTTGCAGGTAGGGGGCACTATGGTGTCATATAGCCTAGGGTGGTAGCTAAGTTCAAAACAACAGGAACAAACTAAATCGTTTACAGCAGGGAACGGGAGCATTCCTACTTCTCTTTCTCCCTATAGCAATTCAGTTGGGTTAGGAAGAGCAAAGCAAGCCCCTCCTGCGGGCGGGGCTGGGCAGAGCAGCTTTGCTCCATAGGCCGTGTAACAACTGTGTTATCCACAACATAGCTCTAACCGGACCTTATGCTTCCGGACATTATAACCCCCCCAAATCGGGCGGTTCCATTTGAGGTATCCTCATGATTGGTTCCCACCTTGGTAACCCATGACCTTCCCTAGGTGGTCCTTTCCAAAAAAGCTCTGGGACCACCAACCTATCCACTGGAAGGCCAGTGACCGTCGATACGCTAGAGATTGTGATACGGCACAGCACCGTGGCGTTTTCCATTGGAACCCCATCTGTCGGTTCGACACAACATCGAGAGACCGACAGAAAGCGAAAGGCTTGGTTCCGGATGTAACCTCAGTTCCCTAATGGAGGGAACGAGACGTTGTGTTCCTTATGCTACAACACATGCCGCCTGCTGCAGCAGTCGTGAGAGGCTCTCAGGCTCCTCAGAACTAAAGGTGAATGAATGCTGCACCCCTTCTCCCTTTTACACCCGGTTATCCGGGGGCGGAGTCCGGCATGCAAATTTACATCGCCAATTTCATTGGCCTTTTCTAAACTAGTCGGAGTTGATAGGTTCTCAAGGGTGAACCCCATCTGTCAGTTCGACACAACATCTCATTCCCTCCATCAGGGAACTGAGGTTAGAACTGTAACCAAGACGTTAACAGTGACTGGGGCTTCCTGGATAGGACCTCAAAGGCTGTTTTTAAGCCTCAAAGGCTTAAAAAGAGCGAGTTTGAGTTTCGCTCGGCGCGCATTACACACAAATGCAAACACAATTGAACTGATACTGGGCTTTGCTCACAAACAACGTTTAAAACTACGCGTGCATTCTACACAAATTATGTAGTGTATTTCGGGAAAACTATGGACACGTATACAGTAAAATATGTATACAATTTGAGCATGGATGCAAATGCGGGTTTATTGACTACACTAAAGGGGAAACAAACCAACTAACTTACAAATGACAAATGCTAAACAAACAACCTATGAAACGCAAAAGCAGTAAAGAAATGTAAGAAATAGACAAAGCACATAGTGGCAGTATTAAATCAGCTATTCATCATCTGCGTAAACCATCAAGTAAAATGGACAAGTTTAAATGCAGTTATTTAGAAATGGACACTTGCATTGGCTTCTTGAGTGTGCTGAGAGAATTTCTTGTCCGCGTAGAAAAGGGTTTTCAGAGTCCTAATGGTTTCAAAGCAAGAAGGTGAGTTTGTGGGATTCTTTCTTAGGAATGGATTGGCTGACGAAGGCAGATGGAATTTAGCTGAAGCAAACTACTGGAAGAAGTTGTCTCCAAGGAGAGAGACAGGTCTCGAGAGGTGAACGACCACGATGAGCGAACACGCTAATCTCATGTTTCTTTTCATTTGTTTAATGGCGGTTGGCAAACCAGCTTTTAGTCCATATCCGCCACCTCCTGGGATGGAGTATGAAGACCAAGGAGGAGGAAGTGGAACATACTACCAGACTTAATAATCTTAATTAAAAAATATATTTATAAAAATGTATATTTCCTTATAAACCTTTATACATATGTATATTCAACAACCTTAAATTCTGTGTAACAAACGTGTTACTAACTGCGTAAAAACCCTCTCAGTAACCTTAATGAAATGGGGTATATTTTAGATTCTTTCTGTGCACATAATTCTTTTATTGTTAGTTGGACTTTCAATTCTTTAAGATCTTCAACAAGTTGAGCTTTCTCACAACTATATGCCTCACAATGTAGTAGCACATGGTCCACTGTTTCTGTCACCCCACAGTGCTCACACCCGCTTGTCTCACTTTTCCCTATCATGTGCAAATGTTGGATTTCCTGTAGCTCAGTGGTAAGAGTACTGCGTTAACAACGCAAGGTAGTGGGTTCGATCCCAGGGGATTGCAAATACCTATGTAAAATGTATAGGATAAAGGAATGTAAGTCGCTTTGGATAAAAGCTTCTGTCAAATGCATAATTGAAAATGAAATGTTTAGTCTGGTGTGCCCAATACGTAGCCTAGAAATAATAGTGTCATCTCTTCTGGTTCCATATTTACTCCTTTCACTCCCTACCTTCTCTTGGATACTAAAAAGGTGTCTTCCTTTTAACTCCTTATACCATTTCTCTTGCCATATTCTTAAAACAGCTTTCATTACTATACACTTCGCTTCAGCTTTGATTAACGGTATCTTGATATCAACTTCATTCTTCTACAATAACTTCCTTGCCATTTTATCCATCCCTTCCACACCTACATGAGCCAGTACCCATATAAATGTAATATATGTAGCTAGTGGATTAATTCTGTGTAGGCTCTGTAACATGTTATATAGGATATCTTGTCTTGCATCTGATTTACCTCTTTTTAAACTGCAGAATGCAGAATGCTGAAAAAGAATCAGAGTATATGACTACATTTTTTATTTTTGATTCTTCCACTCACATCATTCCCATTAATATTGCCACTAGTTCTGTTGTAAATACTGAAACATCATTGGAAAGCCTTTTACTATGTTATGACCCATATGAGGTAAATATATAGCTGCTGCTGTGTTTCCTGCTTCTGGATTTTTGGACCCATCTGTATAAACAGTTTCTGGACATTATCGTTATACTTCTGGTTCAAATAATTGTTCGCTGCTTCTTCCAAAGGTAAAGCCTGTTCTTATCATTCTTAATGCGTTTCAATTGGAGATCCACACAAGCCATTATGTACAACCAAGGGGTATTAATTACGTGACTACCGTATTTCTCATGAAAATACAATCTATACCTATATCCTTTGCATCTTTATCACCATTCCACCCAAAACTATTAAAACTCATTCTCCCAACATTCTCTTAACACATCCTAAACTGATGAGAATCTCTGTGACCACTCAAAGAGTACCAGTATGCCATTTTCGATTTAGTTCTGCAGATTTTTAAAGGCATTTCTGCCAGTTCAACCTGCAATGCTGAAATGGGTGACGTTATAAATGCTTCACATTCTATTCTCAATGGCTGAGATTGTGCTCCATTCAATTTCTTTAGAAGGTATGATGCTGCTGAGCTGTATGCTATGTCACCAAAGTCTATAATTGGCCTCATCATTTCACAGTATATTCTCTTCAGAGAATAACAAGTTGCACTCCAGTCTACTCCTGCAAGAGAACGTTAGTTCCTTTTTTACATTTCTCTACTAGTTTCTTGATGTGAGATGTAAATGATGGTCTTGAATCCAATCAGACCCCCGGAAACCTAATTTCTAAGACCTGCTATAATACCTTCTCATATAGTTTGAGTTCAGTACTTGGTAATAGGGCTGGGCGATATATATCACGGTTCACGCTAATTGTACATGTCTAAATCGATTCTAAATTCGATTCGATATTTATGCACAGCTTTTTCATGAACTACGGCTCTTTGAACAGTGGGAGGTACTGCTCAATCACTACGATATTGAATCGTTTACAACGTACATTTGAAAAAGCAACACTCGTCAAACATCATCACTATAAATAAACTTAATTGTCCTGAAAATACCTGAAAAGGTTTGAAGAACAGCGATAAAACATAACCACTGGCATTTCCTGCAACAAATTGTTCTTCTTCGGTTTCCTATATTCGGAATTTCTGCGCAAGAGCGCCCTCTGGCTTTCGGATGTGGCGGCATTTAACCGTAGGTCATTGAGAAACTGAGAGCATAAGAATCGCACGATATATCGCCCAGCCCTACTTGGTAATTTCTTTTTCTTAGAAAAACAATATTTTTGTTTTCTCTATAGACATCCTAAAGCTCCATTTGTTAGCCCACTTGTCCACTTCTTTGATTTCTTTCTGCATACAGCATACCACATGTGCCATATTTCTTCCTCTTTTCCACAAAGCACTGTCATCTGCAGTATATCATAAATCATGATATTAAATAATACTGGGCTACACACACTACCTTGTGGTGTTCCATTATCAATAGTATAAGTCCTGGAATAACTTGTCCCAGCCCCCACTTGAATAGTTGAGTGAAAAATCCATTATATAATTACACATTTTCCCCCTGAATGCCCATCCTATCTAACTTAATTAAAACCCCTTTCTCCATAGCATGTCATAAGCCTTCTCCACATCAAAGAACACTACAATTAGTACCTCTTTATTCAGCATTGCCTTTCTGATATCTGACTGTAACATATAACTGAGTCTGAAGTATTTTGTCCTTTTCTGAAATCGCTTTGATGAGGGCAAAGAATACTCTCCTTTAATATTGTATAATTTAACCTGTATAATTATATCTATTGTATAATTTCCATTAATTTACACAAGTTTGATCTTAATGCAATTGGCCGGTAACTAGTGGCTAAATAATGATTTTTACCGAACTTAGTGATAGGAATGATAACTCCACGCCTCCATGATTAGGGAAGTTTACCTAGTTCCCATTCCTTTTTGAAAACCTGTACAATAACACTCATGTTGTGTTCAGACCAAGCGCGAATGGCACATCAAGCTCGAGTGATTTACATGTTAAGTCAATGCAAAGACGCGATAGACCTATTTGCGTTGCGAATGAGGTGGCGCAAATGACGCGATTTGCGCGAATGAGGCGGCGCGAATGGCGCGAATTGAGCGTTCGCGCACGTTGAAAAATCTGAACCTTTGGCGAAAATCAGTATCTTGCTCTAGCAGTCAGGTGATTATGATGTTGCGAGGGGAGGCATAAATCTAAAACAACAATGGAGGACAAAATCATCGTTGCTTTATGTGGATACCTGGAGCTGTACGATACATCTTACTTTTAATCGAAACTGAAATAAAAATGATCTTGCTTGGAAGAAAGTGAGTGAGGAGGTCGGACAATCTGGCAAGTTGTCAAAAACGATCTTTACACAATTTAAGAATTTATCTATACGGGACTGGAGCCGGCTGGCAGAAGCTCCTCCCATGACGCGAATTCGCGTCTACAATGAAGCGAATTTGACGCGCGAATGAAGCGAATTTGACGCGCGAATGAAGCGAATTTGACGCGCGAATGAAGCGAATTTGACGCGCGAATGAAGCGAATTTGACGCGCGAATGAAGCGAATTTGACGCGCGAATGAAGCGAGTAAACTAAAATGTTCAAGCGTCCAACTACGCGCGAATAGCGCGATTTATTCGCGCTTGGTCTGAACACAACATCAGGGACACATCTAAAAGGTGTTTTATCATTTCATAACAGATATCGTCTTTCCCTGGGGATGTTTACCTAAACTCACAAAGTGCCTGTTTCAACTCATTAATGGTGAAATCTTCATCCAACACGTCACCGTCAGGCATTCTTTGGATCAGTGTATTAGGATTCTTATGTTGTGTTCAGACCAAACGCGAATAGCGCGAATGAATCGCGCTATTCGCGCCTAGTTGGACGCTTGAACATTTTAGTTTACTCGCTTCATTCGCGCGTCAAATTCGCTTCATTCGCGCGTCACATTCACTTCATTGCAGACGCGAATTCGCGTCATGGGAGGGGCTTCTGACAGGCGGCTGCAGTCCCGTAGATATATATTGCTTAAATTGTGTAAAGATCGTTTTTGAAAACATGCCAGATTGTCCGACCTCCTCACTCACTTTCTTCCAAGCAAGATCCTTTTATTTCTGTTTCGATAAAAGTAAGATGTATCGTACAGCTCCAGGTATCCACATACAGCAACGATGATTTTGTCCTCCATTGTTATTTGGGATTCCTGCCTCCCCTCGCAACATCATAATCACCTGACTGCTAGAGCAAGCTCCTGATTGGTTAACGCGGCGCGAATTTTCGCCAAAGTTCAGATTTTTCAACTCGCTCAATTCGCGTCATTCGCGCAATTCGCTCAATTCGCGCCGCCTCATTCGCGCAATTCGCGTAATTCGCGCCGACTCATTCGCGCGATTCGCGCCGCAAGTAGGTCTATCGCGTCTCTGCATTGACATAACATGTAAATCACTCGCGCTTGACGCGCAATTCGCGTTTGGTCTGAACACAACATTACTCATACATTGGTCTCTCTGAATTCTCATATCTTCTGATATGTTGCTGTTTTGTAAAGAGTCTGTGTTGCGTTCACTACGTCACGGGTGTTCAGCGGAAATGTAACGCAGGATAACAGGTGGGAGGTTCACTTACCTGATTAAAGCACAGACCAGTCAATATTAGGAATTTTGTTCCAGGAATTAATAAAAGCGGGCTATAAGCGGGAGCGATTATTAGTTTGGCATGTTGTCTCGTCAGGAGAGATGCGCCACCGGTAAGCTGCTGTTTCTATCCATCGACTTCGTTGTCTGTTGCGCTGCTACTGTGCGGCCGTTGTATGTGCGCGCGTTTTATACATGTTTACTATCTATTACTTTGGTCACGCTGATAAAACCTTGTAAGCGGTCTGATGTTAAATGTTGATGGCTTGATAGTATCTCTGGCTATAAAAGCAAATGTTTGAAATTGGAGCGTTTCACTGTCACACGAGTTACTTCCTGTTTCGCGGTGCTGGATGGGTAATGTAGTTAATCAAATTGGTAATGGATTACTATGCTCAGCGATGCTACTTAAAACAACACTCACCGTTTTCACTTTAAGCCAACATACTGAGAACACATTTGGGTATTGGTTTAATCTGTAACACTGAAATTGTATACTTGGTGTGTGTGAAACTGTTGTATTTCTGTGTTTAGATGCATGTGCTTTGTTTAGTCATTCAGTTTAAACACCAATTATCTTATAATATTTATAATATTAAATATTGACCATATTGGAATTTTGTATATTCAGAATTTATGGTATATTATGTAATGAATATCAATATTGTTGTTTACACTGTAGCCCTTATATTTCTACAGGTTTATAACCTACTTTTGTGGCTGCTTTTTGTGAACTAAATAAAAAACCCACAACGAGTTATAACAACGTGTCTTTTCCTGACGCCCCGTTCGGTGGGGAGATTCTTAAAGAACCGAACAGTCTGATATGACTCTTTACAAAAGCTTCTGCTAGCTCCTCTGCCTTTTTATTCATTAGTTATGACACAGTTATCTACATTTTACATTACATTTAGTCATTTGGCAAACGCTTTTATCCAAAGCGACGTACACTGCACTTATTACAGGGACAATCCCCCTGGAGCAACATGGAGTATAGTAACCAGCAACCTTTTGATTGCCAACCCAGTGGTTTAACCCACTAGACCACCATCTCCATCTACTTTAAGCAAAGCTGGGACACCCTTATCCATTTATATGGGCACATGTCTTCTCGTATCACTGTTATGATGATGACACCCAGATCTACATCTCGTTTCACCCAGACGATACAACTGTAGCCGCTAACATTACAGCCTGCCTCGAGGACATCTCAGCCTGGATGAAAGGGCATCCCCTCCAGCTGAACCCTGCCAAGACAGATCTACTTGTGTTTCCGGCACACCCCAAGGTGCAACACAATCTCACCATCCATCTTGGCAATATCACAATCGCTCCTTCCAAAACAGCCGGGAACCTCGGAGTCAAATCATGGGCGTAAATCTCATTTAACAGTAGGTAGGGGCAATACATATAAAATTTCTCAAGAGCAATTTTTGAAGGGGACACAAATAATACAGTCAAAATTGTACTTACTACAACACTAAGATACAATATGTATTAGGTTCATAGTTTCATGGTCCTGGCCTTCCTGTTCTAGTTTCGTGCGTTGCGGACAGGACGTGACAGTACCATGTCTTGTGTGTGTGTTATGTCTTGTTTGGCGACACGTGTCGTTTGTTTTCATATTCGGCGCGTGTGTAGCTCCGCCCCCTTGTTTCTCCGTTAGTCTCCCATTAGTGTTTCATCTCCCTCACCTGTCTCCCTTTAATGTTTAGTCCTGTCACCTGCCCGTCGCTCTTCCTGTGTCATTATCCCTCGTTAGCGTTTCCCTTCTTTAGCCCTGTGTTTTCCTAGTCCTGTTTCAGTCCATTGTTTCATGACAATATGCTGAGAAAACAACCTTCTCCCACTGAATGAAAGCTCTGCACATTTTGTGGACGCTAGATAAAGTGCCAACGTGACAAAATTGTAACCGGTATGTGCGCGGCTGTGTGTGACATGGGACCTGAATGGCAGGATCGGTGGCTAATTGTGGCGGTTAATGTTCACATCATGCCAGGTTGCCTAAAATAAAACAATCCATGGGAAACGGCTTCGGCGTGTTAGTTGCAGTGTGTGACGTCCTATGTTACTAGCTAATGTTTACTAGCTAAGTAATGTTTTAATTGCTAACATAAAAAAAACTACTCAAAACCCATCTTCTGTGAATATTTGACAGACAAATGAGAATAAAAAACAATTTCTCTCAACAGGTAGTGGTCTAGCTTTGTTGAAACCAGTAACTTTGTATTGGCACCTACTTTACAATGGCTCCTGTATTACATATCGCTTATAGCTCCCTAAACTCTTTGCAAGTCGCTTTGGATAAAAGCGTCTGCTAAATGACTAAATGTAATGCTAATGTAAATTTGAATCCATCGAATCTTTCTAATCATATTCCACAATTCACTTATGTCAGTACTCTCGCCAATTTTATAACAAAAATCCCTCCAGTAATTTCTTTTATTTACCCTAATTACTCTTCTCACAACTGCCTGTGCTCTTTTATATGCTAATAAGTCCTAAAATGATGTTAATTTCACTTTTTTTTAATGCTTTATTTCCATTTAGTTCACTACATTCATCTGTCCACCAGGGTACAGCCTTTTTCTTTCATAGCCCTATAATTTCATAAGCTGTACCATAAAGAATCATATTTATTTTATTATTCAGCTCATCTATATCCTCTACTTTTACTTCCATGCCTGCCATTTTGGCTTCACATAACTCTTTGAACTCTTCCCAATTTGCCTTTTTAAATCTCCACCTATGCATGTTCTATGCATCGAGAATGGTTTCCTCAGTGCACAGATGTTAAAAGCCTGGGGGCGTCACGCCCCTCGAAGGTTGGCAATCCAATGTGATGAGATTGATTTTGGGCGCGAAAACATATTTCTTTGTCCGGCTCACTAGCTCATTTGAATTTATGGTCGCCTAGAAGTTTGGAGCTTTAATACTCTTAGAATAAGATAAAATGAGTATTGTATAAAATACATTACTGTGCTATACGCCATCTTTTAAGGAATGAAGAGGGAAACATTTAGAAATGAAACATGAAAGGATTATAAATACATTGACCTGTAGTTTGTACAAGAATGTAAATATAAATAGAAAACAACTAAGCACACATGCCCTTGAGGTTATAGGTGAGGCAGAATAACATGGAGACAAGCATACAACGTGGAGATATATGTGTATACATTAAGAGCATTCTTTTGTGGTTAAGGAGAGCGAAAGGGAAATTCTTTGGAAGAAACTGGGTGTAAATTGTACCTTAGCACTACTTCTGCAGAAATGTACAATCACATGGTAATTTTATTACGTAAATAATTGTAAATGGATTTGCAGTATACTTGGCATGAACTAAATGCATTTGAAATACATTTAAGTATATTTATTTTTCACTAGGGTAATGAGTCCGACAATTGTATCATTTACATTTAGTCATTTAGCAGATGATTTTATCCAAAGTGACATACAAAGAGTTTCGCGAGCAATAAGCGATATGTCATACATGAGCCATAATACAGTATCATTGTCTCCATATATAACTGTGATGCTTGTTTTTACAGTTTACTGTTGTAAACACTAACTATCTGTCACCAGATCACCAACATCACATTTTAAGAGAAAACATGGGTAAATAGTGTAACGGGTCACTTTTATGAATATTTATGTGTATTTGTATGTATATAAATTATATGTTTTACCATATTCTGCTCTTCAGGTGTCGTCTTCATCTTGTTTGGTTTCTGATTGTTCTCTCTGTATGTAAAAAAAACTTTTTTTACTTTTAACAGAACTATCAGATGACAGTAAAATCTAGTTGTTGGGGTGTGGATGATACATTTAATAAGGGCCAGAACCACGGTGGTAACCATTTTCCTTTCTGTTGATTGTGTCTGCATACAATAGTGAACTATCCCTTTAATTGCTTTTGCCCACTGTTGTTTATTGTTGTTTTCTGAGAGTTGTATTAGGGAGTGGTAGTAGGGCCTGTCATTGCTGCTTGCAGCTATATTTGATTTTCTTATTTTTAGAAATAGATTTGTAAAAAAAAATGCCGAATGCCCCATCTTGTGCAAGAGGCTTTTTTTGTATTGGATATTAAGGATTATAGAATCAACTAATTTGACTTAAATGCTCAGAATAGGAAAGCAGTTCTAAAATCTGCTCAGGTTTTTGCTAAACGGTTTAGTTAAACCTTACGTACAAGACTGAGGTCTGTGTGAGTGATCAGTAAATGACAGCCCTGAAATAGGTGTGTATCTAGCCTGTTTACACAACATGAACTTGGCTTCAATAAAAGTATTGAATGTTATGTCTGTAAATGTTTGATGACTGATGAAAAATAGATAAGAAGATCCTCCCACCTATTGCCAGATATAGCCAAATAAACCACTTAAGTTTTGAGCCGCGTGTGCGCTTTCACAACGGAGCATCACATCACATGCGCTCTCAGGAACATTTTTGTAATTGATCTTTTGCTGTTATATCCTCTTATATCTTTATCTGGCACCAAAAGCACTTTATTTTAACCCTTTCCGCTCCACGCGCGCTGGTTCTCTTCAGCCAGTGACACGCAGCATGAAAAGCAGCAGATACGTATTAACAACAGTAGTATAGACACTCAGAGCAGGTAAATGGACACACAACAGTAAACAAAATGCAGCAATTTTAAAGTATTTGTATCGTTCAGTCTGTTTACTGTTTGCTGTTTGTCTCCAACCTTTCGTCCAGATATGTGATATTTTAGGAATTGTAACGTTTTTATCTACATTCAGCATTAGCGTTATTGATCGGCATGTAAAATGTGTGACCCTGTGAAAACCCGCTGGACATATCTTCCATGGGTGCTGGGGGCTTTTCCCACATCTTTTACAGGAACTCATTTGTTGTGTTTTCTGAGCTGTATGAAACCTTCTCTGTGACCTTATTTTTGCTTTAGGTGTTCCCGAATCAGGGTACTCCCCCTCCTGTAAACGACTCCCCTCGGGTGTTTCGCTCGGGTGTTTCGCTCCCACAGATCACACTGTAGTGGGTTATGTCTGTGATAACAACCGGCTGCCTGTACATTATCCCTTACATAACAACCCTTGGAATGTCGCGTCTGGCCAATCAGAATCAAGCATTCAAATGAGCCGTGAAATAAGTCTGCGATAACAACCGGCTGCCTGTACATTATCCCTTACTGTACGTATCGAATATCTTCCTATACTAACAAACCACACACCAATGGAAAGCTTATTTATTGACCATTCAGATGATTTCTAAATCTCAATTTAGAAAATTTGGTTTTGTTGTCCAGGGTCACATTTGTATTTACAATTATGCCATTTAACACTTTGAAAGTTTACTGTGAATTTTGATATCGGTAACAGAGCACACTTGATCAAAGAACTGTATATTTCAGTTGGAATGTAGCACAAAATAAAAATACTTACGTTTTCTGTACAACAGCAGATATGCTGACATACATCTGTGAAAAAAGAGGTGTCCATGAAAACATTGAAAAGTACTTTGCATGTAATTATAAAAATTCTCCAAATACATAATAGACAGACTGTCCTTTCTATGTGAAGGCCTCAACTTTGTATGAGCTGCTTATGAATCTTTACATATTTTGTGAGCATCCACTAATGGTTTGTGAATTATATTGTAAAAAGACTACCTGTCCTCAAACAGCTTGTTGGTTTTTGAAGAACACTAGAGGAAAAGTAATGGCTTGGTAAGCGAATCATCAGACAGAAAATAAAATCATCCTAATGTTTTAATACAGCCGCAGAAAAATTTAAAATACATGGACCGTTTTTCTGATTTTAAAATGGACTTTTTCTAGGTGTGTCAGGTAAAATGATTTTGGTTTCATTCTGTGAAGTATTCAACAATATTTTTAGCAATATGTTTCAACATTTATTTTTAAAATAAAATTTTAGTTTCTATTTACATTTATTTGCAGAAAGTGAAAATTGGAGAAACAGGTCAAAATAACAGGTCACTAATAAACTTAACCTTCACAATTCCATCTGTAATTGGATCCTGGACTTTCTAACCGGAAGACCTCAGTCAGTCCGTGTTGTCCTCAACACCTCAAGCACTATCACACAGAGCACATGTTCCCAATAAGGCTGTGTGCTTCGCCTGCTGCTCTTCACACCTATGACCCATGACTTCACTGCCAAGTTAAGCTCCATCCACATCATCAAGTTGTGCAGTTGTGAACTTACAACATAATTCACAAGTTGTGAACTGTAGTGCAGCACACTGCAAGACCCTCCAGAGGTAAGTGAACACAGCTGAAAAGATCATCTGTGCCCCTTTGCCCTCCATTTTGGACATTTCCTCATTCGATGCTCCAGCAAAGCCAACAGTATCGTGAAGAACCCCACCCACCCCTCCCATAGTCTCTTCCAGCTCCTACTATCACGAAGATGGTACCGGAGCATCAGAGCTTTCCCACACTGCTCAACATGTTTTTGCCAAAGCTTTGAGAGCCCTGAACTCAACCTCCACCCCTGTGAAACCGCTTACAAACCCCTTTTTGTACAATTCTGTGTGTGCCACTCACAGGTATGTGGGCCTTTAAAACCACCTGCAGTAACACACTCTCGCCTACGTGCACTAGACACTTTTTCACTCACGCACGCACGCACGCACGCACGCACGCACACACACACACACACACACAGAGTGCTGTGTGTAATCTCACAAAAGACTCAATAATATGTACAATGTTTACATGCTTGCACTTCAAATCCTCTTGCACTGTTCCCCAGCTAGCTGCCTGACTTACAATGTTTACAATGTTCTCCTTGCACATGTACAGTATTTATTTGTAGCATCTGCATACAGACTGTAGTATATTTATAGTCACTCTCTCAGTAACTTAGTGGATCAAAACAAGAATAAACCTATACACAAACAAACCTACTGTTGTATGTCTGTATTTATTTAGCACTGTGGTTCCGTGAGCCATGACATTTCGTTCCACTTTATGTCCCCATATTTAGCAGAATGACGATAAACTTGTATACAAATTTTAAAAGACGCTCTGTTTTTTTAGACCTCAAATACGGCAAAAAAATATTTATTTTAATGTGATAACCTGGATTTTTATCATAGTTTTATCATAATCTTGTCGTGTTGTCAGACTTTTTTGTTGGAAGACTTTTTGTCACTTCTGAGGGTTGATTTTGTTTTAAACTTCAACAGACACTGGACTGAAATGGCCACAATACATCTAGAAATGCTTATTTAAAATAAATAAATAAAAAATGGTCTTTTAATTAGAATATTTTCCACGGCTGTATGTATGCGTTTGATTCATATTATATCTGCACACAAATACTGTATATCATATCAAACAAATAAAAAACATACCTTTTCAACTGTTTGATCATCGAAATGATACCAGTTTCCAGTCTCCTCTTTAATTAATGCATTATAATGGCCCCCACTGTGTGAGCCGCGGTGGTTAATGATGACATACAGCTCATACTTATGAGAATTAATCTGTTCAGGAGAGAGCACACTGTGTAACACCGCAGACAGCTGCAATATTCTGATTTATCTTGCTGGTTCTGGTTTAATGCTATTTAGTAGTTGTATGGATTTTCCACAGTTTAAAAAAAGTGAGGAGAACAAAAGAAAAAATATAACTTTTGAAAACGGCTATACATTCTTATTCACTTAGAAACCTCTTTTATAATTAAACAAGTTTGAATAAAACTGACAACAACTTTGTTGTTATAATGTATATAATATATAATGACCATTTATTAAGTTGCTAATATTTTCTTACCTCAATATCAGACGGAATATTATCTTTATATTCATTTTCCCGATAAGGAACTCTTGACCAGACGGAGTCAACGACCTCAAATCTTTTCAGCTGCAGAATCAAAATATTTGGCCATTCCCTAATGATGTTTACCTGAGAAAAAAGTAATTATTTTAAAATGGCTAAAAACAGTACTGAGACGTTTGGTCATTTTCTAAATAGATATGGATTTCACAAATTCACCTGCTGATTTAACCATGATAATATAACAATAAATGTGTTGGACTGAATTATCAGATCTATCATTCTAAACTTTATAGAAATCACTTACAGTTTCCATGTTTGTCAGTGATTCACATTTAACACAGTAAAGTTGATCATCTCCATGCATCTTATGGACCGCCTGGTACTCTAACAAAGCTCTTTCCTGTTAAAGGTAATGAAATTGTCACCATGTTTATTATAATAGTATAATTTACCTAAATTTAATTTCACAAAATGTCTTAACATTAACAGGTTTTCACTCATGTGGTTATAGTTACAATAGTTTCAGGCTATTTTGAAGTCAACATTTTACACTCACCACATCATTCTTGACTTTGTCATCAGTTGACAAGGGTATTGACAGAAACTCTGTTCTTGCGCTATTTGCATTATTGCACTCTACGCATGTTGTAGTAGTTTCCATGATACCCATAAAAACCTAGGAGTTATGGAAAATATTGCTTAAATCAAGAAATAATTTTTTTTTACACTCTGAAATAAAACAAATATTCAAAACTTACCTTTGATGGCTCAGGAGTTTTGTGTAATATCATCTGCAGGAATTCTGCTGCATCATGCTGCTTGTAAACTGAAAGAAAGAAGCCAAAGACTTTACTTTGCAATGAACTGGAAAATGACGACAGCGTATAGCAGTGGTGCCAACAGCATTTATGCTGAGAGTGGCATCTGAGAAAAGTGTGGCAGAGCTTTGCTTGTCTACGTTCGAGTCCCGTGCCTACGCATCTGACTTGCGTGTGTAATCTTGTCCATCTTTTTATGTAAATTTTAGCGTTTCGGCCAATTTATTAGTGTTTCGCCCCATGAGCTTTTGGCCCTGCGGGAAAAGTCTCGGTATGCCAGATGGCCATTCTGCCAGATCTGTGCTTTTTTATATAATATTGAATTTACTTAAGTTAGATTTACTGTTACAAAGACATGAATGGGCAGAGGATTTCCAATCATGCTTTGTATGACATAGACAAAGAGGTAAAAATGTGGAATTGATGTGTTATTTGATGCTTTATTAAGCATAATAAGAGAAATGAGTGTTCTTAATGTTTAGTACTCTAATTTATTGGTATATAAAGATTTTTGGTTCATTGATGGTTTTAAGAGGGAACCATTGTGCCGAGCGTTTGTTTGGTTCACTTGCTTTAAAAAAATGTTGAATGTTGCTTTGTATGGCATCAGATTTATATCACCAGCACTTGAATAAAAAAATGCTACCAAATGTATCACCTTGAATTTTATTGTCCTTAATTTGAAATATTTGAAAATCTTTTTCTATGAATTCACCGTTCTAAAAATGTGGATTGTGAAATTAAGGTCTTCATTATTCAAATTAAAACTTTCAGGTAATGTAATTCAGGTTTCAAAATTCAGGACACCAAATTCGACTTGAGAATGGAGAAACTTATTTTTGTAGGCTAACCCAGAAGTAAGCGCCGCGCTGGTTCCCTCGACCAAAATACTTTTGTCTATCAAGATAATCTTTACCAATTTACAGAGCATTTTTTACATTTATGCATTTGGCAGACGCTTTTATCCAAAGCGGCTTACATTGCTTTATTCTATAAATTTTACATAGGTACAGAATGTATTCAGACCCCCTTCAATTTTTCCACTCGTAGTTATATTGCAGCCATTTGCTAAAATCATTTAAGTTCTTTTTTTCCCCTCATTAATGTACACACAGCACCCCATATTAACAGAAAAACACAGAATTGTTGACATTTTTGCAGATTTATTAAAAAAGAAGAACTGAAATATCACAATGCTATAAAAAGACTACGTCGCTCAATATCAACTTCACCACCTCCAAGACTCCGACAATTCTTTCAAACTTTTAAAATGTGTTTGCTGGTAACTAATTACTCCGTGAATGAATCATCATCTATGTTTAATGAGAAGGGGGAGGCTGTTTTATGCTTATACATTCACAATAAACACTCAAGTCTTCTGTATATTTGTATATAACTATGCTACAGTAGATTATATATTATTGTTTTACTGTACATCTGATCCAACTGTGTGTATTATTAATTTTCAATTCACAAAAACACTAAATTGCAGTTGCTATTGCAAATCAATTGTCTCCTGTATGCTATGTATTATGACCATTATAGTAGATTTAAAAAAATTGTTAAACGGTTCTGCATATCGTTAGTTAAAGGGGTCATTTGACGTGGCTTAAAGGAATATTATTGTTTGCTCTACATGTAATACAATGTGTAAACACGATCTAAGGTTAAAAAACACTGTATTTTCCACATACTGTGCATGTTTATATCTCCTCTTTGCTCCGCCTCTCTGAAACGAGCTGATATTTTACAAAGCTTGTCGCTCTGAAAAGTGAGCTTATAGTTAGTTTTCATTTCCATAATTATGATAGATTTCTTAATAATATTTTCAAAAATACAAACCATTTGTGATGTGCAGAGACTGTGTGATCTTTGTTGTGTCAATGTCTGGTCGTTTATCCTCAAGATCCTTGAATAAATCAGCCAGTGTCTTTGAGATGTCTTCCTCTGGGGATGCTCCAGTGACATCTTTTTTCAGGCTAAAAACAAAGTTTAATAATCAGTGGAATCAATGTCAGTGCAGTAAGCACAAGATATATTGTGTTCCCTGAATGAAAAAAAAATATGTTTATTTCTCACCTCAGCAGTTGTTTTCTATATTTTATTGTCATGAAAAGTGTCTGCAGAACCACATTCAAGTAGCATGTCATTCCATGATTGATCAATCCACAAGGAACTGGAAAAAGGGGTAAAATAATTACTCTCACACCCCAAAACTAATAATTTACATAAGGTATAATGTACAGTCAGCTGTTATTATATTCAAATAAACACTGACAGAAAGGGTGAACTTAACCTTATCTGCAATACAACACTTAATAGTGACTGGCTCATCATTTGTAAACATAATCTTGTAATTAAAGAAGGGATGAATTAAAATCACAATTTTAATTCAAGCTTTTGTTTTATAGCAGGGCAGTGTTGGGTTGCTCCCCGGGAGACTGCATTAATTTATTATTTGTTTTTTAGATATTATTTATTAGAATGATCTTGCTTGTTCTATAAACACCATGCACTGTGCTGTGTTATATATTGCTGTGTTTTTCTGTTTTTTTATTTGCTCCTGTAAAGCTGCTTTGGAACAATACACATTGTGAATTTAATTTAATTATATAAGAGGGAATCATATTGTGGTATTAAGATACCAGAGCTCATCTTCATTCTCTGTTTCAACCTCTCTTAAAATAATGTTGATACTATAAACACACAAACAGTCCACAGTTCAACACAACTTTACTTTATGCCATCATGTTTATATTCCAATTTTTTTGCAAATATTGTATTGTAAATTACACTTGAATAAAAAAGGACAAAATTGTGATTGTGTTTCTATTCTTCCTCATGTGTAATGTTCTTATTAGGCGTGTTTGACATTCTTCATTTCTGTAAAGCACTTGAATGTGTATATTTGTTTACTGTTTACCTGAAGACTTGCTCCTCACTGAATGGGGCTGGTGACTCTACAATTAAAATAATTCAAGAAGCATCCGTCAGCTCATACAGCATATATATCTCAACAACCTTCAATTCACAAAAATGCACATTGACTCACATACACCATGTCACACAAGTCTCTTTGCCTTTGAGCAATCATTAGTAAAACCCAGTTGATAGTTACAATGTCTCTTATGTGTAATATGACTTTTTCAATTACAGTTCAAAAACAATAGATCAACAATTATATCATTCATGTTTCTTAACAGTCATGAGAAGCCAAAATGTTGCTCTGGTCATCATGTCAGTCATTATGGCTGCAGAAGTGACTCCAATATTGTGTACACACACACACTCCGTGATAATTTAGAGCAGTGGTTCTCAACTCTGGACCGCGAGATCCATTTTCCTGTAGAGTTTGTCCCCAACTCTGATATAAAACACCTGAACAAGCTAATCATCGTCTTCAAAAAATCACGTTCAACTTTATAAGGCGCTGCGCAAATCTATCATCGTATGACATTTAAGTACCGCAAAAGAGATTCAATTGCGGATTGCGTGGTACGCTGTGAATCGCTCTCGTGGTACTTTAATGCCATGTACCAAACAATCTGCGCAGCCCAACATTAAGTTTAACACGTCTGTTCCTGATGACACTGATTATCCTCTTCAGCTGTTTTATCAGAGTTGGTGCTAAACTCGGCAGGAAAGTGGATCTCGCGGGCCAGAGTTGAGAACCACTGATTTAGAGGGTCACTTCGAACTTTACATACAGCTGTCACATCCAAAACTTAGTATTGCTGCTGTCCTTTTAGAACCTGGTATCTCCAACTTCGTGATTTTTTTTCTCTCCATAAATCTTTATTATTTGTCACCCTTTATGTTTGTCACTGGGTTTTGTGAGAGAAGCCCTCATAGTGTGTGTATTTAACTGTACTCCAAGTAACTGCATACTTTGCCCTGGAGTAAGCTGGCATTTGGTCTGGTTGATTTGAAATCCGAGTTTTGCAATGTGAGCCAAAAGAAGATGGCAATTCTCTTATTCACAAACAGCCAATCATTTAGGTAAGGAAGCCCAGAAATGCCTTTTTCTCTCAACGGCGAAAGGGCTGCTTGAACCACTTTAGTAAATACTCTTGGAGCTAAACGCAGCTCGAATTGAAGTATTTGAATTTAAATGTTTTCCCTTCGAAATGGAATCGCAGAAATCAGCGGTGATGGGACGCAATCGGAAGGTGGAATTACGCGTCCTTTAATTCCACTTTCACCAACCAATCCTGAGGCCCAATTGCCCGAAGAACACCTGTCATCGGAAGCAAACGAAAAGGTAGGAATTGTCATGTTTTGTTCAGATGTCTTAAATCCAATATATGAATATATATATTTTTTGTGGAATTATGAAGTACACGGAGAAAAAACCCTGTGTTGCAACAGGGGGTTTTATCTCATCTACACTGTAAAAAAATTGAGCCAACATAAAAAAACTCCAAACTCAACGGATAACAACGATATTAATGCATAAATTAAGCCAGCAAGAACTAATACACTAATCTTTGAAAGAAAAAAAAATAAGAAATAGAATTGAACATGCTAAAATGCATCTTGGGAATTTTCAAACTCTTGCGATATTGCTGGTTCTCTGAAGAATAAGAAAAATTATAGTCTGTTTTGTAAGTTAGGCAAACTTTCTGATGCATTTTGGCCAAAAACTTGAGAAACTAATTCCAGTCAACAAAATAATCTTTGTTAGAAACATGTTTAGGCTAATTATGTTCAGTACATGCAAAACAATAATTTTAATCCAATAACTATAAGTGCTATGTCAAGTTACTTATTTGTCTTTGTAGGGAGAACATTTTGCAAGTTAGATTTTTAAAGTGTATTGCAACTTTTTCTAGTAGCATTTGAATTTCTGTGAAAAGAATGTTGTGTCTTTCTGGGTTGGCTGTAATTGACAGACGAATCCCAGTGTTCATGCTGGGCCGGCGACAAAACTCTAGACCGTAACCTTGAGAAATTGTTCTTTAAAATCCTTTGATTTTTTGTTATTGACTGCCAATAATGAATCTGTGAATATACATATATCATGTTTGTTGCCGATACTAGCATGTCAACACTGTTTATGAGTGTTTTTTGTTTCTTTAGGGGGTCGAACATCAGAGGATACCCCACGGCTTCAGCGATTGTATGGCCTGGATGGAGGCCCAAATTAACCGGGTTGTTGGGCCCCTTAGTAGTGGGTCTCGCATTGGAAAGTGAAGGCGCACCGGAAGCTGGGCCGTGCACAGGGGGTTGCCCGGTGGCTAGAGCCACTGCCCCTCTGCCCTCATCCTTTAAGGTGCCCCTCTTAACCCCACCCCCACATCCAGGCAGGCATCCATTTAAGATCCCATCTAAAAGACATCTATTAACACTCTTCTAAACATCCTCTGATTCCGCTTATCTGCCCCATGTTTACCCGCTCGCTCCCCAGTATCACTCACAGACACAGTCTCGGTTCATGCTCTGGAGTGAAGACGGCAGTTTCAGAAGTTCATCCCATCACTGTAAGGACATTATCAACATCACAAACCGTGCTTGATAAGCAGAAGATAATTTGATAGGTTGTTGGAAATGTTTTGCTCCTGGTTTTCTAAGAATTGTGCTAACTGTCAACAACTTGTACAAAATATCCATGTTCTCATAAGAAAATGAGAATTCCTGTCAAATCAAATTGTTGTGTCGATCACATATAAATAACACCAAATTTGCTGTTATTGGCACACTTTGCAGAAAATGCCTAAGCAAAGCTGACATATATCATGTAAATGACCTTCTATTAAGACCACACAGCGCTCTAGAGTGCGACCAATTTGGTTGCAATTGCGACCTTATTTTTCAATGGTGCGACTTAAAATAATCAGAGGTCGCACCGGTGTGACCAGCTGTTGGAGGGAAAATAAAGTCTCCGCATCTCTGAAAGTCTCCCTGTGATTCAACAACAGACACACATTAGGCCCATATCGTGGTCTAAACCAATCAATGATAGTGAAGTGCGGACCTACCCTCTGATTGGCCGTGGTCCAGATATTCCTGTATGCATGTGTACCTGTTTCGCGTTAACCGAAAATGATCTGACTTTTTTTATCAGTGACGGAAAAATCTGCAGGCCGACCGTCTTTTTGGCGGATCACAATGAAATTTGTAAATCCTCTTTTCCCTTCAGCGTGATATGCCTGCGAAGCGACCTGCGTGTTTTCACCTGTCATTGTTACGGACTAGACATATTGGATGTGATTTGGGAAACCCGTTGGATGTTGCGCCGGGACGCGGGAAAGACAGTTCACCTATCAAAATAGACCACATTACATGAAGAATGAAGGAGTATCAATGCACATTTCCCAGTCCTGTGTAAACTATGGCATGCAAAGTTTTTTATACCATGTTTTCGTGAGTTGACAGAGCTCCCAGTCTGCAGCACCGATAGTTATCCACGTTCCGCTGCTCATGCGAGCCAGGCTGTGATCGCAAAACATACAAGGCACATGATAAACAACGTAAAACTTGCTTCACTGCTAATTAATAGTTGTCCGTAATGTTTGTTAGTTTCCTTGTGTAGTGATAATGGCAGAGCTCTCGTTCTTTAAGTGTGCCCTGCAACATTTTCCTTACTTTCGTTTTATTCACACGGTTTTATACAGTATTTTTGGACGTCACGAACATACTTATTGCCACCTAACGCCACCTCGCACCATTGTGACGGGTTAAAATAAATGACGGATTTTTTACGAGCCTGTCAAAATGACCGACAATAAAAAAATAGAGGTGCTCTGATTGATCGGTCGCCAATCATAATTGGCCGATTATCACTTTAATCACTTTGGGAAGTGTGATCGGCGGTCTCTAAAAGGCCGATCCAGAAAAGCCGATCAGATGACGCAAAATTGGCGAGACATTTATTTTACGCGCTATGAAAATGGCTTCACCGGTCTGGCAATTCTACAAGGTGTGTGAAATGACAATGCATTATCAATCTGAAACATGTGTAATAAGCACCCAAAACATTTTTACACCAGCAACCCCTTAAGACATTTGAGGGTTAGTCACGTAAAGGAGTGGTAGTAGTTTTCAAAGTTAGCAAGAGCTATCAAAGAGCGCGACAGTTCCGCAGCTCGAGCGGCACTCAGCTGCAGAGATCGCGTCAACCGAAGATTCATTTGTTCTAAGTGATGGAAAAATCTGAAGGCAATCTGTCATTTTGACGGACTACAATAAAGGCGATTTGTTATTCCCTTATTTATCATTTCGTGTCATTAGAACGTGATCGTGAATGAACGTGATTGTGAGCGGAAGAAAGTAGGCTATCACGAAGGGACGTGTGTTTCCTTTTCATTAGCTTACTATTTAACGCCTGGTCAGTTTTGGTAATTGTGCATGTGGTCAACAGAGACTCAAGGTGCATATGCATCCATCACTCCCCGTGTCCCGTGCATGCATACACATGCGCGGTGTGGTGTCGTCTTTACAGAGTTTTTATCTCATAAAATAGCTTCTTTTGGATAAATAATAGCTTTCAGTGATTGGAAAAATGTCTCACTCAGCGTTTTCTCTGTTCAGTGAGCGGCAGAAGCAGCACATATATGACCAAATCACAGCTTTCTTGTGAGAAAACACCTTTTACAGGCACCTGTCATTGTTACTTATTGGACATATGAACATAAAATAATAATATAATCACAATCAAATGTTTATGTCCGACAACAGAAACATTGATGTAAGGTCAGAGCCAAAATGTCCCTTCCAAAGACATTATTCTTCTCCTAGGAAACAAAGGACGTTTCCAAGCACAGTGGGGAACCTAAACCGAAAGGGTGCCCCTTCCTGAAAAACAACACGTTCACTCCTGATCAAAGATCATCTTCTCGAGAAAAGACAGAGAACATCTCTCAGTACAGTGGGAGACCTGAACCAAAAGGACACCTTCCTTTGAGAAACAACGGACTTCCTCCAGTACAGCAAACTCCCTACTGAGATAAGATCTACATCTCAAATGACACATACCTGTGAATCACAAATGCACACCTCACCCTGCACCCCCAACTGTTCCTTTCCTCCCCTCAATGCAGGAGACCCAAAAGCTCACTTAAGAACCTTACACAAGAAAACACTACACATACACATAAAACATACACATGTTTGGTATCATCCAAAAGGTCTCAGTGTAACTGGTACGATGGTCTCAATTCCATAACAACAGAATGTAACAACAATGTCTTGCAAGAACTTAGCAAACATTCCTCAGTGCTGGAACATGTCTTAAACATTTGGTAACTTTCACCAATCAGCTACTGTATGTAGATTAAGTACAACCCCTGGGATCACAAGACCCAATCACCACCAAATTCCTAATTTTAAAGAATTACCATAATGCTTTGTTCTGGTTTGGTATTTAAGGATGGTTGGCAAAAATATCAGGGAATCTGTAGCCAGATCTCCCGCACTAATTTCTGTGTGTCGTCTCTTGCCAGGTATGCAATACTGAATTTCTCTTTACTTTATTTCTTATGATTTTCTATTATTTGTTATTGAATTATTGATTGCTATTGATTATTGAATTTGAATTATGCTTTCCTTACCTGGCTAATAAATTGTTATGTTTGAAATTGTTCTACACTATTCTGTATTAATAGACACGTTCTTATATTATATATTTACTATAAGAATTATATTATATCCCGTTATATCCTTGTTACCGCAAATCCCCGCTCAGGTTAGTAACGGACTAGAATCCTGTCTAGGTGGCAAAGACACACCAGCTGAGAATTTTAGAGATCCGGCTAACAACTTGGCATTAGTTTAAGTGTACTTAGATCTTAGAGGCTGTAAATGTAAATTTTCGTTTAGAACAACACAAGGGTTGTCTGACCATCTAAATAGGGTAAGTCTCAGACTCTGATTACAGTAATATTATTCCAGTTAAGTGTACATGGGAAACCATGGCATGAATATATAAAGCTACCATTGGAGAAGGTAAGATTGGTCTATCTATCGCTGTGGAGTGGTCATGACCTCTGGCTGAAAATAATTGTTGCTTGTAATTATGTGTTAATAATCTAGGCTGACCAAAAAAGGTGCGTTTAGCAGTGAGTTGCAGGGGGCAGCCACCTAAATGTCACTGGTCTCTTACCTCTAGCAATGACCAAGACTGGCGAGTTTGTGACTGTGAGATCCGCGTATAAACGGCCGGCGCGAGACTCTAAGCGACATGAGAATCGGATGAGTGAATATAGTTTAGAGTAAAGCAGGATAATCAAACATATACCTTAATTTCATAATTGTTAAAAATAACTTAAATTTAAAACTAAATGAGAAATCGAAATATTATTAATTGGAGTCAGATAAAATGAAGGATGAATGGTTTTTTCACCAAACAAAGGAAAGACAAGAACACGTGTGAAGCCTTCGCCACGCCTCTGGATACCGTCATTGGACCAGCGGGTGGTACCTTACATTGAATAATAAATGAAAAGTCTAAGTCTAGCGCAACCTCTCCTCGGCTGTCAGTAACAGAGACATTTTTAAAAGCATCAACCCTACTGCAAGGACAGTAAGAAGCATAAATACATATCAGATTATCACATAAAATAACGTAATAAATTAGCTTTTATCACAGCCACTTTATATTGTGGAAGACAAAGGGTTTCTGGGACTCATGTAACAGGCTGCTATGTTTTATGAAAATATGTAACAATTTCCTTGAAGCATGTCTGTTTAATGCATTATAAAAGTAGTTTTTAATGCATTGTAATGTCTCATAGATAATCGTTATTACAGTTAATACATTATAACCCTAAGCAATTCATTGTTACACTACACATTTTAAATCGGTTATAATTCTTAACAACTACATATAATGCATTACAACACACATTATGAATAATAATAATGGACTTTACCCTTTAATAACTCTTTATAATGCATTATAGATACATGCTTCAAGGAAAGTGTTACCAAATATGTTACTTACTAATATTCATTTGTTAATTCATGAGTCTTTCTCTTCTGAAACTGAGAAAGCTTCAAATAGCTCATGTAATCTGTGATCGGTATCGGCCGCGACAGCTTTCAGTGATCAAGGATCGGTGATCGGCTCCAAAAAACCTGATCGGAGCACCCCTAATAAAAAAGTAAAGCGCAACCTCTGGTGTGTACGTTTGCAAATGCATGTGCTGCAGTCAGACAGAGAGAGGTGAGCAGCCTAATGCCATCAGTTAAACAGAGTGGATTTAGCAGGGGATGAAGAGGGAAAATGAAAAGAACAATTGAGAACTTTTTCGTGAATAATGTTAAGTTAAGGCATGATCCGTCCGAAAATCATAAGCAATCCTCTGACATGGAGCCGTCAAGTCCTGGTCCATTTATCTTGATATCTTTTTAGTTTAAATTTCAGTTCACTGAAGCACTTTAAACACTTTTTTAGTAAGTTACCTTTCTTGTAGATTTGTGCTTCAAATAAAGAACTTTATGTTGACCAGATTGTTGGTCAATCATTTACAAGTAAATTTTGCCTACATGAACATTAAAAAAAATAGTGAACTGGTAAAACCAGGCAAATGCTTTAAATGTGATGAGGTCTAAAATTTGGGTGCACCTAACTTTTCTGCTAGTGAACCTAAAAAATAAAGTTAGGCGCACCAGTGCAAAAAGTTAGTCTAGAGTCCTGCCATATTAATAGTACCCCAGATAGCATGAGGGCATGTGAAAACCATTGAATGATTTGTTAATGTTAATGCATCAATATTTCCTATAGCTCAGTGGTTAGAGCGTGGCACTAGCAGCGTCAAGGTCATGCGTTCCATCCAAAGGATTGCACATACTCAGAAACAAATTGTAGTATAATGCAATGCAAGTCACTTAAAAGCGTCTGCCAAATGCATAAATGTAAAAATCGCCTTTGCACCCGCAAGTAATTCTGATAAATGTTCCATAGCCGTGTTAACTGAGTGAGGTATTGATTGCTAACAATATATGGGCAAGAGTATTAACCGTCCTTTCTAAACAGGCCACTGAATTGTATATTTTGCCTATTAGGTTATCAGTAAGTCTACATTCCATATTCGGGCATCTCGGGTCCTGCCTTAATGTTTTATTAGGGGGTACAATCAGAGAGGCCACTGCAGTCTCTACTGGAGGGATCGGAACCAACCCTAACGGGCCCGGTTCCTGCATTGTTGCCTACAGACTTGCCACATGATCTAATCTATTTGAGAGGGCAGATTTAAATGCTTGAGAAAAGACCTCTGTAAAATTTGAAGATTGTGGAATTACAAAAATATCAGTGCGCAGCATAGACTGGCAAAGACGATTCGTATGCGCAGTTCCTGACGTCGGTCAGGCGTCTATATCTAACATTGTCAAAGCTAACTTTACTGTTTTAACTACTAGAGGTGAATTAGACTGCTACCTTGTACCATGCAATAAACATAGTAATAATACAAACTTTTAAGCATCTTGTCATTATTCTTCCTCTCCATGTCATGTCTTTCTTGATCTTGTGGCAGAGTCATGTAAAAGCCTTAGGTTTGGTGTGGGGAGAATAGTATTATTGTCAAACATGAAGTAATATGTGTAGGTTTGGTGTGGAGAGAATCATATTATTGTCCATCATGACGTAATACGTGTTCTCTCCGGTCTCCGTGTTTCCCGTTTATCGTGTCTTGTTTTCCCCATGGTGGGTTTTTGTTTTGTTCATGGTCTTAAAAAAAGTCTTTGTGTTAAATCCCCTTAATCTCTGCACGCATCCCCTGCACACATCTCAACTTGCCTAGCCAATATCTCGCTCTGTATGAATGGCCATCACCTGCAGCTGAACCTTACAAAAAAAGAACTGCTTGTAATCCCGGCCGACAAAGACTCATCACAAGCTCTCCATTCAACTGAGCTCATCAACAATCACATCTTTCAGAAAGGCAAGAAACCTGGGAGTGGTGATCGATGATCAGCTTAACTTCGCAGATCAAGTTGCCAGCACTTCCCGTCCTGTATATTAATCCTCTACAATATTAGGAAAATTAGACCCTTCCTATCAGAGCATGCTACGCAAGTCCTCATTCAGGCTCTTGCCCTGTCCAGACTGGACTACTGCAATGCGCTACTGGGTGGACTTCCAGCTTGCACAACAAAACCTCTACAGAAATTCCAGAATGCTGCGGCAAGAGTTATCTTTTTGAATTTTGATCTGTTCTGGGAGCGACCAAGGCTTTTCCGCCCCGACGGGGTGCACCGCAGCAGCATTGGAGCAGAAATTCTGTCTGACAACATCTCAAAGACGCTCCGCACCATTTGACTAGTAAGTACAAATTTTAACAATAGTCCGTGTTCCTCTCACCCAACTGTTAAGAATGTTACTGTTAAGAATGTTACTGCTTTCAAATACATAGAGACTGTGTCTGTCCCCCGAATAATACAACCAAATAATAATTTATATAAAAGTCAGAGAAAAAATCTTAACATGATTAAACCAAAAGACAATATATTTAATAAGCAAAACCAACGCCTAAAGTTTGGGCTACTTAATATTAGATCACTAAATCCAAAGGCAGTTATTGTAAATGAAATGATCACAGACAACAGTTTTGATATACTTTGCCTTAATGAAACCTGGCTTAAGCCAAATGATTACTTCGGTCTAAACGAGTCTACTCCATCAAGCTACGGTTATATTCATGAGCCACGTCCGGTTGGTCGAGGTGGTGGTGTCGCAACAATCTTTAGAGACTTTCTTACCGTTACTCGGAGAACAATGCATACATTTAAATCATTTGAAATGCTTGCGTTGAACATAACAGTTCCAAACAAAAGTAAAAAATCATTGGTCTCTCTTACATTGGTTACTGTGTATAGACCCCCTGGGCCTAACACTAATTTTCTGATAGAGTTCGCAGACTTCTTATCGGATCTATTGGTTAACGTCGATAAAGTACTGATTGTTGGAGATTTTAATATCCACGTAGATAGTGCTAATGATCCATTAGCTGTGGCGTTTAAAGAACTATTAGACTCTTGTGGGGTAACACAATTCATAAATAGACCTACTCATCGACTTAATCATACCCTAGACTTGATTATATCTTACGGAGCCGATCTAACCAATATCGATATTATACCTCAAAGCGACGATGTTTCCGATCACCATCTTATAACATGTACACTGCGTACTGCAGAAATCAGTTGTATATCCCGTTATCGACAGGGTAGAACAATCACCTCAACTACTAAAGATAGTTTCGTAAAGAACTTGCCAGATCTGACTCCTCTAATAACCTTTCCAACTAATATAGAATCGCTCGATGACATGACCAGCAACATGGGCACCATTTTCTCTAATACATTAGAAGCGGTCGCACCTATGAAGTCAAAAAGGATTAATGAAAAGATCACAGCACCATGGTATAATAACACCACTCGCGCCCTAAAAAGAGAAACGCGTAAACTGGAGCGAAAATGGAAACAATCCCAATTAGAGGTCTTTAAAATTGTATGGAAAGAAAGTGCAAACTGTAACAAAAAGGCATTAAAAGCAGCAAAAGCCGAGCACTTCCGTAACCTCATAGAAAATAACAAAAACAATCCAAGGTTTTTATTTAGTACAATTGCTAAACTAACAAACAAACAGACTTCACCTGACCTGGGTATTCCACCGCACCTTGGTAGCAATGAATTCATGAAGTTTTTTACTGAGAAAATCGAAATAATAAGAGACAACATAGCTAAAACCAAACCTCCAAGTGTGTCGGAAGAATTAGTTTCAACCGTCACCCAAAAAGAAAAGCTAGAGTGTTTTCTCCTATAAATCAGGAAGATTTAATTAAAATTATTGCAACATCCAGACCGACGACATGCTTATTAGACCCCATTCCGACTACTTTATTAAAAGAGTTACTACCTGCTGCAACTGAGCCCATTTGTAACATAATCAACTCGTCAATTAATCTAGGCCATGTCCCAGGACCCTTTAAGATGGCTGTAATTAAACCTCATATCAAAAAACCAAACTTAGACCCCAATGAACTTGGAAGCTATAGACCGATTTCAAATCTCCCGTACTTGTCTAAAATACTAGAAAAAGTAGTGTCAACTCAATTGTGTACCTTCCTACAAAATAATGACATGCACGAAAAGTTTCAGTCTGGCTTTAGACCGTATCATAGCACTGAAACTGCGCTCGTTAGAATTACAAATGACCTTCTTATTGCATCAGATAAAGGTAACATCTCACTCTTAGTCCTGCTTGACCTTAGTGCTGCTTTCGATACTGTAGACCATAAAATACTACTAGATCGTTTATACAATTATATCGGTATTCAGGGACAGGCACTACAATGGTTCAGATCTTACTTAACAGACAGATATCAATACGTCCATTTAAAAGGGAGATCGTCATATCTTACGCAAGTAAATTATGGATTACCTCAGGGATCGGTTTTAGGACCCTTGCTTTTCTCCATATACATGCTGCCCCTCGGCAACATTATTAGAAAACATGAAATTAGCTTCCACTGTTACGCAGATGATACTCTGCTATATATCTCATCAAGACCAGAAGATTCCTTCAAACTATCCAAACTGGCAAAGTGCATCGAGGACATAAAACATTGGATGACTAGTAATTTCCTTCTTTTAAACTCTAACAAAACAGAAATATTACTTATAGCACCAAAAACACGTAAACAGAATATCTCCGATTACAGCCTGCAAATTGAAGGCTGCACTGTTACTTCAACAAATACAGTTAAAGACCTAGGCATATATTAGACGGCAACCTGTCATTTAAAAATCACATCTCAAATATCACAAAAACAGCCTTCTTCCACCTTAGAAATGTTTCCAAGTTACGAAATGTTTTATGTTTTGCTGACGCAGAAAAGCTTATTCATGCATTTGTGACCTCACGACTTGACTACTGTAATGCTCTACTTAGTGGTTGTCCTGCATCATCGATAAACAAACTACAGTTAGTTCAGAATGCAGCTGCCAGAGTTCTTACTAGGTCAAGAAAATACGATCACATAACCCCAGTTTTATCATCGCTTCACTGGCTACCCATTAGGTATCGTATTGATTTTAAAATTCTTTTAATTACTTACAAAGCCTTAAACGATTTAGCCCCTACTTACTTAACCAAGCTTTTATCACGATACAACCCATCACGCTCTCTAAGATCTCAAAACTTAGGACTTTTGACAACACCTAGAATAACTAAATCCACCAAAGGGGGTCGAGCTTTCTCATACGTAGCACCTAAACTCTGGAATAGCCTTCCTGATACTATTCGAGGGTCAGACACACTCTCCCAATTTAAATCTAGATTAAAGACACATCTTTTCAGCCAAGCTTTCACTTAATGCATAGCTAATGAACAGCAGCTACGCTAATTATTCTCTTTATTCTCTTTCCGCCTCTGCCTCGGGATGCCCATCCTGAGGTAGGAATAAGTTCCACCATGTCCAAACGACCGACAGATGCCGATCCCCAATTTGAGATAACGCAAGCTACAGCTGCAGACTGACTGAGCATCCCAGCTCCATCTAAGGCAATTCCACCACCAGCCAAGAGAAATATGACCATCGGACCATCCCAGCTCGGACCACTACACCCCCAACCAAGATCAAAGACGGACTTTTTGTCTCATTACTGCTGAAGTTACAATATTTGGTATTAAATGCTAAACTTAAATCACATGTCACTAGTCTGAGTGCAGCTATGACACGTCAGAGGGGATCTCGCCCTCCCGGTTGAGCCTGGTTTCTCCCGAGGTTTTTTTCTCCATTAATTAATCAATCATTGGTGTTTGGGTTCCTCGCCACAGCAGGGCAGTGTTGGCCTGCTCACCGGGAGACTGTATTTATTTATTTAGAGATTATATATTATTTATTAGTATGATCTTACTCCTGTATAAATACAATGCACTGTGCTGTGTTTTACCTTTCATGTTTTTCCTGTTTGCCCTGTAAAGCTGCTTTGAAACAATACACATTGTGAAAAGCGCTATATAAATAAACTTGAATTGAATCTTTAATGAACCGAGGAGAGCACACGTCACTCCTCTATTCATTGAGGTACATTGGCGCCCTATAGTCGCTCGCATCAAATTCAAGACTCTGAAAACACATCTCTTCCGTCAACACCTGACTGATTAGTTCTGACTTCTATTTCTTCTCTACTCTTAAAAAAAACTAACTTAGCTCTGTATACCGTGTTAGGTTTTAAGAGACCAGTGTTCTTTTTTGATTCCACTTATACTTTTGTTGTACTTATGCCAACCCAATTCCCAATTGTTTCCATTGCTACCCCACCTGTAAGTCGCTTTGGAAAAAAGCGTCTGCTTAATGACAAAATGTAAATTTAAACACGACACATCTTCTCAAACTGTTCTAAATCATGCTTTTTGTATATGTTTGTTGGCCGACACTGCTATTAGTAAAATGGTCCTAATCTAAGTAAGTACAAAAATAAAACAAATCACTAATACTACACAGCCTGCTGCTCATAACTGCAATATTACACACACAGCCTCGAAGGGAGAGAAATTCTGCGGTATAGAAACAGTATTGATAACCTCAGAGTTTTTCTAGCTGTACAATGCAGAAAACTTAAATAAATTAGCCGCTTGGCTCATCACCAGGTTTTGGTACCTGTACATACATGTAACCTTAACTATGTGGTTGAAGGCTCGCTAACAATAGCGTTCCAAAACATTATTCACATTCTCAAGTAGCGTCATATTTAATCAATGAAATATTGATTAATATGCTCTTTTTACATTGAGGACAATCAAGAGTTTACGCAATCAGCTTACAATCAAGAGACTCATACACAACTATAACAGTAGATAGAAACATTCAGTGCTGCCCACAAAGTCAACACCATTCATTAAAAGTCAGGGGGGTTTAAACCTCTGAAAATGGTTAGGCTCTGGTGATCTCAAGGTCGGAATACTGCAATCCTCTCCTTGCTGGTCTTCCTGCAAAGGCTATCAAACCGCTCCAGTTGGTTCAGCATAAAAGCAGCACGCCTCGTCTGCAAACAGCCCAAAAGGGCTCATGTGACACCCCTTTTCATCTCGCTCCACTGGCTACCGGTTGAAGCCCGTATCAGATTCAAGTCCCTAATGCTTGCCTACAGGTCTATCACTGTATTGCCTTCCCATAAGGGCAGTAAATCGCTTTTCAATTAATTCTCATTCACAACTCTTTCCTGGTGGAACTCTTCTGTGAATACTTGACAGACAAATTAAAAAAATAAAAATAACAGTGGTATATCTTTTGTTGAGACCAGTAAATTTGTATTTGCAACTTCTGTATTATTGCTCCTGTATGATATATTGCGTATTGCTCCCTAAACTCTTTGCAAGTCGCTTTAGATACAAGCGTCTGGTAAATGTAAATGTACCAATAACATAAAACTGACCATTTATCAGCAGATACAGATATGGCCGATAATTTATTGTGCATCCCTAACATCCAGTAGCTACACGTTACTCGTTAGAATGCTTGATTCTGATTGGCCAGTCGTGACATTTGCAGGTTCGTTATTCCCAGATAACAATGGCTCAAAACTGCTAACACATGGTAATCCGGATGCAGCAATCTTTTTAAAAATTAAATATGTCTTATGACTTTAGTGTTGCTATCGTCATGCACAAACAACTGAGCTACAGGTAATAACATACAGTATATGACATTAAATTTACAAATGATTAAACTAAACTGCAACTCCGCCATAGACGGTCCCAAGCCCGGTAGAGAAAGGAGGTGGGTTTGGTAAGGGGTTAGCGAACCCTCCCTGATAAAATACAGAATGGTGCAGAAATGCCAACAAAGAAGCAAACAAGACATCTTGTCCTTGAAGCTAGCAGAAGGTGGACCTCCAGGGGCCCGTTTCAGAAAGCAGGGTAAGTGCAAACTCTGAGTAAGTCAACCCCAGAAAACGGAATACTCAGGGGTTTTGGTTTCAGAACGCGGGGTACGTCAAACCTGCGACCGCGTGGTAAGTCAAGCCCATTTCAGAAATCAAGGTATCTTATACTCCGAGTGAGTAACCAGAGTAACATACTCTGTGAACCTAACCTGGTCAGGACCAGGTTTATACCGCAAAGCTAGGGTTTGTCACAATCTCCGCCCCCTTTTCGAAGCGCGAGCAGTGTTGAAATTGCGTATGCCATTTGTTAATTGATTCGTGTTCCTAATCGCGCTCAATTTAGTCACACAGACCTTAAAATGGCATGTCCGTTTATTCAGGAGCCCATAAATGAGGAAGCTGCATTAATTCGCAGAGAGTTATATTTATGTTGGAAAGAGAATTGTGAGGCCCCGTTTGGACGTTTTATCTTAACTTTTAAGGCAAGTTTAAGTAGAATATTTAACATTTCCCAATCAGGCATCCTACATGCGCGAGCGAGTGAGAGCGAGAGAGTTCAATGTTCAAATTTTCACAGTTTTAACAAAATAAATATAAAAGGGATTGACATATAAACTTGCACATTAACAAGTGAATAAATTTTTTCTACAAATGTGCTCCTATTCACCGTACGCTTGTAACAGTACCTTCAATTCGATTGGCGAGAAATGAGCATGCGCTTTTTGTCACGTGCCGTTGCCATGGTGAATCGTGCTATCTTCACTCAATTGATGATGGCTTTTCATCGCCATGCTGCACGCTCATAACCTAGAGTGAACTTAGTCCGACTGGATTGAACCAACTCAAATCAGCTGGTCTGAAACTGAAAACTCAGAGTAGCGATTCCCTGAGTAAATCAACTCAGAGTTCAGATTTCAACTCTGTGTTGGTTGAACTTCCTTATTGAAACGGGCCCCAGTAGGAGGAAGAGTGACGCAGAGTGTTGAAAGCCAGCAGCACCTGCAACCAACTTTGCTGATTACCCTCCTTTCCACCAGGACCAGCACCAGAATCGGGACATGGAATTTTGAGGACAATGTAAGATAGAGGGAAAGCAGAGCAGGTGGAGGCAGAAATGAGACATTAAAGACTGTCCATACTGGGGATCATCAAGACCAGATGGAACGGCTCAGGACAGATTAGACTTTCGACATGAGAGCTGGTACTGTCTTCAGGACAAGAAGAAGATGGAGCACCACAGGGTTTGGCCTTCATGCCACGAAACTTGTGTGGATGTTCAGCGGGTTTTACAGCCCGTACTTCATCGTTCCCAAGAAAGACGGCGGGTTGCGCCCCTGAACAAGCACCTTCACAAGCTGCCGTTCAGGATGCTTACGCAGAGGCGCATTCCGATATCCATCAGGTGTCAGGATTGGTTCGTGGCAACCGACTTGAAGGACGCTTACTTTCATGTCCCGATCCTCCCTCGACACCAGCCGTTCCTACGGTTCGCGTTGCAGGGGTGGGCATATCAGTACAGAGTCCTCCCTTTCGGTCTGTCCCTGTCTCCACGGATCTTCACGAAGATCGTTTGTCCCTCAGGGAGAAAGGTGTGTGGGTACTGAACGACGTAGCCATCTCGACGACTGGATTATCTTGGCACACTTGCGAGATCGGTTGTGTACACAAAGGGACCTGGTGCTCCGGCACTTGGGACTATAGGTCCATTGGCAGTGCGGGCTCACTCCACACGGGGTATAGCCACCTCCTGGGCACTGGCCAGAGGCGCCTCTCTGGCAGACATTTGTAGAGCTGTGGGTTGGGCTACACCCAACACCTTTGCAAGGTTATACATCCGGTGTAAACCCGATCCGAACGGCCTCTCGCCAGTGGAGAGCTAAGGCCTCAGTCCATGAAAGCTTACCAGTCAGGGGTGTACCCATCTTTCGCCAAGAAAGCACTGGGACCCCCTGACCTCACACTCGAAGGTTACAGTCTCACGAAAGCCTTATACTGACACGCCCAGGCCTGCTACCATTGCTTCGCTAGAGATTGTGACACGATACAGCGTTGTGGCGTTTTCCATAGGAACCCCATCTGTCCGCTAGGCACAATGTCGAGAGACCGACAGAAAGGGAACGTCTTGGTAACGTCTGTAACCTCAGTTCCCTGATGGAGAAAACGAGACATTGTGTCCCTTATGCCATGACATGTATCGTCCTCTGCTGTAGTCGCGAGAGGCTCTCAGACTCTTCAGAACAAAAGGTATATGAATGCTGCACGCCGTCTTCGTTTTATAGCTGATATCCGGGGGCGGAGACCGGCATGCAAATTTAATTCGCCAAATTTCATTGGCCTCTTCTATAGTAGTCAGAGTTGATTGGTTCTCAAGGGCGAACCCCATCTGTCGGCTCGACACAATGTCTCGTTCCCTCCATCAGGGAACTAAAGTTACAGACGTAACCAAGACGTTCTCAAGGGCGCACCCCCATCTGTCGGTTCAACACAACGTAGAGAGACCGACTAAAAGGGAACTAATATATATTTATGTATATATAAATTAGAAAACAAACACTTCCCACGAGGGTGTCAGGAATGATGAAAAGCTAAATGAGGAAACCAGAGGGGCGGGCCGAAGATGAATCCAGAGAGAGTGCAGGTTAAGTCAGAACCAACAATAACGTCTGCCTATCCTTCCACTAGACAAAGAAAGACATGCCATGACATGATGAGGCAGAATCATGACATAAGATACTTACTTATGGATGCGTTAACAGATAACTTTAATCTCGTGTATTTGGGCAGGAGTGAGCTTTCTGTGCGTTTATAAGTGGTCCCTGTCAGTCTACATGTCGATGTGAACCAAAAACATTTTAATCTGGATAAAATGCACTTATTAGTTAAACATATCTTGTATATGTTACATTCATGCTGATTATTTTATTAGGTATGCATAATCTGTAACGAGATCAAACAAATGAAAATAGACCAAATAGCATCTTTTTTATATTTTTTCTTACAGCACCTTACAATATATCAACAGAAGAACTAAGTGTTTCTGTATTATTATTATTATATTTCAGTTGACCTGTGCATGTAAAACTTTTTATGTCATCACAAAATGGCAGATTCCATAGGCTAGAATGAGATGACCATTTTGGGTTTTATTTTAAGCAATAGCAAAAATGTATGTCTCTCTAATGACAAACTGTTTCAATAACATATTAAGGCATACAAGTCTCCCTAGACTGGGATTCTTTTCATAAATGATCATACCTTGATAACAGTGATGACATCTGATTCAGTGGTGTAACTGAGTCTCCCCACCGCTGCACATTTAATCTCATACTCCGTGCCTGCTCTCAGATCATTCAGTGTTACAGTATTTTGGCTCTTCAGCACGGATTGAGATGTCCAGTCCTGATCATCCTTCATTTTGTACAGTAACTTTAGTTCCTCTGTAGCGGGACATGTTGAGTGTGCCACATTTATAATCACACTGTCATCTTTGACCTCTGCTTTTGGACGATCTGGTTTGGATGGAGTAACAAGGCAAACACCTTCAACACATCCATCTTCATACAGGAGAATGCACGAACCTGGTTGATTCTTCATTTGTTTTGACGACACAACAAACTTTACTGGTTCATCTTTTTTTAAATCAATTAACTTCTTAAACATCTTCAGGTTGTTCCTCATAGTCTTGTGGATGGCAGAAGTGAGCCAAGACAAGTTTATCAAAGAGTCAGGGTCATTGTCATTGGAGTTTCCCCTACTTGAAGATCCCAGATAAGCCTTTTGTTTAGGAAGAAGCACATCTGACCAGTCCAATGATGTGAACGTGTAACTGACCAGAATTCTAACATCAGAATTCATCAAGATTGCCTGTAGGTTGTCTTCTACCGTCGCACCAGAATCCTTCAGCTGTCTGAGTAATGTTTTCATGACCTCTGACTCTCTCTCTCTCTCCTTCAGCCATTCTGACAGGTCTCTTTCTCTAAATGGAGATTTATCATGATCATTCAGAAGATCACTCAATGCAGAGTCTTCTCTTTGATCTCCACGGATTTGAGGCAACAGAGAACCAAGTTTTTTCATGAGTCTCAGCTTGTACGTGTAACAGTTCTTCTTCATGTCTTTTATTTGATTGTGAAATCCAGGTAAAGCTAAAGCAGGTGAATCTTTCAGAAGATCACAGCATTTGATCTCAGTTGTATTTAAACTCTCTAACGCTGATTCAATGTCACTGATAAGATCATTGCTGATTTCTTTCAGAAGTTTTGAAGCTCTTGAGTGAAGTTTGTTCAGAGGATACAGCCAAACTCTCAGTGGTACCGCAAGATCTCGGTTTTCTCCCAACAGTTTTGGAAGATCGGCGAAAACCTTGAAAGCATCTTCAAAAGAGGTGGGATTAGATGGTAACTGTAAATCACCATAGAATGTGACACTGAATTTTTCCACTGCTTTCTTATGAACATCTGTCATGTTTAGATTGGCGTTCACATCTACTGTAATGAATTTAAGTTTTTCTAACGCTGCCTTCACTTCTCCTTCTACTGTGGTTTTGTTCTCGTCTGAAGAAACCTCTCTGTCAAACAGGAAGCAGGCATCCGCTCCATACAGCACTGCTGTCACCACATGTGTCGCTGTGTCACGATCAAACACATCAGGGTGAGCTATATTTTCAGATGCTAAATGGTTCATGGTCAGTTCTTCAAATCTGGCAGTTGAATGATAATGTAAAGTCAGTCTCTGCTGAATGAAAGACTTCTTGGTGTCATTGAGATATTTTGCTGCTCCGGTCACGTTGATCAATCCACCCAACAGACTCAATTTCAAAGAGCCATCAATGTTCAATAAATGAGATTTGTCTTCAATCGAGTCTGAAGCTGTAACTTTAAAATTTGTATTAATTTGGGGACGAGATCGAATACTTTGCTGGAGCTTCTCATGATTCCACAATGTGATTCCTGTAGGACAAAATCATTGTTTCATAACTTCAAACTTTTTATTAAAAATACTGTAGGGTATCTAAATATATTACACACATCAAACAAACACTGATTTTGGGTGTGATACATAAAGCTTTCTTTTCTGAATTTCTCCAGTACAAATTCTTCTCAACTTTTTTATTTGTATATTTATCAGGGGTATCTTTCATTTACAATATTTGTTTTATTTATAGTTCTTGACTTATGTACTGTAATATTCTCCAGATCAGGTAGGAAAGTCTATGTATGATTTTTAAATCAAACATCAAGAGGTAAACTGCATTCAGAACTAAAGGTCACTTTCTCAACAATGTGGTTTTATTCGAGTTAATGCAGGTGATAGCTTAATAAAACTTGTTTGCTCTACAACACATTGTCTGAATCACATATTATTCATCAGGGTTTAGTAAAGATGTATTTGCAGTGTTGTACCTGGCACCAGAGCATCTTTCCTGCAGTCGTAGAGCATACCCAGCTGAAAAGGTCTCCCAAGAGCGGCCTTCTCGATCACATTTACTCCTATTGACTCCATACTGTAAACTGACAATATAACACACATCAACAGGGTTGCCAACTCTCACTAGTGATGTTACGTTCGTGAATGAATCGTTCTTTTTGAACAAATTGTTCTCGTTAACGAAATGGATTGACTCATGTTTCTCATTTACTAAAATCTATCCCTCGAGCACAAAGAGCATCTTGCCATAAAAGAGTGTCTAAAGCAAAAGCCAATAGCGTTCAAGTGTGAGCTTTGAACGAGATGGTTGAATGTACTGAACGAATACGCCCTTCACTGAAGGAACGAGCCGGTATTTTTAGTCTGAACGAGAGAGATCTATTAGAGTACAGTACTGTCTTTCTGTCCTGATCATTTACCGCGTTTATAAATGTGTCAATTATAGGAACAAAAGCATATTGTTTGAATCGGTCTGCTGTCTAAATGATTTCTGTCGTGAGACCTGTTAGGCAAGGCAAGTTTATTTATATAGCACATTTCATACACAAGTGCAATTCAAAGTGCTTTACATAAAATGATTGACAGAAAGAAATATAACGTATTTTTAAAATACAAATTATTTAAGATGACAAATACTTTAGATTTTAAGAAACAATAAAACAGCAATAAAATTGATTAAACAATGGCCGTGTTAGACATGTGGCTATTAAGAGCATTTTTCCAGATAAGGGTTGCTTGGGAAGAATATCTATAATCTGTTTAATGAATAAAAATATATCAGGAAAGTTTTAAGGTTAAAGAATCTTTAACTAGTTTGAAGTAGGCTTGGTACATGATTTTAGGGGCGGAAAATAGAATTAATGGTTACCTTGTTTTCTGCAGTGAATGTTTTATAATAAAAGCAGTTTTTGTACTTTTTGCCTGTTGTTTCAGTCTTCCAGAATTTTATATAAATATTTAGATACTGTAAATCGGCCAATATATCAGTTATCGGCTTATAATGTTAAAAAATATCGGTTATCGTTATCGGCTAAAATGTACTTATTGATGCATCTCCAGTAAAGACCATTTCGAAAATCAACCGTGGTTTAAAGTTTAGGTAGTAACCATCTTTTGATATTATGAAGTGCCTTGATGGCCGTGAGAGCAGGAATGGCATTCTGGGGGGAATATTGGATAGTATCGCGTGGGGACGTAATATGGTATATGCTGTATAATGACGTATAGTGACAGACACTAGAGACTGCGGTCTTTAGCCTCCTCGCTAGAGTGCCCGACTCCCATGCAGAACCGACCTCGAAGCCCGCCTGGTGTAGGTGTGGTTCCTTCCGGTTACATAAATACCCAGGTAAATAATTATTTAATATTTTCTATTTATTATAGCATTATAGTTTTGTATTGGTTGTGATGTGATAAACGTTTGCATAAGTAGTAGATTTGTTAGGAAAGTGACATGTAACATTTTAATTATACTTTGCTACAATGAACGAAAGGAACGATATGACTCGAAAAAAGATTCGTTCATTTTGCTGAACGAGACTCAAAGGTCCGAGTCCATAAAATGATCCGAACTTCCCATCACTATATGGACACAACAGTCAATAACAGATGCTTACCGTCCCTGCTTTCAGCTGAGAACAAAGGCGATGCGCCGACGAGTGTGAATTAATTGCTCCCGTCCAACTTTTAACAAGTTGTGCTTGACGCGGAAGATGAGAGTTCTGATTCCATTGTGACAAACTTTCACCAGCTCGCACTTAACGCACGCTAACCGGGCCAACCAAAACAATCCCTCAACTCTGCACGCAGCTTTTATCTACTTCCTATATCCAACCACACCCTATAGGACCCGAGTGGGAAACTAAGCAATGGAGGTTAGTCTGCAACAGACTCCCTCTGGAGGAAGGGAGTAGGTATAGATAGCCTACATAGGTGTCTAGATCTTAACGAAAAACTTCATCCGGTCACATCTATGTTATATTTGGTCACTGAACGAATTAGTGAACGACTCTGAAGGAATCATTTTGGTGAACAAACTGAAGAAGAATGGTAGTCAATGGGGGGCAAAATCTGTCTGGATATAAGCATTCTTCCAAATATCGTCCTCTATGTTCATCAGAACTTAGAAATGTATTCAGATTTGCAACAACTTGAAGGTAGGTAAATGATGACAGAATTTTCATTTTTGGGTGAAGTATCCCTTTAAAAAGGTTATTTGCAAAAGTCAGCCAAATTTGTAAATCTTAATTTCTAAAGATCTCTTAATTAAAGTAACACTGTATGAATACTGTAGCCATATTTCAAAAATAAACAATTCACTTGAATGCATATAACACAATTAAAAATAAATTATGAATAACTTTTGCACTTTAAATAAACCCTTATAAATATTAACCATGGTTTTACCTTAGTCTAACTATGATTTAGGTAAAACCTCCCATTCCCAGTTCTTTTGACATTAATACGGCAACACATTTCCACTTTAAAGATTCATAAAATCATATATTCTACTATGTACAAGTCTTGTACTGCAATAGCATGGTGAGGAATATAAAACAGTAAAAAGACCCAAAACAATTTTCCCATCGTTCAACATTTTGATTCAGTTCTAAATCTTTGGTTGGTCTTGTTGTTTTATATTAATATTTGTGTGTAGGCTTAAAAATGAAACAGAAAGCTTTTTGACATCCGTTGTGATCTTCTTGCGAAGCACAGGACATACAATAAACCATTCTTTTGTAATTATTTTTATTGTAAAATTAAATGTATTATTTCTTTAGTAGTTTGTTTTAGCACGTATTATTGTGTCTTATTAAATGACATTAGACAAAACTGTAAAGCTGAACCTGAACGACTAGCTTTAAGAAGCAGACATTTCCGTGTTCAGAAGCGCGATCTAATCGCACTCAATAAAGAACTGTAGACTTTTCAATCTGCTCGGCCATATTTAGTTTGTTTGAACATCACTAATTTCTTTACTGATATCATCATTAAAGATTTTAATCGTGATGTGTAATTCACTCACCTTCTTTAAAATTCTCTCCACGTCTGACGCAAAGGACCCGAAATCTGCTTATATCTACTTGAAACACGATGTGGCAAAACGTTGTCACCTCTTCTTTCACTTTCCGATTGCCACCAGACACTCCTGCGCGTGATCGTGAGTCACACGCCGAACACGCCCAATCGATGTTAGTTGAAATTCTGAGAAAAAGAACAGAATTAAAAAATGATTAATGTGACAAGCAGATTTGATAATGTTTGGCTATTATTTAAAGAAATTTAAATTAATCTAAACTGTGCTGGGTGGAGCTGCAGCCCACTTGAGAGAATACACAGCGATATCTACTGTTATCAGGAGTACCATCCTCGGGGAAGGATGACAGAAGCTAATCCAACTCTTCCAAGAAAAGTCCAAGGTGACCTGGGGGACGACTACAAGATGTGTTTTAACAGGGTGGATGACCGTAACAGCCTGAGACTCAAAGGCGGTGTTGTTGCATGAGGGTGCCAGCTGTTTAAATTTCCAGACGTTTGGAATAAGTAGACCGGTTCCTCCACCCTTCCCTGATATGTGTGTGCTGTGGGAGAAAGTGTAATTGTCGGAGAGGGCAGCCGGTGTGGCATTGTCCTCTGATTTTCCTTGTTGACTTAAACGGATGTACAAGACAAATTATTCAGTTGCCATTATTCATTTTGCCATTATTCATAATTATTCATTTTGACCAGTATTTATTGAGACCTGTTAGAATCAACAATACGTTTTTTGCAGGTTTCTGGAATGCACAGGTCCAGAGTTATTTACTTTCACAAACAGACTTAAGAAAAATAAATAAAAAATTGCCCTGTTTTTTTTGTGTTTACCTTTTACTTTATGTGGGTATAGTGTGCTTTTAAATATTGGTATACCAATATCAGGCGGAAATCACAAAAAAAGCCACTTTGCCTTCCCTAGAGTACACTAGAATAATTCCTCAGCAGTATGGGAAGGAGAAAAAATCTTTATACTTATTTTTGCAGACACCTGCTGGATTCAAGTAAAGCTATATCAGTAGGTTCCTGGAGGACACAGGGGCAGAGTAATACACTTTGAAACACAGATTCTAGAAAAAAATAAGAAAAATATTGTCTTCCCCTTCAGCCGGTCTCTCGACGTTGTGTTGAGAGACAGACTGGGGTTTGATTCTGAGAACCTATCATCTCCGAGATAAAACTAAAACGCCAATGGGCTTTGGCGAATGGCCCAGCCTCGCCAGTCTCCGCCCCGTAAATACAGGTATAAAAGGAAGATGGCGGCGCTCATTCATCTTCCTTTGTTCTTCGGAACCTTCTCGGCGTATGGTGTCGAGTTTATCTCTTCGAGATTCTCTCCTGCTGGACTTACGACGCAGAGCAGCGGACTCTCCCTTCGGATGGTGGATTTCACTTTGGCGAGTGGACTCTTCCCAGCCAGCGGCGGACTTCCCCTCCGGAGTGCGGACCTCCCCCTGGCGTCTCGGCAGCGAGCTACAGATCTAAAAGAGCAGGCCCTTTTCAGGGCCAATAATTTCTCACAGTTTTCACTCTCATTGAGGAGGGTGGACGGACACAATGGCTGCCCCAGGTGTTGGGCTTCCAGCATGCTGGGGCATTCGTTGTGGATCAGTTCTGCCCGCACTGCTGGCGGTGCATGATTCAGACGTTGCGTCATGGTCAGCTGTGTTCCCACATGATTCAGCCGGCAACTCGACTGCTTCCTGTTCCTAGGCAGTGGCTCCGCTGGGGTGAGCAGCGAGGGTGATGTGAGGATTAATGTGAGCGTTAATCCGTCAGCCACTGGCTCGTGGACCATTTGCACTCGCCTCGTCTGACCGTTCCCAAAGAGATGGTCCCACCATCTTGTTCCTACACCACGCATCGGAAACGGTGAGTGATGATGATGAGATGTTGCAGCTGTGTTCTTGGGTATGACAGAACATCATCGAGTCTGATGGGCACGACACCTGTACTGCACGTTGGGGTTCCAGCATGCAGTGGCATGGTTTGTCATTAGGTGGGGCGGTCACAGCGGCTACGCTCCCCGGAAAGTTGCCGCAACCCCGGCTGCTTCCTGGTCGCAACTGCGGCCTCGGCGAGGTCGAACGCTTGAGCAAGCGGCTGGGGTGATCGGGGGATCCCGTGGATGTCACTCCGCCAGCTTTGGCTCGCGGGTCATCTCTGCCCCGGCACGCTCAACTGGCTCATCCCCGATGGGCAGCAGTGTCCCGTCCCATAGCGGGCAAAACTCAACAACGTGCTCTGTCATAGTATCTGACAGCTACCTCCGGTCACCAGATGCGAAGCGTGCTTCCCCGGGCTGGCACGATGGTAGTGGTGATGGTAGTTGTCCCGCCCTCCCCGAACGCTCGCGGCTGACCCGGAGATGCACATGGAGCTCACTAGACGTGGAGTATGCCCTTCGCGGCATGCTTCTGTCTGAGGGGCTCAGGGAGCTGCTACTTTTTTTTTTGAGGGTGAAGTGGCTAAAGGGCTATGTCATCCTCCCAAAATGTTATGTCGACCCATTGGGTCATGTGCTAGAGCGTTTGGATCTGGTTGATGGGAAGGTCGACCCGGCTGCGCACCGCCATAGGGCTCGCGCCTCGGGCAACGAAGATCATGGCGAGTGCCCTGGGTCGGACGATGTCAGCCACTGAACCAGCCTCCCACGGCACAGTGAAGCAGATCATCCCTCCGGTTCCGCAACCACGGTTCTTGGGTGCTCTAGAGTGCACCAGCCTGTTACGCAAGCTAGAGGACGATCCATCTCAGTTATGCAATCCAGTTTTGCCAGGCGCCTGCCAAGTTCGGGGCATTCTCCGGGCTCCCGGAGCATCGACGCCTCCTGAACAAGCACATACACAAGCTGCCGTTCAGTATGCTGATACAGAAGCGCATCTTGGCAACAAGATTGGTTTTGGTAATCAACCCGTAGGACACTTACTCTTACGACTCCTTCCGCGACATGTGGTCGCGTTCGAGGGAAGAACGTATCAGTACTAGGTCGGGCTCTTTCTCCACGAATGGTCACAGGGACATCTTGCTTCAGCACCTAGACCGTCTGGGCCTACGGGTTAACTGGGAAAAGAGCAAGCTCTCCCCAGAAAAAAGAGAGCTCCTCTTATCTCGGTGTGGAACTAGACTCTGGCCTTATGCAGCATGTCTCAGAACCCCCCTTTTGCCAGCTTTGGTACCCCCTGACAGAAGTTCCCCTCTGCACGGGTGCTTTAGCGCACAGCTGGCCGTGGGACAAGCAGAAGTAGGACTTCGCCCCAGTGAGCCTCCTTGCACAAGGGCCTATGCAAAGTACCAGGAACCAGCCACCATTTCATCTGCAACCCGGGACATCAGTCCGCCTGTATTAGCAGCGTTAGTGATGTGGGGACCTCTGCGAACGTAAACCCGACAGCCACGTGCTCACGGGCCAATCGCACCCCGAATCGCTCTTCTGAACGTTCCCTAACCGGCGGTGGCATACCGTCCAGATCCTCAGGCACGCACTCCGAAATGATGCGTGACGTAAATGAGATGTCGCTCGCAGCATCGGAGGGAGACTGGCATCCGACTCTGACGAATCCAAGCTCCACCCCCAGCGGTCGTGATGTAAGCCGTGCTAACCCGGGGATACGTGGTTCCTGAGGTCGGAGCGCAGTGCAAACCTTGCCCACCCCGGGTGCCATTATTTTTCCCGGAGGTGCATGAGGAGCTGTGTAAAATTTGGATTACTCCACTCACGGCCCGCTCCAGTGAAAGCAGCTGCGGCTCCCTTACTTCCCTCGGCGAGATCCCCCGGGTGGAACGTGCGGCTGCGGTGCACTTGTGCCGCAGACGGCTGCCACCTGGGGGAATCGGCCACGCCTACCGTCGAAAGCGTGTAGGACTTCGACATCACTGGTGTAGAAAGCTTGCGATGCCGCGGGCCAGGCTGGCTCCTCTCTCTACGCCATGGCCATCCTGCAGGTCCGCCAGGCCAAGGCATTGAGAGAGCTCCACGAGGGTAAGGCCGACCCGGGTATAATGCAGGATCTTCGTGCCACCACTGACAGCGCTCTACTGGCGCCCAAGGTGGCGGCACGGGCCCTGGGTCGGACGATGTCCACGGTTGTGCCAGGAGGGACACCCCGGCTGAACCTTGCGCAGAAGAGTGACACCAACAAAGTCGGCTTTCTTGATGCACCCATCTCGCAGGGTGGGTTGTTGGTAACACCGTCGAGGACTGCACTCAGCAGTTTTTGAAAATGAAGAAGCAGACAGTGGCAATTAGACAGATTTTTCCACTCCGCGTCTCGGCCGCCTAGAGGCCTCCGAGATCCCGTGTGACGTCTGCTTCCCGGCAACCCAGGACCCCTTCGACATCGTCTCCGGTTTTCTGTGCCCCTACAGGCGGCACCCCGGAAGCGGAGGTCAAGGGAAGACCCCAGGGAGAACAACATCGGGCCCGACCTTCACAGCCACGGCTCTCTGATCGGTCGGTACGGGACGGCTACTGCCTTGTCACCAAAGCCGGACCCTTTTCAGGACCTGGCGCCCACTTAATCACAGAGTTTTTCCGTTCTCCCCGGGTGAACTTCCAGCCGATCGCACACTCCACTGGACTGTGCCCGGCAACCAGACCTCATGCCCTGGCGAGGCATATGGTCGTACACACACGACAGCTGCCACCACTCTCAAACCGACAGTGCGTGCAGCTGTTCCGCCAGGCAGGATAAAGAGGCGGAGCCAACCTTCCCTCCGGGGACCCCCCGTAACATGGTTAGCTCCGCCAGCCGACGAACCAACCCCGTGGGAATGATGAAGCAGACCGTCCCCTTGGACGGTCCGTCTTGGCTATTCGATCCAGTTCGCCAGGAACCCTCCCAAGTTTCGGGGCATCATCTCTCCCTCTCTCAGAGGCAGGGACGCCTCCGTACTTTGGGCAGTGGTCTCCACCATTCTGGCGAAACAGGCAATCGAGTCCGTCCCTCAAGCCAGGATGTTCAGCGGGTTTTACAGCCCGTACTTCATCGTTCCCAAAAATGATGGAGGGTTGCGCCCCATTCCAGATCTGCGTACCCTGAACAAGCACCTTCACAAGCTGCCGTTCAGGTTGCTCACGCAGAGGTGCATCCTGACATCTATCAGGTGCCAGGATTGGTTCGTGGCAATCCATCTGAAGGACGCTTACTTTCATGTCTGGATCCTCCCTCGACACCAGCCGTTCCTACGGTTCGCGTTCGAGGGGCGGGGATATCAGTACACAGTCCTCCCTTTCGGTCTGTCCCTGTCTCCATCGGGAAAAAGGTGTGCGGGTACCAAAACTATCTTGACGAATGGCTTATCTTGGCACACTCGCGAGATCTGTTGTGTACACAGAGGGACCTGGTCCCCCGGCATCCAGATCGATTGGGATTTCAGGTCAACCGAGAGAAGAGCAAACTTTACCCAGTGCAGAGCATCCTCTTTCTCGGTATGGAACTAAAATCTGTCACCATGACATTATTCAGAGGCTCCTGGGACACATGGCGTCATCCGCGGGGGTAATACTTCTCGGGTTGATACACATGAGACCGCTTCAGCACTGGCTACAGAGACGAGTTTCGAGGACGCCATGGCATACCGGCAGCAGGCGTATGGTGGTGACGCCCTGCTCCCGACGCACCATAATCCCTTGGTCTTCCATGTCCTTCCTCCAAGCAGAGGCTGGCGCACTGGGTCGTGGATGCCGTTTACGACGGCATTCCGATCTCAGAATTTCCCATGCCCATTGGCAGTGAGGGCTCACTCCACACGGGGTATAACCACCTCCTGGGCACTGGCCAGAAGCGCCTCTCTAGCAAACATCTGTAGAGCTGCGCGTTGGGCTACGCCCAAACACCTTCGCAAGGGTTCGCGTAAACCCAGTGTCAACCCGTCCTGCGTGGCGACATGTAGGACTGGCATCCGGGGGGGCGTATGCCTGCAAAAGCACCTTCCCACCCTCCAAGAGGTTGGATCATTGTGCTATCTACCTTTTTTCTTACCCAAACACATGGCTAAGAAACTGGTACCTCACCAACCTTCCTTCTTACCCAAACACTGGTTAAGAACAGGCATTCCATCCATCTACTACTGTGTGCTACTGGACGCTGTAACACCCCCCCCTGGGCTGTTCCGTCTGATTTATCCTCATGAGAACGGTTCCCACTCTCGGTATCCCATGTGCTTCCCCAGGTAGACCTCCATCTCGCGGTTAACTATCCAGTCCGCACGTTCCATAGGTTCTCCTCCAAGGACGAGACCATACCTATATCCACCATCTTCCTCCCCGCGGGTAGGAGGTGGCCTCTGCAGCGCTTCTCTGATTTAGAGTTGCGCTTACCCGGTGTAAACCCGAACCGGACGGCCTCTCGCCAGTAGAGAGCAAAGGCCACGTCCGTGAAGGGTTACTGGTCAGGCTTGTACCCCTGTTTCTCCATGAAAGCTCTGGAACCCTTCGACCACCACACTGGAAGGTTACAGTTTCGCGAAAGCTTCAAGCTGACACACCCAGGCCTGTTACCGTCACTTCGCTAGAGATTGTGACGCGATACAGCATTGTGGCGTTTTCCATAGGTAACCCCATCTGTCGTTCTCGACACAACGTTGAGAGACCGAAAGAAAGGGAACGTCTTGGTTATGTATGTTACCTCAGTTCCCTGTTGGAGGGAACGAGACTTTGTGTCCCTTATGCCACAAACACGTATCGTATTCTGCTGCAGTCGTGAGAGGCTCTCAGGCTTCAGAACAAGAGGTAAGTGAATGCTGCACACCGGCTTCCTTTTATACCGGTCATCCGGTGGCGGAGACCGGCATGCAAATTTCATTCCCCAAAATTCATTCTTTTCTATAGTAGTCAGAGTTGATTGGTTCTCAAGGGTAAACCCCATCTTTCGTTCTCTACACAACGTCTCATTCCCTCCTGTCACGGCATGACATGGTAGAACACAATTGCAGGGAGAGACAGATGGTATTGGGTTAAACAAGGATTTATTACAACACAGAAGACTATAAAAGGACAAAACAAATCCCACGACGGGGAAAACAGGACTGGAAAAAAACGATTAACTAATACAAGGACACAGACTGACTCGACTTAATAAAGCCAACACTTGAAACTAACACTTACTAGACGTGGGGGAAACAGGAACAAGGCAAGGCTAGGAACAAGAACAGGCATGAAACAAACAAGGTACAGCGTACAGCATAGCTACAGCAACATCAACAATGAACGAGCACAGGACAATGAACACGAGGATGTTTTAAAGCAGTGGTCACCAACCCTGCTCCTGGAGATCTACCGTCCGGAAGATTTTAGCTCTAACCCCAATCAAACACACCTGAACTATTTAATCAAGGTGTTCAGGTTTACTTAATAATTAGAGACAGGTGTGCTGAAGCAGGGTTGGAGCTACAGTCTGCAGGGCGGTAGATCTCTAGGAGCAGGGTTGGTGACCACTGTTTTAAAGAGAACCAAATCAAGAGGGAACAGGTGGAAGGGATAAACTAATTAACACAAACTAGGAAACAGGAGGGCAGGAACGATGACGCAGACCGGAGAGAGAGAGTATGGTGACAAATAGGTGACAAAATCGTCTCTCTCCCACATGAAACAAAGGATCCTGTATGATTCCACCTCTAGACCAAGAAATACCTGACAAGGTGAGGTGGAATCATGACACCCTCCACCAGGGAACTGAGGTTACATACTTAACCAAGACGTTTTCTTTCATCAAAAGGGAAATCTAAGACCATTAGATGTGGCAGCTTCAAGAGAAGAATTTGATAAGACCACCGTTCTGGAGTTAAAGACAAAAAATTACACTTCACTAGGTAGACTAACGGTTTATATATTTACTCTAAAAAAAACTGAATGTGTTGTAGTATTGTAATGTAGACCTGTTTGAAATAGAGAGTATAGCTGAAATTAGATTAGATTCAACTTTATTGTCATTACACATATACAAGTACAGTGTAACGAAATGTAGTTTAGGTCCAACCAGAAGTGCAATTAGCAAGTGCAGGATATACAGTGTGAATAAATACAGAATACAATATTAGGAAAATACTATACAATGGGCATGTACTATGAAAACACTTTACAGTCGGTATGTACTATGAACAATATATACAGAAGGCTATATGCTGTGAACAATAGTGTACATAATGTTTATGAACAGATAACAATATAGACTCTACAATAGTGCAAGTGACTTAAGTGTGCATTAATTATAGACATTAGCTATTAAAGTTGCAGTGCAGTAGATGAGATAATGTGGTTATTAAATGTACGGTGCAGTATATGAGTTAATGCAGTTATTAAGGTTACAGTGCAGTAGATGAGTTAATGCGGTTATTAAGGTTACAGTGCAGTAGATGAGATAATGCAGTTATTGAAATTATAGTTCAGTAGATGAGTTAATGCAGTTATTGAAGTTATAGTGCAATACATGAGTAGATGCAGTTAATACAGTTACATTGCAGTAGATAAGTTAGTGCAGTTATTGAAGTTACAGTGCAGTAGATGAGTTAAACCAGTTATTGAAGTTACAGTGCAGTAGATGAGTTAATGCAGTTATTGAAGTTATAGTGCAATAGATGAGTAGATGCAGTTAGTTATGCAATAGATGCAATAATGCAATAGATGAGTTACAGTGCAGTAGAGAAGTTAGTGCAGTTATTGAAGTTACAGTGCAGTAGATGAGTTAATGCAGTTATGAAAGTTACAGTGCAGTAGATGAGTCAATGCAGTTATGAAAGTTACAGTGCAGTAGATGAGGTTATGCCATTATGAGAGTAGTCCATTAGTGCAAATGAGCATTCAGTATAATATTCCTGGTGTGCAAGTGAGCAGTGTAGAGTGCAAATGATGCTGTGGGTGTGTAAACAGTCCGGTAGAGCAGATAACATGAAGTACTGGTGTGTACAGTTCAGTCATGCTTGGCAGCCCTGTAGTGCAATGCAAACAATGTAATAGCAGCATTAAAGTTAAAGTTATGAGGGGTAGTGTAATCAGTGTGATGGTTCTTGTCCGGAGGCACCTGACGTGCCTACCGGAAGGCAGAAGAGTAAACAGTCTATGAGCGGGGTGAGAGGAGTCCTTGAGAATGCTGCGAGCTCGACGCAGAGAGCGTTTCTTCTGGATGTCCTCAATGGAAGGGAGTGTAGTTCCTGTGATGCGCTGGGCTGTTTTCACCACCCGCTGCAGAGCCTTGCGCTCAGCAACAGAACAGTTCCCGTACCAGACTGTGACACAGTTGGTCAGGATGCTCTCTATCATGCAGCGATAGAAATTCACCAGGATAGTTGAAGACAGTTGGATTTTCTTCAGTGTCCTCAGAAAGAAGAGATGCTGGTGAGCCTTCTTGACCAGGCATGAGGTGTTGGTGGTCCAGGACAGGTCCTCCGAAATGTGGGTCCCCAGGAACTTAAAACTGGAAACATGTTCAACAGCCGTCCCGTTAATGTGGATGGGGTCGTGTGTGCCTCCTTTCGCCTTCCTGAAGTCCACGATGATCTCCTTTGTCTTGGAGGTGTTAAGGAGCAGGTTGTTGTTTGAGCACCATGTGGCCAGGTGGCGTACCTCCTCCCTGTAAGCAATCTCATCGTTGTTGCTGATGAGACCAATCAAGGTTGTATCGTCTGCGAACTTGATGAAGGAGTTAGGTCCGTTCACAGGCCTGCAGTCGAGTGTGAAAAGGGAGTAGAGAAAGGGGCTCAGTACGCAGCCCTGTGGTACACCAGTGTTGAGGGTGGTGGAGCAGATGTGGCCTAACCTAACAAGCTAAGGCCTATTCGTCAAGAAATCCATAATCCAGTTGCAGGTTGAGTTATTAATGCCTAGGTTTCCAAGTTTGATGATTAGCTTGGAAGGGATGACGGTATTTAATGCAGAGCTGAAGTCTACAAACAGCATGCGTGCATAAATGTCCTTTTTATCCAGATGTGTGAGCACGGAGTGCAGCGCCAGGGACACTGCATCATCTGTGATCCTATTGCTACGGTAGGCAAATTGGTATGGGTCCAGTGTGGATGGTAGAGAGTCTTTTAGGTGTGACAGGACCAGCCGCTCAAAGCACTTCATAACAATGGGTGTGAGTGCTACAGGGCGGTAGTCATTCAGGCATGTCGGGCTGGAATGTTTCGGAATGGGTACAATGGAGGTGGATTTGAAACATCCTGGAACCATTGCTTGGGCGAGGGACAGGTTGAAAATATCCGTGAAGACCCCAGCGAGCTGCTCCGCACATAAACCTGAGTACGCAACCAGGGATGCCATCAGGGCCAGCAGCCTTGCGTGAGTTTATCTGGCTTAGTGCAGTGTAAACATCTGTGGAGTTTAGTGTGATGATTGGGTGGTCAGAAGAAGGAATGAGCCTGGTGGCGGGTTCCTTATTGTCTCTCTCAAAGCGTGCATAAAAGTCATTAAGCTCGCTCAGAAAGGCGGCATCTGTGGTTATGGGGATGGAGTGGTTGGGTTAGTAGTCATCTGCTTTTAATGTCAGATATATAATTTATGCTTTGTTCATTCATGTCACAAATATATCTGATCCTCCTTCGCATTACCAGAGATCGTCATGTCCAGAGTTTTAATGGACTTCAAATCCCATAATGCATTGCACATAGTTATTACGGCAGCACCTGTTCCTCATTCCACAAGACTATATAATCTGAACTCACCGATATCTGGTTGCGAAATATTTTTTGTTTATGCCTACATTTTGCCCGTCTTGATCTTTTGCCTGTTCCTGTTCAGGAGTTCTGCCTTGCTCATGATCAGCGTTGCCACAGTTACTTTGAAAAAGTAATTACTGATTACTGATTATACCTCTAAAAAGTAACTTAATTACTGTACAGATTACTGGATTTTAAAAGTAACTAAATTAGATTACACGTTACTTTATCAGTTACATTCAGCAGCTGCCGCCAACACCCCCGCTGCCTCAACATAAAAATGACCATCGGTTTTGCCAACACTCACTTTATTGGAAGTGTATTTTTAACAGTAATGTCAACAATGTATCTCCTGACATTTTAAATTGAACTTAAAGTGTACCTAACATACGTTTTTTTAGGCCCTACTTTGGGTAATGGAGTGTCCAACAATAAGTTGATGTACATACAATGTGTAAAAACACTTTAATCTCGTAATTATATGCAGTTATTCGTACCCTACTTCTTGACTGACTCTCGAATGATTCGTTCCGCGATTCACCCGTCTAGGCCCCTCCTACCCGGTAACCTTGTGTCATGTGATTGGTCAGATGGTGTAGTCTGTTGTGATTGGTCAAACGCGTTCATCATTTGTCGCAAATGGAACGCCTACCATCATTACAGGATTACGGTTTACATGTGGTTGGATGTCTTCATATATATAACAGTATATATAACATATAACAGTATTATACATGGACTAGTTGACAGGGCATACAGTGTACCGTGTTCGTATCTTCAGATGTTATTACAATACAGATAGTACTCGACTAGGTTCTTGAAACAAATACTTTGAGAATTCATGGATTGAACAATTAAATCAGCCGAGTAAATAGCTAGATAAACAAACTGTAACACACCAGAAATTTCGCTACATGCTAATGTTAGCGTTATATCCGTTAGCTAAACACAGACATAAGGTACGAAAATATTTCTTGAAGTTCAGACAAATATCAAAAGTCACACTTACAGGTTGTGATTCGGTGGAGCTAACAGGTCCAAATAGAGTTGGTATTGCCCCCTCTTTCAATGATAGTCGTTTCACATATCCTGCACTGAACGCGCCAAGATTATCAAAGCAATCATTGGTGAAATGACGCGCACACAGTTAATCTCTGGGGTTATACTCCTTCGGTATTCTTTGAAAAATGAATTGTAACCATTTTTCCCTCAGATGTTCTTGCTTAGGTAGCTGAAATAAGACGGACTTAGTTTCACACCGTAGAACACAGACTCTAGACACGACACACACGCATCACGAACGAGCGACAGTGTTTGGGGGAGGAGAAATACGTTTTCCCGGCAGTCTCAGCAACTAGTTCATGTATAGTGACGTAGATATGCATCCACCACCCGTTGGGTGATTCAGATTCGACTCCCATTTTTACAAGCAAATAACTTCGTTATTTATTCACTTTCGGACTTACAACTTGGCAGACACCTTACTTTCAAACACGGCAACATAACAGACCGCATGAAACGTCATTTTCATGATGTCATGTTACGTACGCTTTAAAGACTATTTCCTGAAAAAAAAAATGTTTTTAATGAAAATAATATAAAGTTCACTTTATGGTCAAATCAGTATTTCTTGACCTGACATATTTAACTGTTAACACTTTAATAATTGCAAAACATACTATTTATAATCTACACATTATTTATAAATGTAACTATTAATTTCTTTTTAACATGTTTTATGAACATTAAATCTGTTGTTCACAGCATTAGAGCAGCAAGGAGTGATTTTAAAAAAGGGGGAGGTGAGAGGAAAAGGTCCAACGATGCGACTGATTCAGGAAGAGAGCCAAGGAGAAGAGCCAGGAGAAGAGGACAAGGAAGAAGAGAGCAAACTGTGTCCTGGTCGACATTTAACTTCATGAAGGGCATGCCCTCAGAGTTTGAGTCGGCAAATCAAAGTTGATTTGGGGAAGAGATTCTTTGTTCACTCAACAGCTAATTTACATCTTATGACCTGTAAGTAACTTTACAAGATACCAGTCCAAATTATAACATAATGATTGTAATGTGTTCTATGGTCACACAATATGTATCAACAATGAGGAATTGTAAAGAGAAACATTTGGATATCAAAAATGGACAGGTTTGAATTGTATCAAGTTATGATTCTTTCGGATGTATGAATACAAACCACCCCAGAATTAAACTTGTATATCTAAGAGTTACAGACTATTTAAGATGGCATGAACGTCAACATATAACCAGACATTTAGTTGCATTTACATGAAAGGACAGTTTAAGCACATACTGTAAGTTCCTATTGTCAGAGAAGTTTCTCTGGTTAGCCTCAGAATGTTAAGTGAGAGGTGAGACAGAGACTTAAAAGCAATGCTTTGAAGCTAAGGAGTCGTAAATGTCCTACAGAGGAACCAAATGGTTATCACACTATCGGTGCGAATTTAAAAACGCAAAACAAGACCCCATGGACCCAGGTCTGCTATGATCTTTAGAAACAATGATCCAATCACTACATATCCCCCCTTTCGGAAGAGGAAGTGCGAATGTAAACTTCAGCTGACGATGGATAGTTGGATCATGATGGCAGGATGGCTGGAGGTTCCTATTGGTCCACAGGATCTCAACATAAAGGCAGAGAATGCTCCCGAGTGGTCAGGCATTGTCTTTAATTGGGTACCTTTTATCATTCCGATCCTGCTTAGACATCAAGGGAGAGCACCCCTGCACCTGTTTGCTGGTTCTTGCAACAGGTTGGTTAGGGTGTTTTCTGTCTCGACGCAGATGCACAGGAGCAGTTCTTGATGAAACAACAGGTGGGATGGCATGATTGGCTTCCATGCAAATGCTTGTAGTCCTGTGTCACGGGGAGGGGTGTTGTCTAGCTACCCACACCACGTCTCACGTAGCTGGGCAAAGTTATGATACCAAATCTTGTCACTCACATCACTTTCCTCTTGTGAATCTTGCCGGGTGCAGCATGCTCTCTGACCTTCACATGTTCTGCAGTGATTGCTGGGCAAAGGCTGGTGTCACACTCAGGGGTCTTTCATTGAAGTTCTGGTGAGCGGTGTAGAACAAGGTTGGGGTCTCATTGCTGGCCCTGGCGATGTTGTGGTGGTGCCTTCTGAACTCAGGCTGTGGTAAGAGCCATGTTCTGCTGGTGCTTGGCTTACCACCCTATCGTTCTGGTCACGCTGTCAGTGTAGACCAGTGTTAAGGCAGTGTTTGGCAAGTCCAGCTTTCAGATGGAACTACGTTCAGCAAGGGTAAATCAGGCATGTGGTGAAGCGCAGGTGCCATTTGCTGTGTATATGACACTATCTTGGGAGCTCATTTACATGAGTGGGCAGTTCTTTTTAACAGTTCACAAACCTTGTAGGTGTTGGTCTGTGAAGCCCAGGATGAAGCTAGCTTGGGATGTAATGTCATGTGGTTCTGTGAGTGGGTCCACATAGTTGATATTAGTTCTGCATCATTGTCTTTTGTGACATGCAGCTCTAGCACTGGCAGTTGATGGCAGGTGCAGGGCGTGGTCCATCTCCTTGGATGGTAATCCGCTGTCATTCTCTTCAAAAAGACATTGTTCAAAACTTTGACAAATGTACTCCAGAGTGGGCCATGCTCCACGTATTCCATTGAATATGTGTGGTTGAAGGCTTGGTCACACTGTGTGTTGAGCTAAACGGTGACCCCTTTTGGTGAATGCAGGTACAACAGTCTCATTTATTCACCTGAGTGCAAAGCTCTGGGCTGTTCTAGTAGATCGTAGAATATTCTCGGACTTGAGAGGGCCACCCATGGGGCTGTGAGATCCGCAAGAACCAGGGTGTAGCAGGTTCAGCATTGGTTATTCCCTTTCAAGTTCAAGGCACAGGTGTCCTGGGCCGTTGCTGTGGTTGACAGGCATGAGTCCAATGGAAATTGCGCGCACTTGACAGAAGAGGAAAGGTCTGAAGCTGGTGTTGTTGTGGAGAGCGTGTGAACAGTTTAAAGCTGATGTCTGAGATATCTGCCCATGGTTCCTGTAGGGTGCCATGCTCATCTTGTAGTAAGATGACTGTCTCTGTGGTCGACCAGCAGGTTACAGAGATCTGGACATTTTTTCAGAAAAAAGTGGTAAAAAAGAGTCTGATTTGGATTTTAAATCCTCCTGTTGAGTTTTTTTTTTGTGGAATCAGCTCCTTTGATGTCCCCAGTATCTCTGCTGTCTCAGACGTAGTTGCACTGTTCTTTTGCTCTCTGGAGAGGTGTCATCCATGGTGTTGAGATGAATTCCTCGATGACCTTTTGGGCCGGAACGGGTCAGTGGCTCCTAGGTTGCCAGCTGGGTTTCCACGGGGTGCCGTCTTTCGAGTTTGACGAAAGTGGTGACACTGTGTTGTCTCAGGGCATCCTGTCTGGTGCTTGGCTGTTCCTGTCTCTGCTGAAGATCTGCTACTGTGGTGCACTCTCCATAGTCAGTTCTTTGTGATGTGCAGAGATAGGCAGGATTTACACAGTCTTTATGGAGGCGGCGCTATGTTCTCTGTAGTTCCGCAGATATCAGGTGATCGTGGCGGAAGAAGGCTGTAGCGCTCAGGTTATGACTCAAAGTGTGATGCGGATTTCTGAGGGAGAAGAGTTTTGCTTAGAAGTCTTCTTCCCTTTTTGCCCGTTCTGTCGTCTGACGTAGGCTCACATGCTGGCTGTAGCTGCTGAAATCCGCTTTGACAGTATCTGACTGCTGGCATAGGATGCTGTGGTCCTCTTGGCTGGAGGTGATCCTAAGCAGGTGATCTGTCTCTTGTGCTCACACTGGGCAGTGTTAGTGCCTGATGGTCAATGTTTTTCAGGTAGACATTTGTTGTGGCCTCCTGCAGTGTTAAGGGTGACAGCATTTATTGGTGACAGCTGTCATGTTGCTGGCCAGCTTGCTGGGGTCTGTGGGGCCATGCAGCGTGTGTGTCTGCAAGTTCTTCTGGATTTTTCCTGCCCCACCCCTCTGTGTTTGCTGGATAGAAAGGTGTGAACAGTGGGGTTTCACCCACCCCCCCCCTTTCGCAGCTTTGGGCTTTAGCTGGGGGACCTGACAGGAGAGAATCTGTTGCATTCTCCTGTCTGTTCACATTGTAGTCTGCAAGCGAAGTTCAGTTCATTTTGATTCCATTGCTGAGTCATGGCTTGGACTTCAGCATGGACTGCTTGCAGAGGGCCTTTATAGGCCTTGGCCATGGCATTGTGTTCCTGTCTGCCGGGGCCATTAGAGGGAGATTTTGCTTGTTGGAGTTTTCCTACCAGTTCCTCTCTGGCGTCTGCTCCAATAGCTCTCTTTACTCAGTCTGTGTTGCAAAGGACTCTTGTAGCTTTTCATCTCCTCCTGTTGCTCCTGGTCCTCTTCATCCGCTGTCGTTTGAAGGTCTAGCTGGTCTAGGCGGTTCTGCGAGTGCTTCTGGCTGCTCCCGGCTACCTTCGTTCTGGCTCTAGTAGGACGGTCTGGTCGAGGGCGTGGTCACCGATGATCTTGCCTGTGCACTTCAGATGAGTTTTTGGCTCTCTGTAGTTGTAGCTCTGGTTCAGATCATGGTCCCTTTGCCGGATTAGGTCGTCCGACCAACTGCTCTCAGCGCAGTCGCCGTGTGCCGATGTTGGTCCCAGGCAGGAGTCCATTGCAGCGCTTTGCCTGGTCTCTAGCTGGACTGGCAGGTGACAAGATGCAAGTCCGTACAGATCTACAGAGCTAAATATGTGGGCTATGTGTTGAATGCTTACTGAGTTGGTCAGTTAGTGACGCAAACTAAACGCTTATTATCCTAGCCGTGAAGGCGGGGGCGGATAATTGTGTGGGTGAACACAGGAAAATTATGAATAATGTTGCTAAAGAGTGTTACCTATGAGATCATTCTATGACCTAGGCTATGCGATTCATCAACATATTTACCAAGAATTTTACTGATGTTCAGACAGGTTCAGTCTCTGATAAGTAGAAGAAAAACAAAACCACATAAGTCAAGAGAAAGAGAGAGTAGGATAGAGAAGGAGGGTTTCTTCTTTTCGGAGCGGGGTGAACTGGCTCCACACTAAGGTCTATGACAGGGCCCGTAGTTAGGGGGCGCTATGGAGTCATAGTAAAGTCAGTAAAAACATTAAATAAATAACTGAAATAAAAACAATAAGGCAATTGGGAGTTAATCCTAAACACCTCAAAGAGTGCAATATGTTTGTTTTGATCAAAGTTTAAATTAAATTAAGTTGGTTTAATTAAAATTTAAGTATAATCAAATACATTTCTTACTGCAAGGGAAAGAATGTAAGAAACCCTGATTCAATAAAGAAAAATCAAATCATCAAAACAATAACGGAATAATATGAATTGTTATTATAGTTTGTATATAATAACAAACAATAAATATCCTCAAATACAGTAAAACGTAAAATAGCAGAATAATGAAATCATAAAATCAAAAATAAAGAAGAGACTGGCTGAGACTTCCCACCTAGCGTTGCCCAAACAAAAGGGAAGAGTCAGGCAGAGATGAGACAGGAGAAGTGTTAAGACAATTTAAGACAAACAGACCTCTAGTGTTAGTAGAAGGTTATACGTCTTCTGCCGGACTTCCGGTTCCGGTTCGACGAGTGTAATTTGATTGCGTGTCTAACGCCTCGTGTCAGTTTACTGAACACGGGTACGTGGCTTTCCAACCTACACAAACAATAAACACACAATACTACACTATAACTGACTAACGGGATTTCTTCGCCGTCCTGAAAGTTATTTGTGTACTTGGTCGGGATTCTTCGTCGACCGTAACATAAAACAAAAACACAACTTGATCAAGATTTTTGTTAAACCCCCCTTTAAATAGTAAAACTGAGTTATTTACTAATAAAATCCGCTGGGTTAAGCGAATGGGAGAAACATTATCAGTCAGCTACGCTGATTGTTCACCCCAGGGAGCGCATTAGCTTAGTTCATTAGCACTGGAATACACATCAGTAACACTTAGCTATGCATTAACAATAAGGCCTTTAGGTAAGACGAGGGAGGAACATCGCTCGCTCCGTCTTCTTCGCGCTAAAAGAGGATTTCTTCGCTCAATGTAGGCGGTGAAATAATAATAATATAGTACGTTATAAAGAGATTTCTTCATCTTTATATTGTCACTAAATCTTTGACAGAGGCTGAGGTTTTCTCTGCGAGATGCTGAAGAGTCTGCCAAGGATAGGTGGGCGGGTCCACACCTTCATTCATACATATCAAAATGCCATTTAAAAGAGTATTCGGTTTCAATAAACACACGTAGAAACACTCATGAATAGTCACTGGGTTCTGCTCACAAAACAAGGTTTAAAACTGTGCCCGCATTCCCTCATCAAACATATATGAAATGAGTTATTTAAAAAGTCAATTTCAGTCAAGGAATTAGTTTAGCTCAAAGGGAAAATATGTATCCTAATCGTCATTACACATACGTATTTTACAATTCTAATTAGCAATAGTGATAAAAATCCTATATGTATTCGTCCAGCAAATGCATCAATGATTTATACACTAACGTTATCTCATGACCATAAGTAACGTGACTTTACCAAACAGAATTAAGAGCAGCGGTAGCATAGATCGAAACACAGTTTAAGTGACCAAGTTTGTGAGCGTGAACAAAGAGAACCAATCACAAATGCTTTTTTTGGTTTTATTAAACTCTACATGGTACACATAATGACGACAAACAAATACATGAAACACAAACGCGCTAGGAAGCGCAGAGAGAGTGAGAGAGAGAGACAGAGAGACAGAGGGCATGGCAACGATTTCTGAACATCATTAAAATATCTTTAACAAAGAGGCACAGACTCAACGCAGCTATTCTATAGAAACTGAATACTTGCAAAGCTCTGTGCTGGATGTACTCGTATGCGCTTGGAGTGATGGCAATGTTCAGATGATTTCAGAATGCGGTCCTGCTGAAAGTCGCGGTCCTGCTGGAAATTGCGTCCTTGTTGAAAGTCGCCGAAGGGGGAGGTGAGAGGAAAGGTCCAACGATGCGACTGAGGGCCAAGGAGAAGAGCCAGGAGAAGAGGCAAACTGTGTCCTGGTCGACATTTAACTTCATGAAGGGCATGCCCTCAGAGTTTGAGTCGGCAAATCAAAGTTAAGTGGGGGAAGAGATTCTTTGTTCACCCAACAGCTAATTTACATCTTATGACCTGTAAGTAACTTTACAAGATACCAGTCCAAATTATAACATAATGATATTAATGTGTTCTATGGTCACACAATATGTATCAACAATGAGGAATTGTAAAGAGAAACATTTGGATATCAAAAATGGACAGGTTTGAATTGTATCAAGTTATGATTCTTTCGGATGTATGAATACAAACCACCCCAGAATTAAACTTGTATATCTAAGAGTTACAGACTATTTAAGATGGCATGAACGTCAACATATAACCAGACATTTAGTTACATTTACATGAAAGGACAGTTTAAGCACATACTGTAAGTTCTTATTGTCAGAGAAGTTTCTCTGGTTAGCCTCAGAATGTTAAGTGAGAGGTGAGACAGAGACTTAAAAGCAATGCTTTGAAGCTAAGGAGTCGTAAATGTCCTACAGAGGAACCAAATGGTTATCACACTATCGGTGCGAATTTACAAACGCAAAACAAGACCCCATGGACCCAGGTCTGCTTTGATCTTTAGAAACAATGATCCAGTCACTACACAAAACAAGTGTAAAACGCACGAAACGAGAGCGAGTCAACCGTGTTAAAGGGCAGCATTTCCTCTACAACATACTGCCCGATAGAGATGCACGGATAAGCTAAAATGTCAACCGCATCCGCTGTTTCAAATAAATTATCCATCCGCCTGCACGTATAATATTCTCTGATATCCACACCCGACCAGGACTCAATTGTCATTTAAATTACTCAGTGAATTTTCTAGCACTGTCTTTGTCTATAAGTACTTAAATCTAATATTTCGATCTAGCACACACATGATGTACCATTTAAGAGGTTCCAGTCTTATGGCTTTCATATACATACAGTGCCTCAAAGTCCTTGCATATTACATACCCAGCACTTGATTCATCCTTGTTAACCACTTCGCTAAAACGCTCCCACACGGAACTTTTCTTTTGTACCTTTTTTTCTCTCTAATTCTCCCTTTTCATATTTCTCTCGGATCTGTTTTGCCTTCACATTTGCTTTAAGAAATAGACCGTCCTCTACCGCTCCCACGCGCGGATTTCTTTTAAATTACTGCAAATTAGCGCCTGATAAAAAATGCATTTAAAACACATTCGTATTTTTTGAGAAATGTGGTTAATATTGTATATGATATCATCCACCAGCGACCCACCCGCAATTAATCTGAATGTATTTTTTATTACCCGACCCGCGGATCATCCGCAGCGCCCACGAATTTGACCACCATCCGCGCATCACTACTGCCCGACCAACTTCTTCATCTCTCCCCCACTTACTGGTTTTGCACCAAAGTCCAGCATTTGTTGTTTGGGTGGTGCTTCGCAACACCTGTTGGGACTTGCTCTGTAAGTTGGACTGTGCAGTGCTGCGTTTACATTTGTGTCGCTGCGTGGTAGGGGCTATTACACGTGAATTTTCCTCATACTGAAAACGTGACTTGTCGCATAATGCTACGTGACTTCACTCCCTGAGACGCAAGAAGAAAGCAAAAAATATATATGTAATATGATTCAAGAATGGAAGGAAGGAGACGGGAACCGGCAAACATTTAAAACATTTAATAAAATAATATAACAGCCGACAGCCCCTCACGGACGACCGCCGGCGAACAACAACACAGTAAAACATAAGAAAATACAATACAAACACTTGTGGTCGGATTAGAGTAACGCGTTACAGATATTATCTTCCTCAGCACCTCCCAGTAATCTACGATTAGCCTTCCTTGATATATTTGACGGCAGCCACTCACGCTGTAGAGGCTTCCTTATGCAATGTAGAATGCTCTTGATCAACAGCCCACACAATATCCTACCGACACGAGTAAAATTTATTTAGTTTGTTCCCTACTGAGTGGAAATGCTTTGGACTAGGCTAGTGCAGTCTGGGTTAACAATTGCTTCACTAAGATCACCTACAACGCTTCAACAATATCTACGAGAGGAGATATTTTTGAACATGAGGAGGGAGGTAAGAGCGCGGGTGAAAAATTTCTCGCTCTGAAGCACAGAGGGGACTCGGCTGCAGAATTTGCCCTCTCATTTCGCACCCTAGCTGCCCAGACCAATTGGCAAGATGATCCCTTAAAGCTACTATTTCATCAAGGACTTAATGTTGATCTCCAGTCAGCATTAGCCTTTCGGGATGAGGCAAAGACCCTTAACCAGTTCCTTGAATTAGCTATTCACATAGACAATCTGTTACGTTCCAGAAGACCGCACAGAAATTTCAAATGACGAATGCATCACAATCTGATACACCTGAACCCATGCAAGTTTGCTGCACACATTTAACTCTGGAGGAACCTGAACGCTGCATAGAGGAAGGCTTGTGTCTCTACTTCTGTGCGGCGGGACACATGAGAAATAATTGGATGAGTTTCTGTTTTTCAGAATGTACAGACACTACTGACTCCATATCCATCAGAACCACTCAGATAAGTGAAAACCTTGACTTGGGTCAATAGATACCTGAGGAATTCATGGACTTGTCTCTCGTGTTCTTCGTCTGTTAAAAGGACGGCTCCTTAAGACCATGTATCGACTACCGCAGCCTGAATGACACAACAATTAAATTTAGTTATCCTCTACCAATTGTCCCTGCAGCACTTGAACAATTACAAGAGGAAAAGATATATAGTAAGCTGGACTTACGATCGGCCTACAACTTAATTCGTATCCGCAAAGGTGAGGAATGGAAAACTGCTTTCTCCACCAGTACCAGTCATTACGAATATCGTGTCTTGCCAACAGTCCCTCAGTATTCCAATCATTCATTAAGGAAGTATTTCGTGATCTTCTGGACCGGTTTGTAATCGTCTATATTGACGACCTTCTCCTCTACTTGGAATCCCTAGAGGAACACATTGAACATGTTCAAACTGTTCTCAAATGCATAATTTGCCATCAATTGTATGTGGAGGCTGAGAAATGTGAATTTTGCAAATCTCAGTATCATTCCTTGGATCCGTAATATGCCCTGAAAGAGTGGCTATGGATGATCACAAGGTCCAAGCAATTAAATTCAATTCAAGTTTATTTATATAGCGCTTTTCACAATGTGTATTGTTTCAAAGCAGCTTTACAGGGCAAACAGGAAAAACAGAAAAGGTAAAACACAGCACAGTGCATTGTATTTATACAACGAGTAAGATCATACTAATAAATAATATATAATTTCTAAATAAATAAATAAATGCTGTCTCCCGGTGAGCAGGCCAACACTTCCCTGCAGTGGCGAGGAACCCAAACTCCAATGATTGATTAATGGAGAAAAAAACCTCAGAAGAAACCAGCCTCAACCGGGAGGGCCAGATCCCCTCTGACGTGTCATAGCTGCACTCAAACTGCTGACATGTGATTTAAGTTTAGCATTTAATACCAAATATTGTAACTTCAGCATTAATGAGACAAATAGTCCGTCTTTGCTCTGTGTTGGGGGTGTATTGGTCTGAGCTGGGATGGTCCGATGGTCATATTTCTCTTGGCTGGTGGTGGAATTGCCTTAGATGGAGCTGGGATGCTCAGTCAGTCTGCAGCTGTAGCTTGCGTTATCTCAAATTGGGGATCGGCATCTGTCGGTCGTCTGGACATGGTGGAACTTCTTCCTACCTCGGGATGGGCATCCCGAGGCAGAGGCGGAAAGAGAATAAAGAGAATAATTAGCGTAGCTGCTGTTCATTAACTATGCATTATGTGAAAGCTTGGCTGAAAAGATGTGTCTTTAATCTAGATTTAAATTGGGAGAGTGTGTCTGACCCTCGAATAGTATCAGGAAGGCCATTCCAGAGTTTAGGTGCTACGTATGAGAAAGCTCGACCCCCTTTGGTGGATTTAGTTATTCTAGGTGTTGTCAAAAGTCCTAAAGTTTGAGATCTTAGAGAGCGCGTTGGTTTGTTACGTGATAAAAGCTCGGATAAGTAAGTAGGGGCTAAACCGTTAAAGGCTTTGTAAGTAATTAAAAGAATTTAAAAAGCAGTGTTACAACGGCCTCATCCTAAAAACCTCAAGGAGCTCCAGTGTTTTTTTGGATTAGCTAATTTCTACATTCGCAACTTCAGCACTATCGCTGCACCAGAGGAAACGACAAATCGTTCATATGGTCAGAAACTGCCGATCAAGCTTTCAGCAAGTTGAAGGTACGATTCACCACGGCACCAATCCTGCATCATCCAAACCCGGAACTAACTTTTTTGTTGGATGTGGATGCTTCTAATCTAGGCATTGGGGGTATTCTGTCTCAATGTCAAGGCAAAGAATCTAATCTATTCCAATGCACTTATTTCTCACGCAAACTCTCCCCCACAGAACAAAAACTATGACGTTGGGAATCGGGAACTTCTGGCCATGAAGGCACTTTTTGAGGATTGAAGGCACTGGCTGGAGGGAACACAACATCGTTTAAGGTACTCTCTGACCATCGTAACTTGGAGTATTTACGCTCCGCAAAGAGGCTAAACCCAAAACAGGCACGATGGGCATTGTTTTTTGCCCGGTTTCAATTTACAATCACTTACAGCCCAGGCTCTTAGAACAGCAAGGCAGATGCGCTCTCTCGACAATTCGACCACACAGCATACAGTACCAATCCTGAATTGTCAGAATTGTCCCTCTAATCTGACATTCATTCCTCCCTGAAAAGGTCACGAGATAGGTTAATGTATTTCCCAGTTCAGGTCATCCAGGCATCGCTACTACCTCTCAACTAGTCAAGAACCAATTTTGGTGGCAAAATATGCAGAAGGATATAGAGACTCTGTCTAGTCATTGAAGTCTTTGTCTTGGCCAGGTTGTTTCTTCATACTTTATTAGTTATTATTTATAGTTATTCTTTCGATTGGGACCTGCAGTCACACAGAGTCTCACGCCGACGGGGTTCTTGGATCTCACAGACACAAAACTGTCAGTTCTGATCTTTAGTCAGAGCTCGCCTAGTAAGTCTGGTTGCTACATGCTTGCTCGGAAAAATAGCAATGGTAATTTTAGTCACGTTCATGCAACTTGGTAAGCCAGGTGATCGGTGGAAATCTGTAACATGTGAGCTATAGTAATGCCCCATTTATAGTAAAAATTCTAGTATAAACTAGTCCATCCTATCCTGATTTGATGCCCACTAAAGTGTTATCACATTTGTGGTAGGTTTTGTAATTTTTATAATTGGTGTTTGAATGTTTAATCCAGGGTAATCAACCTGTTGTCACCATCCTTGTACTCAAATATTTTATATAAATGTCAGGAGTAATTGTGGGGTCGCCAGCAGGGGGCAGTGTGGCGATAATTGTGTTCCGTTAAGGCTTTACGTCAGTTTGGTCTGCTTTGCGGTTTTCCTCTTTCTGCTGAGCGAGATGAGAAACGGACGCATGTTTTGCCTTGTCTCACTTCTTTTTCCTGTTTCCAGGTGGGTGAAATAGTAAATAGAGCTAAATACCTAAACTATTATATGTTGATATGTCACTGAATGTTTTAATGTCTATTAATATTGTTGTTTGGTGAAGATGTGAACATATAGCATTTGCCGCATTTTCGCGTATGGTAACATCACCCTTCGCTATCAAGGTCATGTCAGTCAGAGCTTTATTTTCAGCTCCTTGTACATTTCTAGTAAAGTCTTGATCGTTTTGAAATGTATGATATTGTGTAAAATGTGAAAAGTTAATGTTAACAAAACCGGTGTTTATGCAATAGGTAAAAGCTAATGTTGAGAACAAATGTTGTATATTGTAAAAGTGGTTAAAAACAAGTTACAAATCTGTCAGCTCATGCATTTTGGGAAGAGTAAAAAAAGGATTTCAGTGGAAATGGAAAGTGAATTTGGGAACCATATATAAGTGGTAACATAAGCTATGTTTTTTATGTAAGTGGTGACGTCAGCTATGTTTTATTTTAAGTTGAAAAGAGACAACTTACAGGGTAACAGTGGTTACTGTCATTTTGATTTAATTAATCACGAAAAAATTGTAATTCAGTATTTGCTGAAAGATTGAAAAAAAGACCGATTGTATTTTATTTTGAGACTGTGTTTATTTCATAGAGGACATTGCATGTTTGTAACAGAGGAGGATTTAAATTGTGAATCTCTTAATAAATCCTCTTCTCCCTCTTTCTGCTGAGCGAGATGAGAAACGGACGCATGTTTTGCCTTGTCTCACTTCTTTCTCCTGTTTCCATAGAGAGCATATAAGCTGTATACGTGGTGCCAGCCGGTACCTGTAACACTGACATATTGATTTTGCGGTAACAAAACAGGCTCCTTTTAATCTGCTGGTAATAACACTCTGGAGATTTCTTAATAAATCAATAATAACAATTTATTATGACAGGCAGGTACAACATCAATTACAATCATAGAATGCACACAAAGAAATACAAAGATAAAAACTTAATAAACAAAGATTAACAACATAGTATAAGAATAAAATAATACCACAAATTGTATCATACCTGGCAAAATCTAGACTTACATTTAGTCATAAAGCTGACACTTTTCAAAGCCTACTACAGTGTACAGAGCCAAGTTTACAGTTACATATTTTTTTTTAGATAGAGTAGAAAAGATATAGAAATCAGAAATGATCGGTCAGGTGCTGACGGAAGAGATGTGTTTCAGCCGATTCTTAAAGATGGCCACAGAATCTGCTGATCTTGTATGAGCAGGTAGATCATTCAATTTTCTCGTAACTGAAGAAAGCATCAAATGAGCTCTCAATCTATCTGTAAACAGGATTTGATGAGAAAATCACACCTCTTAGAGGAGTGCAGGTTATGTCCTAGTGTTAAAAAGCTCTAATATACATTTTAAGTTTGAAATTTTTTACCCATCGCACCATGACCTTTAAAACAATACCAAACATGAATCATCAAAACTTCATACTAAGACAATAAATGATATGCACAGTATGAAATGTGTAAGCATTTCCCCGGTGATCCGGGCCTGAAGAGATGAAGGGGAGAGGTGTGATAGGAATATGGGGTTCAGTTCTTGGGCATTAACAACCCCTGAGGGGAGGGGAGGATATTATTCCTCAGGATCTAGCAACAAATGGGGTTTTATTGTTCGGTGTCCAAGCATCACAAACAACCTTAGTTCTTAGGACTTTTCCAACTGCCTTGCATAAGGAGTTCTGAAACCATTTTGTGTCCAGCCAGGGAGATGGCATGTGAAGCTTAGTCTGGCATGGTTTGAGTCCGTGTAGATAAGGAGTTATTTGATGCTGTGAGTTTAGGCAATCTGGCAGTTGATCAGGATGGCTGCCAATTCCGCCGACTGTGATGACTGTGGTCCCAGGTTGAAGTGTTTGGGTGGGCAAGGTTTGTTGTTTACATTTAAGCATTTTATATTTACATTTATGCATTTGGCAGACGCGTTTATCCTATACATTTTACATAGGTATTTGCAATCCTCTTGGATCGAACTCACAACCTTGCGTTGTTAACGCAATGCTCTTACCACTGAGCTACAGGAAAGCTTTTACCCACAATACACCTGCTCCAGCCTTTAGGGTACCCTGGTGGTTGTATGAGCATCCATTGACGTAGACCGTTGGCATGCCTTGGCATACATTTTCTTCAAAGTACCTGTGACAGGTGGATTATTGCAGCTGGGTTTCTTCTGTCTCCAACATTGTAGTTGGTGTGTCATCAGAGCAGCTTTGACATGCAGCAAGTCCATTGCTCAGTTGGTCCAGGACGATGTCTATCTCCTTTAGGTGGTCGGCTACATTCGTACTCTCCATGAGGATGTCATCTTCGTAGATGAGGTTGACTCTCACTCTGGCCTCTGGGCACGCTTTGTTGGAAAATGTTGAGTTCGGCTTGTGAGTTGGCATAACCGCAGGGGCACCGTGTGAAGGTGTTTCAGTTTCCAAAGGTGAAGGCCAGCTTGTGTTGATCTTCCGTGTGCACCCGTATAGTCCAGAACCCTGAGGCTACATCAAGCGTACAGAAGATAAGAGCCCCCCTTATCCTGGGGATCTATTGTTCCAGCTGAGTCATCTGCCATTGTAACAAATGTTGATTTACTTTTCTGTAGTCAATTATTGGTCGCCACTTGCCATTGGGTTAAAGGACGGGCCAGATGGGTGCTGAGAAGTGGGTGTTGCAGGGCCGGAAGACACCTTTTCCAGCATCGAGTCGATGATCTCCTGTTCTGGCTCATGTGAAGCAATGGGGATTTTCTTCTGCCTGACGAATCTGGGGGGAATTTGTACCATATGAAGGTTAGTGAGGCCACAATCTTAAGAGTCTTTTTCAAATGACGCTTTGTACTTGTCGAAGTTTTCGAAGGCCTTCTCTGTCCTGTATGGCATCTGCATCCTTCAGGATTTGTTGAACTTGTGCCTCAAATCCTCCATCGTTGCGTCATCTGTCTTGTTGACCGTTACAGGAGGGATGATTCCATCTACTTCACAGATCGGTTGGCTACAGACAGTGTACACTGAAAGATAGTCTTTGGTCAGTTTGGTCCTGAACACCTGTTCTTTGGCCATTGGCATGACAGAGGTGATGGAGAGCCACACTTGGCTTCCAGTGTGAGGCCAAGCTCAACACATTCCACTGACGGCTTGAAGTAGGCTAGTGTGTGGTTGAGGGTTTTGCCACACCAAATGTTGAGCTGCAGTTTTAAGTTCATTCACCAGGGTACAGACTTCTGGGATGGTCTGACCTGTTGCAAGGTGTATGTGGTTGACGGGGCCCACAAGGGGTTGTGAAGTCAATGGGCCCCACACCACATCATTAATAGTGTCTATTTGAGCTTGGAGACGAACAAGGATGTCTGCCCCAATATGGATATCATGTGGCGAGTCCTGAAGAACAAGGAAGTAGTGGGTTAAGGACCGGCAATTCCATTTCAAGTTGAAAGTGCAGATGCCACTGACAGGGAGTCCAATGGGAATCGTGTGCTCTTGACAACAAAGGGAATGTCCGGTGTCTTTATGGTGAGAGCATTAAACACTGTGGAGCTGATGGCTGAATTGTCTGCCCATAGTGCCAAAACAGTGTCTGTTATTGTCATGTTGTTCAGGTGGATGGCTTCCTTGACCCAAGTGTAGTATCTGTCTGGGTCCTCAGCTGGTTGTAGGGTGCAGAGTGAAGTCCCTGAACTTGGGGCGGACCTTGAGTCTGTGTTCTCGAGACCAGCTGGGGGTTGGTCACTGACCTCTATGACCTGGCAATGCACTTCAGCTGAGTTAGTTGATGGGAAAGGCAGTGGTTCTCGCACTTGAGCCCAGATTTTTAGCTGTTTAAAGTCCATTAAGGGCTCAAAAAATGATTTAGCAGGTCCTTGCCAATGTGGGTGAGGGTAATTGTCCATTGGTGAGATGTACACAGGGTGTACCAGACTCATGATACTGATGGTCAGGTGTATGTGAGCTATTTGATGCAGTTGGACCTCAGTTTGGCTGTATGACTGCAAATTCAATGCAAACCTTTGCGGCTTGAGTCCGATTCTGTTTCTTAGTTCTCTCCTAGAGTATGTGAAACAACTGGGATGACATCAGCGTGAGATTAGCTCCGGTGTCAACAAGGGCCTCTAATCTCACCTCATGTTCCAAGGTGATGGCTAGATAGAGTTTCCTGGCCACTCCTTTCTCGATCAGGTTTCCCAGGAGACTTGGTACCGGGGGCTGTGTGGCGACTGATAGACAGTCAGGGCTGGTTTCCTGTTGTTCGGTTAGGAGATAGACAACTATCACAGCCCTTTCTGGTACCTTGGGTTCTTGATCGACGATGGACTGAACTGTATTGGCTTTTTCTGGGTGATCGGCGCATTTTGAGCCGCTGAGTCTTTTGGTGTCAGGGATGTTGGCTCAGAGTTTTTGGGGCCGTGGGCAGTGATCTGGGAATTGTCTTTAGGAGGAGGGCATCCGGAAGGTTTGTTGATTTCAGCCACTCATACTTACAAGTAGCCTGGCTTATCCTTTTTGTTATGCTTGTTAGGCCTTTTTGACCCAGCTCCTTTATGGTCCCTGAAATGTCCTGCTCCGGAGGCTTGATCTTGATATGGGGGTCTTTTGGTGTATTCCTCTGGTGACGGTTTGGGTTGGTGACTCCAAGGTTGGGGATAAGGTTCAGATGCAACGCTGGACCTTGGGTTGTCCAACGAACCTGCCTTGTTATAGTGCCTATTGATGGATCCTGATCCTGATGGAGGATTGGGTCGATCATACCTCAGTGACTCTTGGACCCTGGCGGGTGACAGGCTACGAGCTGCCAGTTTCTCGTCTGCGGCATGGCTGGTAGGTCTGTTCATGATTGGCTGGATACATTCATGCTCCTGGTTCCTACAAGCCTCCTGATCCAGAAACTTTAATGCTTCTGTCTGTTGCTCGAGGAGGGTGATGTTTCCGTCTTTCTGCTTCAACCGGACAATGAGGTTGCGGGCGAGGGCCCCGATGACCTCGACCGGCTCCTTGTGGTTGTTGCTCTGGGCCATCAACTGTATCAAGTTGTCATCCAGCTGCTCAGGGCTCAGGTCATTTAGGTCCTTGGTTGCCTTGGGCAAGATGGCATCCATCCTCGAGCTCAGCCAAGCCTCTACCTGATCCCAGCTGATGGCAGATCTAGATGATCCAGATATTCTGGAGCACTGGGGGCGAAAGAGAAGAGCACAAAGGATTCATTTAAGTCCTTACAAGTTTAGTGAGCTCTATAACACTTATATGTCATGTGTTGTGCAGCTAACTGGGGTACAAAAACAGTGGCGCTACTTGAACACCTATTTATCCTGGCGGTGAATTGGCAGGATGTGGTAGGTGTGTGAGTGTGTGTGTGGACACAGGGAAAAAGTAAATGTGTTGATGGGTGGAAACTAAGGTGTTGTTTTAATGACGTGGGTAGTTTACTTCCTCCAAAACTCGACCGCTGGGGGTGGAGCCTGGATTCGTCAGAGTCGGATGCCAGTCTCCCTCCGATTTTGCGAGCGACATCTCATCTACGTCACACATCGTTTCCGAGTGTGTGCGTGAGGATCCGGACGGTATGCCACCGGTGGTTTGGGAACGTTCAGAACAGCGAATCGGGGTCCAATCGGCCCGTGAGCACTTGGCTGCTGGGTTTACGTTCGCAGAGTTCCCCATATCACTAACGCTGCTACGTGGGTGGTCATCGGGGCCGTAGCCACAGATGTCAAAGCCCCGGTAGCAGACGAAATGGTGGCTGGTTCCCTTAGGAAGACAGCCACCCGTGACCGCAACTTCTGAATGACAATCTGCCCGCAGATTGTCAACGAATGCTGCGTCAGTGTGCTGGACGCCCAGACACCTAATGCAGCAATCGTGTCCATCCCCCTCCTCGATGAGGGTGCCGCACCAAAGAGAACAGCGTTTTTTTACGGTGAAGAAGCATACAGTGGCAATGAGCCACATTTTGTCATGTCGTGACTCGGCCGCCTAGAGGCCTCCGAGATCCCGTGTGACTTCTGCTTCCCGGCAGCCCAGGACCTATTCGACATCGGCTCTGGTTCCTGTGCCCCCGCTCTAATCGGTCGGTACGGGACGGCTCCTGCCTCGTCACCAAAGCCGGACCCATTTCAGGGCCTGGCGCCCTCTTATTCACAGAGTTTTTCTGTTCTCCCCGGGTGTACTTGCAAAGGTTGCCGGGAACACTCCACTGGACTGTGCACGGCAACCCGACCTCATGCCCTGGAGAGGCGTAGGGTCGTACACACATGACAGCTGACACCAATGTCAAACTGAAAGGCAGGCAAAAAGGCAGAGCCAACCTACCCTCCGGGAACCCCCGCGACATATGGTTAGCTCCGCCAGCCGACGAACCACCCCTCCCTGGGAATGATGAAGCAGACCATCCCCTTGGTCCCCCTGTCAAAGTCCCTGGGAGCTCGAGAGCTGCCCACACTGTCTCGGTGGCTAATAAGGGTGGTCCGTCTTGGTTACTCGATCCAGTTCGCCAGAGACTCTCCCAAGTTTCGGGGCATCATCTCTCCCTCTGTCAGAGGCAGGGACACCTCCGTACTTTGGGTAGAGGTCACAGTTTCGCGAAAGCTTTGGGCTGACACGCCCAGGCCTGTTACAGTCGCTTCGCTAGAGATTGTGACGCGATACAGCGCTGTGGCTTTTTCCATAGGTAACCCCATCTGTCGTTCTCGACACAATGTCGAGAGACCGACAGAAAGGGAACGTCTTGGTTACGTATGTGACCTCCGTTCCCTGATGGAGGGAATGAGACGTTGTGTCCCTTATGCCACAAACACGTATCGCATTCTGCTGCAATCGTGAGAGGCTCTCAGGCTATTCAGAACAAGAGTTAAATTAATGCTGCACGCCGTTTTACTTTTATACCGGACATCCGGGGGCGTAGACCGGCATGCAAATTTAATTTGCAAAATTTCATTGGCCTTTTCTATAGTAGTCAGAGTTGATTGTTTCTCAAGGACGAACCTCATCTGTCGTTCTCGACACAACGTCTCGTTCCCTCCATCAGGGAACTGAGGTTACATAACCAAGACGTTTTCTCTATTGACATCCTTTAGCTCCATTTGTTAGCCCACTTCTTCACTTCTTTGATTTCTTTCTGCATACAGCTTACCACATGTGCCATATTTCTTCCTCTTTTCCACAAAGCACTGTCATCTGCATACAGAGATCTACTAATACCGTGTCCAACTTTTGAAAATATTCCATAAATCATGATATTAAATAATACTGGGCTACACACACTACCTTGTGGTGTTCCATTATCAATAGTATAAGTCTTGGAATAACTTGTCCCAACCCCCACTTGAATAGTCCTATTGAGTAAAAAATCCAGTATATAATTATACATTTTCCCCCTGAATGCCTATCCTATCTAACTTTATTAAAAACCCCTCTCTTCATGGCACGTCATAAGCCTTCTCCACATCAAAGAACAATTAGTACATGTTTATGCACCATTGCCTTTCTGATTGTAACATACAGTGAGGAAAATAAGTATTTGAACACCCTGCTATTTTGCATGTTCTCCCAAAAAAATCAGAAATCCCAATGTATGATTTTTTTACTATTTATTTGTATGATACATCTGCAAATAAGTATTTGAACACCTGTCTATCAGCTAGAATTTTGACCCCGAAAGACCTGTTAGTCTGCCTTTAAAATGTCCACCTCCACTCCATTTATTATCCTAAATTAGATGCATCTGTTTGAGGTCGTTAGCTGCATAAAGACACCTGTCCGGCCCATACAATCAGTAAAAATCCAACTACTAACATGGCCAAGACCAAAGAGCTGTCCAAAGACACTAGAGACAAAATTGTACACCTCCACAAGGCTGGAAAGGGCTACGGGGAAATTGCCAAGCAGCTTGGTGAAAAAAGGTCCACTGTTGGAGCAATCATTAGAAAATGGAAGAAGCTAAACATGACTGCCAATCTCCCTCAGACTGGAGCTCCATGCAAGATCTCACCTCGTGGGGTCTCAATGATCCTAAGAAAGGTGAGAAATCAGCCCAGAACTACACGGGAGGAGCTGGTCAATGACCTGAAAAGAGCTGGGACCACCGTTTCCAAGGTTACTGTTGGTTATACACTAAGACGTCATGGTTTGAAATCATGCATGGCACGGAAGGTTCCCTTGCTTAAACCAGCACATGTCCAGGCCCGTCTTAAGTTTGCCAATGACCATTTGGATGATCCAGAGGAGTCATGGGAGAAAGTCATGTGGTCAAATGAGACCAAAATAGAACTTTTTGGTCATATTTCGAAGAATGATGAGTACCGTCCCAAGAACACCATCCCAACTGTGAAGCATGGTGGTGGTAGCATCATGCTTTGGGGGTGTTTTTCTGCACATGGGACAGGGCGACTGCACTGTATTAAGGAGAGGATGACCGGGGCCATGTATTGCGAGATTTTGGGGAACAACCTCCTTCCCTCAGTTAGAGCATGGAAGATGGGTCGAGGCTGGGTCTTCCAACATGACAATGACCCGAAGCACACAGCCAGGATAACCAAGGAGTGGCTCTGTAAGAAGCATATCAAGGTTCTGGCGTGGCCTAGCCAGTCTCCAGACCTAAACCCAATAGAGAATCTTTGGAGGGAGCTCAAACTCCGTGTTTCTCAGCGACACCTAGAAACCTGACTGATCTAGAGAAGATCTGTGTGGAGAAGTGGGCCAAAATCCCTCCAGCAGTGTGTGCAAACCTGGTGAAAAACTACAGGAAACGTTTGACCTTTGAAGGCCACTGTACCAAATATTAACATTGATTTTCTCAGGTGTTCAAATACTTATTTGCAGCTGTATCATACAAATAAATAGTTAAAAAAATCATACATTGTGATTTCTGGATTTTTTTTGATTATGTCTCTCACAGTGGACATGCACGTACGATGACAATTTCAGACCCCTCCATGATTTCTAAGTGGGAGAAAATTCAAAATAGCAGGGTGTTCAAATACTTATTTTCCTCACTGTATAACTGAGTCCATAGTATTTTGTCCTTTTCTGAAATCGCTTTGATGAGGGCAAAGAATACTCTCCTTTAATATTGTATAATTTAACCTGGCTACCACCAATCTTTCCATTAATTTACACAAGTTTAATCTTAATGCGATTGAACGGTAGCTAGTGGCTAAATAATGATTTTACCGGCTTAGTTATGGGAATGATCACTCCACGCTTCCATGAATAGGTTTACCTAGTTCCCATACCTTTTTGAAAACCTGTACAATAACACCCAGGGACACATCTAAAAGGGGAGTTATCATTTCATAACAGATATCGTCTTTCCCAGGTGATGTTTGCCTAACCTCTTGCAGTGCCTATTTCAACTCATTAATGGTAAAAACATCATACGTCACCGTCGGGCATTCTTTGGATCAGTGTATTAGGATTCTCACTCATACTTTGGTGTCTCTGCATTCTCATATCTTCTGATATGTAACTGTGACTATTACTCTTTACAAAAGGTGCTGCTAGCTCCTCCGCCTTTTCTTCATTGGTTATGACACACCTATCTACTTTAAGTAAAGCTGGGACACCTTTATCCATTTATACGGGCACATGGCTTCATGTATCACTGTTATGATGATGACACCCAGATCTACATCTCGTTTCACCCAGACGATACAACTGTAGCAGCTAGCATTACAGCCTGCCTCGAGGACATCTGAGCCTGGATGAAAGGGCATACCCTCCAGCTGAACCCTGCCAAGACAGAACTACTTGTGTTTCCGGCACACCCCGAGGTGCAACACAATCTCACCATCCATCTTGGCAATACCACAATCACTCCTTCCAAAACAGCCAGGAACCTCAGAGTCATATTTGATGAACAGCTGTCCTTCAATGATCACATTGCAAAGACAACGCGGTCATGCCGATATGCCTTATTCAAAATTAGAAAGATTTGACCCTATCTCACTTAGCATGTGGCACAACTCCTTGTCCAAGCCCTGCAAATCTCAAGCTTGGACTACTGCAATGCTCTCCTTGCTGATCCTCCCGCAAAGGGTATCAAACCGCTCCAGCAGGTTCAGAACGCAGCAGCACGTCTCGTCTTCCAACAGCCCAGAAGGGCTCATATGACACCCCTTTCATCTCCCTCCACTGGGTAACGGTTGAACTCTGTATCAGATTCAAGTCACTAATGCTTGCCTACAGGACTATCACTGGATCTGCACCGGCTTACTTACTTTTGGAACATTCTTCCCAACTCGGTCCTGTCAACCGCATCTCTCACAACATAAAAAAACCTACTCAAAACCCATCTCTTCTGTGTATACTTGACAGTCAAAAGAGAAAAAAATAAAAACTCTCAACAGGTAGTGGTCTAGCTTTGTTGAAACCTTGAAGCCAATTTCATCAGAAAAATTCCTCCAGTAATTTCTTTTATTTACCCTAATTACTCTTCTCACAACTGCCTGTGCTCTTTTACATGCTATTAAATCATCAAATAAATATGTAAATTTCACTTTTTTTAATGCTTGATTTCTAATTTTAATTAGTTCACTACATTCATCTGTCCACTAGGGTACAGCCTTTATCTTCCTGACATTTTTATTTTCCCTATAATTTCATAAAATGTACCACAAAGAATCATATTTATTTTATTATTCAGCTCATCTATACTCTACTTTTACATCCATGCCTGCCATTTTGGTTTCACATAACTTTTCGAACTCTTCCCAATTTGCCTTTTTTAATCTCCACCTATGCATGTACTCCTCATGACATTCATCCATTTCCATCCCAATACTACATTTGATAAGATAATGATCACTGCCCATACCACTCTGATCACAAACTTCCCACTGGCATTTCCCAGCTAACCCACTGGATACAATTGTTAGATCTAAAGATGATTGCCTCCCCCTGGCTACATCCATCCTTGTAGCAGTACCATCATTAAAACAAACACGATCATTCTCATCTAATATTTCTTCAACCACATTCCCATTAAAGTCATTTTTTGCACTTCTCCGTAAAGTGCTTTGTACATTAAAGTCTCCACACCAAACAATTACACTTACCTTCTCCCCTTACTTCTTTAAACAATCTTTACTTAACCTTTTACAGAGATTATAATAATTGATTATCCTAATATTGTGGTGCTCTGCTTTTACCTCTACAACCACTGACTCGAGTTTTTCATGTACACTAATCTCCCGAAATGTCATACCATGCTTGATAAAAGTTATCAACGTCACTTTTTGTCTAAGTAAAGTTTTAATTCCTAAAGCAACCTTCTGTTGCTTACTATCCTCACAAAAGAAAATCAGTCTACTTTCTTGTAGCATTTTTGCACTCTCAATGACTCCGACCGTCTCTCAATGCTTTTGTAAGTTTTAACAGATTTTTAAACATTTACTTCCTTTGACATACACTTTGCCATTTCCTTATTCTCCTCCTTCGTTCTTCTAGATCAGGGGTTCTCAACCTTTTGCAAGCTGGGCCCCCCCAAAGCTGGTTCATTGCTGGGCCCCCCCAAAGCTTTTTCATCCCCCCCACATCACACAACCTTGGATGGATGGAAGGATGGATGGCCGGCCGGCCGGCCATTATCTTTAGGCCCACATTATTATTATTATTATCATCAGGAGCGGTAGGTAGGCCTATTATCATTACTAGGCTATTGTTATAATTGGCAGTAGAACCAGACTCCTAATGTGAGCTTGCAGACATTATTATTATTATGAGTAGTAGTATGCCTATCATCATTACTAGGCTATTGCTATATAATTATATGAGGTTACATGCTTTATTGTTGTTATTGTCATTATTATTTTTACCATCAGTATAGGCCTATTATCATTTCTAGGCTATTGCTATAATTGGGAATTGGCACAAGACCTCTGATATTAATGTATGCTTTATTATTGTTATTATTACTAGGCCTAATAGTAGGTATCATCTGCATTTTGTAACAGAAGCTTGTAGGTACGTGATGTTAATGCGAGACCTGAGCCTGCTTTGCCTTGCAAAGATCCCCAATTCTTGGCTCAATGTTTGATAAACATAGTCTCAAATCATCCTCGATTTGTGCACGATTGATTTGTGTGAAGGCATTTACTTTGTCTGCAAGGAGCAAAATATGAGTTCCACGGCCTTGCAAAGACAGGTTGAGGCCGTTCAAGTGGTCAAATATATCGACCAAATAGGACAGAGACGCAAGCCACATAGTGTCATCCAGATGCTTCGCCAGATCTGATTTGATTTCTGTCAAAAACCACTTCACCTCCTCTCGCAGCTCATACAACCGCTGTAGCACCCACCCCCTTCAGTGTGCAGAAGCAGCTGTTCATGCCCTGACCCCATCTCCTGGCAGAGGACCCCAAACAAGGGAGAGTTTAACGGCCGTGATTTGATAAGATTTATCATTTTCACGGATTGGTTCAGCACGGAGTCAAAAAGAACCAGCATTTTTTTAGCAGCTAGTGCTTCGCGATGGACCATGCAATGTGTCCATTTCACAAGTGGAGCTACTTGCTGAACCCGAGCAGCTAAGCCACGGTCACGCCCCGTCATTGCCTGCGCACCATCCGTGCACAGGCCAACGCATCGGTCCCAAGCCAAACCATTTTCAAGGATAAAAATATTAAGGACATTGAAAATGGCTTCTCCTGTAGTGTGCAACTGAAGAGGCCGGCAAAACAGGACATCCTCCTCAATCGCCTTGTCCCGCAGATACCTGACATAGGTGAGGAGCTGTGCCTGCCCTGCAATATCAGTGGATTCATCCAGCTGCAGCGCGTAGTAAGGACTCTTTTTTACGAACTCTATCAGTTGCTCTCTGATATCATTGGACATGTCTACAATGCTCCTAGCGACTGTGTCATTGGACAGTGGTACTGCACCGAGTTTGGCTGCTGCACCATCGCCTATCATTATTCTGCACATGTCTTGCGCTGCCGGCAAAATGAGAGTCTCTGCAATTGTATGTGGTTTACCCAGTTTACCGATTCTTTGGGCCACTACATACGATGCCTCCAAACACTGTTTAGACACAGTGCTGTGCACTGAAATGGTTGCCTGTTGCTGATGGAGGCCATCAAGCTTTCTTTTAAAATATTCAGCCGGTTTATTTTTAATGCCAGGATGCTTTGTTTCGAGGTGCCTTTTTAATTTGCAGGGCTTCATACTGTCATTTGCCAGCACCTCGGCACACAAGACACACTGAGGTCTTAGATCAGCCGTAACTGTAAACCCAAACTGCAGGTATGCTTCATCGTACCTTCAAAGCTTTTTTGCAGCTGGTGGTGCGTCGGTTGGCTTGTTGGTCCTCACAAGAAATTTCTCCATTTTTGTTATGTGTTTTCAATAAAGTTGAGGCAATATGTAACTGTGTGTGTGGCTATGTTGAGAGACGTATCAGGGGCTAATCAATCGGGACTTAGGGACGATCTGTAATTAAACGAACAAAATAATTATTTTTAATAGATTTTATTTTAATACTTAAAGATTGTAGTGTGTGTGTGTGTGTGTCTAAGTCGTGTGGGTAGTTTAAGCTAAGTGTAGCTACTGCCTAGCAGTTAAAAAAAAATACTGGCAAGGGCTGAGATTTGATCTAATCTTTAACAAAAATGTTTGTGGGTTTAGTCTTTAAAAAGACTTTCGGGGTTTGTAGTAAAGGCCTATGTATATCGAGATTGATAACAGACTAGCGAGAGCTGGCACAAGCGAACTTGGCAAGAGACTAGACTAGAGTGAATGGAGAGCTATGTCGTGAGTCAATTTAAATGCAGTGATTTATTTTTGTGTGAGAGTGAGTGAACATTTGCATTTACAACCCGCTCTGTAAGCTAGGGCGGGAACGGCGCCATGCGCATGCGCGATTCATTCGCAGCCTGGACGCGAAGGGGTGTGTGTCTCCACTCTGCTCTGACTGCTGCGTGAGGCTATTGAGAGACTGACCGCCTTGAAGTGCTTTTGGACGGGAGAGGGGCTCACGGCAGCACCCGCTGCTCGTTGTGCACAGTAGGCCTAACTGCAGAGTGATTCGTGCTTTTGAAGGGTTTTATAAGTCTTTAAGAGTGTTGTGTTTTAATTACCATGCTTTAATTGCATATGTTTAATCAAGTTATTTGTTATCAATATAATCATGCTGTAGTGTCATAATTACTGTGGTTCTGTGAAGGAGAGAATATTAGACCACAAGAAACAGTGCGTCCAAGGGGGGTGGAGTGATTAACTGTTATGCCTGAACCAAGCAGAGCATGCAAACACATACCACAGATCTTGAGTTTAGATAAGTGTTGGGTGAACTAGTTGGGGGAAGTGTGGTGTTTTACAGATGCTAAGAGAACAAAGAAGAAGGGTGCGGTTGTCCACAAGCGCCAAGCGGTCATCTCTCCATTGGCTAAAGACTAAACGGTGGATGTCTCAAGAGCCGTGGGATTGGACACTATCTACTGAAGCAAGCTTGAAGATACACCCACACATACACATATAAAAATGTAAAACACTGTTTAGGCGGGGCTGATTCTCCGGGACTCTCTGTTGAGTTAGTTGTGTGTGAGACAGCCCAGCGCTGATTTTCAGGTTAATAAACTTCAACTTTATTCAAAGAACGTCTGTAAGTCCAATTTTTGGACACGCTGGACAGTTTTAAGTCCATCAAATGGTGACCTCGACGTGATTGGCTATTTAGGACGTTTTTAGACAAATTGTAAGGATTATAAAAAGTCCCAAGTGGAGAGGGGAAGGCCTGAGATTCAACACAACGTCCGGACGAAAGAAAAAGGTGAGCAGAAACCTGTTAAATCAAACTTCTGCCAATTGAATACTCTAAATTGATTGTGTTGAATTGAAAACTTCCTGATCATAGTTAAATTGTAATCATTATGAAGATTGAAGTTTGTTAATTTGAAATTGACACGGGTGGTTGGTCCCCCGAATTTACACGGGTGGTTGGTCCCCCGAATTTACACGGGTGGTTGGTCCCCGAATTTACATGGGTGGTTGGTCCCCCAGGAAGATATAAGACGTGAGGTGAAAGTCCCCACGCGGTCTTGAACACGGGAGGTTGGTCCCCCGATATTTAGATTAATACAAGGGTGGTTGGTCCCCCAAACGATTTTAAAGAGTATAATGCGCATAGGAATTTTTATGTAAAAATTGTGTATAACTGTGATATACTGTATTATATTATAACCGTGATACTGTGATAAGAGTGATTGTATATAATATAAGATGTATGCTGTAAGAAGATGAGTTATTCCCTGTAAAAAGAAGTAAGAACATGTTATAGAATTATGTAATGTATTAATTATTATATATTTAACTAGGAATATGAGGTGTGGAGTCAGATAAATATAAGTACATGAAATAGTAAGGATATCAAAACCTCTTAGAGAGGGTGAATAACAGAGAAATAGGAGACAGTACATGATAACATAACGGTGTGAACAAAACTAACTGTTTCTGTGTTCCAGATATGGCCTGTCTAAGTATCATCTTATTTTTAGCAGTACACATAACATGTGTAACTGCTGAGCCAATACATGCTAATCTTTTTTGGCAATATGCTAATTGGACTGCAAAAGCATCAACAAATGACTAATGTTATGTCTGTCAAGAATTGTGGACGTCTGCAGTGACTTCTGCACCATAATGTCTTATGCCATGGCCACAACCATGGGCCGTCTACAAAATGAGTGGTACTGATATTGCGTCGGAGAATAAGTAAATGATACGTTTCAAACAAACTGGACGGGGTTATGTGCCCCCATTCGTTTAAAACACAGGGTCACCTTGGTAAGACTAACTACCCTCAAACAACGGGTAAAAAGAGCAACTTGGACTGATGAAGAAGTCCCTGTGGAACATCAACTGCGTTCCCACTGGTCCCGGTTTTGGGAGTCTTTTGTGTCTGCATATGGTGTAGCCGACTTAATGGCTCAACAAGACATTCTACACTGTTGGTCCATGTCTTTTTAATTGTTTTATGTCAAGAATTAATTCAATGATATAAACAACCCCCCCAGGCCCTCACTCACTGAATATGCCATTGCTGTTCAGTGATCACATATATTAGGACGGGGATGATGAGGAAGATGTGTGACCTCTTTCGAGGTCAAGAGAGGGATTGAAGGGTTTTATAAGTCTTTAAGAGTGTTGTGTTTTAATTACCATGTTTTAATTGCATATGTTTAATCAAGTTATTTGTTATCAATATAATCATGCTGTAGTGTCATAATTATTGTGGTTCTGTGAAGGAGAGAATATTAGACCACAAGAAACAGTGCGTCCAAGGGGGGTGGAGTGATTAACTGTTATGCCTGAACCAAGCAGAGCATGCAAACACATACCACAGATCTTGTGTTTAGATAAGTGTTGGGTGAACTAGTTGGGGGAAGTGTGGTGTTTTACAGATGCTAAGAGAACAAAGAAGAAGGGTGCGGTTGTCCACAAGCACCAAGCGGTCATCTCTCCATTGGCTAAAGACTAAACGGTGGATGTCTCAAGAGCCGTGGGATTGGACACTAACTACTGAAGCAAGCTTGAAGATACACCCACACATACACATATAAAAATGTAAAACACTGTTTAGGCGGGGCTGATTCTCCGGGACTCTCTGTTGAGTTAGTTGTGTGTGAGACAGCCCAGCGCTGATTTTCAGGTTAATAAACTTCAACTTTATTCAAAGAACGTCTGTAAGTCCAATTTTTGGACACGCTGGACAATTTTAAGTCCATCACTTTCGAGTCTCCAAACACCACAAAAGTCTCCAAAAACACCAAAAAAGGTCGCCAGGAGGATGATTTGTTTGTGTTATAATCAGTGCTTGAAATGGGGGAAAAAGGTGGCGGTACTCTCTTTGCATTGGCCGATCCTTACATTTTAACAGTGAAACAAAACTTGGAGATATTGCTGTTACAACAATTTAGTGTTTTTTATTTATTAACAACATGAATGTATTTAAACATGGTTGTGTGTGCGTGGCTGCGTGTATTTCACAAAAACTAAACGAAAGCTTTAACTTTAGCCTATATTCTGACTAGTTTATTCGTTTTATATATATATATATAGGCTATATATATAACTAAATACGACCTCATGTTTTATATGTTTGCAGCCTCTGAAACTTCCGTCCGTCATAAAAATTAATTCTGATGGTTCGATTTTCTGCATTTTTCGCATCCGTAGCAAATATTTTGAGGGGTGTTTTTGACAATTGAGAGCCACCAAATGACGAATATGAAAAAACGAATACGACAGTTTCGGACTCAGTAAGCGTGCAAGGACATTAAACGTTTGAGGCTTGCGCAGCTTCTCGAGGAGAAATCAAACAAATGAGCGCCGTTTCCAAAAGTCTATGAGCGCAGCACACACAAAAAAAACTAAATTGACATAGTGCAGTTAAATGTGGTGTTTTTATATTTATTACTTTTGAATGCAGTTCAGCAACATGCATCACACGACCTGACGACCAAGAGAGTTGACAATTGACCATCACTTAATTTACCATCACCTCACGATTGAAAATGTGACACTGATTTCATATGACACTTCAACAAACAAGTTATTAATATTAAGTCACTTACATTTTAGACGAAATAATGACTGTTTTGGTCTATTTTAGCAGCGAAAATAGATCCGATGAATCCAAACAAAGATCACAGCATAGCGCATCTCACAGCAACAATCAATCGTGTTTTGAATGATTCAGTGTTTTGAACGAATCGATTGAGTCATAGATTCAATAACCCATGCACAAACATCTGTCTCATTCTTAATGAATCGGCCGTTTGAACGTTTGAATGAACGACTCAATGACTCGCTTTATAAAACCGTTTTTCACGTGCTTTGCGCTCAATAAAAAATCTGTTCAAAACTCTTTTTTTTAAATCAGTCCAAACACATTTTAATTTTTTATTTAGGAGTTATGTATATACAAAACTATAACTTTTTATGAAAGTTAAAGTTTTTTTTTTTTTTTTTTTTTTATGTTTTTTTTTCTCCCATCCTGTAGCCTACTCGCGCCCCCCGGGAGAGTGGGGGGCGCGCCCACCGGTTGAGAACCAGTGTTCTAGATTGACTATCTTCTCTCTCGCTTTCAGTTCCCGATGTTTGACTCCAATCTTTCCTTCTTCCTCTCTTTCTACTAAAGTCCATTTACTATTCTTGTTTACTACATTTCCCCCGCCATCACTTCTGGACATTCCACTTCCTGCCATCCTAGCTTCAGTCTCAAGGCAGTGTTTGCCAACCGCCACTTCTCTTCTCCGCCGCCGCTTTCACCAAAGTCTGATTTAATTTATAGCTTTCCTGTAGCTCAGTGGTAAGAGCATTGCGTTAACAACGTGGGTTCGATCCCAGGGGATTGCAAATACCTATGTAAAATGTATAGGATAAAAAGCAATGTAAGTCGCTTTGGATAAAAGCGTCTGCCAAATGCATAAATGTTAGTGTAAATTTTCGCTTAAAGGGTGCTGGCCAATCACAATCGAGCATGGTTTCCTCCGTGGACAGATGTTTTTAGCCTTGGGGCGTCACGCCCCTCGAAGGTTGGCAATCCAATGTGATGAGATGATTTTGGGTGCAAAAACATCTTTCTTTGTCCGGCTCACTAGCTAGTTTGATTTTATTGTCGCCTAGAAGTTTGGAGCTTTAATACTCTTAGAATAAGATAAAATGAGTATTGTATAAAATACGTTACTGTGCTATACGCCATCTTTTAAGGAATGAAGAGGGAAACATTTAGAAATGAAACATGAAGGGATTATAAATACATTGACCTGTAGTTTGTACAAGAATGTAAATATAAAGAGAAAACAACCAAGCACACATGCCCTTGAGGTTATAGGTGAGGCAGAATAACATGGGGACAAGCATACAACGTGGAGATATACGTGTATAGGCTCATTGGGTTTTACGACACCTTTGCTCCTTGACCAGATTCTACACCTGCTAAGTATGGTTTGAATGTATTAACATGTATTTACTGACATATTACTCAAGACTTATTGATATTGAATTATAAGTCAACTTTATTTTGAGTACTACTGAATGCACATTTCTTAATATTAAGCCTAAAATGTGTTTTAATGTTACTCTTCAGAATGATTGTACGATTCTTTTATAATTTCAGTCTTTTCTTTAATATTAAATTGTACCTTAGCACTACTTCTGCAGAAATGTACAATCACATGGTAATTTTATTACGTAAATAATTGTAAATGGATTTGCAGTATACTTGGCATGAACTAAATGTATTTGAAATACATTTAAGTATATTTATTTTTCACTAGGGTAATGAATCAGACAATTGTATCATTTACATTTATCATTTATACATTTACGATTTTATCCAAAGTGACATACAAAGAGTTTCGCGAGCAATAAGCGATATGTCATACATGAGTCATAATACAGTATCATTGTCTCCATATATAACTGTGATGCTTGTTTTTACAGTTTACTGTTGTAAACACTAACTATCGGTCACCAGATCACCAACATCACATTTTAAGAGAAAAAATGGGTGAATATTTTAACGGGTCACTTTTATGAATTTTTATGTATATTTGTATGTATATAAATTATATGCTTTACCATATTCTGCTCTGCAGGTGTCGTCTTCATCTTGTTTGGTTTCTGATTGTTCTCTCTGTATGTAAAAAAAACTTTTTTTACTTTTAACAGAACTATCAGATGACAGTAAAATCTAGTTGTTGGGGTGTGGATGATACATTTAATAAGGGCCAGAACCACGGTGGTAACCATTTTCCTTTCTGTTGATTGTGTCTGCATACAATAGTGAACTATCCCTTTAATTGCTTTTGCCCACTGTTGTTTATTGTTGTTTTCTGAGAGTTGTATTAGGGAGTGGTAGTAGGGCCTGTCATTGCTGCTCGCAGCTATATTTGATTTTCTTATTTTTAGAAATAGATTTGTACAAAAATGTGCCAAATGCCCCGTCTTGTGCAAGAGGCTTTTTTTGTATTATTTAAGGATTATAGAATCAATTAGTTTGACTTGATTGCTCAGCATAGGTTCTGCTCAGTTTTTTTGTAAAAAGTTTAGTTAAACCTTACAAACAAAAGTTACAAAGACTGAGGTCTGTGTGAGTGATCAGTAAATGACATAGGTGTCACTGAAATAGGTGTGTATCTAGCCTGTTTACACAACATGAACTTGGCTTCAATAAAAGTATTGAATGTTATGTCTGTAAATGTTTGATGACTGATGAAAAATAGATAAGAAGATCCTCCTACCTTTTGCCATCTGTAGTGACAGTTTGCTTCTTTGGCTTTTCATCTTCTTCATCTGACAAACACATTTGTGACAGGAATATTACTGGCAATAGCCAACAGAACATTGTATGGGTCAAAATTATAGATTTTTCTTTTATGTCAAAAATTCATCAAGATAATATGTAAAGATCATGTTCCACGAAGATATATTGGACATTTTTGTTAAGCACCAGTTCCGACTGCCAATCAGTGGCGCTGATACTTTAGAGCTGCCATTCTCAACAGGCAGACCGAGGGCAGGATCAAGACCTTTGCTTCGTTCCATCCGGACCGCGAGACATTTTGACTATTTCCGTTTAAATCATATATAGCACCAAAAGCACTTTATTTTAAACCCTTTCCACTCCGCGTGTGCTGCTTCTCTCCAGCCAGTGACATGCAGCATGAAAAGCAACAGATATGTTTTAACAACAGTAGTATAGACACTCAGAGCAGGTAAATGGACACACAACAGTAAACAAAATGCAGCAATTTTAAAGTATTTGTATCGTTCAGTCTGTTTACTGTTTGCTGTTTGTCTCCAACCTTTCGTCCAGATATGTGGTATTTTAGGAATTGTAACGTTTTTATCTACATTCAGCATTAGCGTTATTGATCGGCATGTAAAATGTGTGACCCTGTGAAAACCCGCTGGACATATCTTCCATGGGTGCTGGGGGCTTTTCCCACATCTTTTACAGGAACTCATTTGTTGTGTTTTCTGAGCTGTATGAAACCTTCTCTGTGACCTTATTTTTGCTTTAGGTGTTCCCGAATCAGGGTACTCCCCCTCCTGTAAACGACTCCCCTCGGGTGTTTCGCTCGGGTGTTTCGCTCCCACAGATCACACTGTAGTGGGTTATGTCTGTGATAACAACCGGCTGCCTGTACATTATCCCTTACATAACAACCCTTGGAATGTCGCGTCTGGCCAATCAGAATCAAGCATTCAAATGAGCCGTGAAATAAGTCTGCGATAACAACCGGCTGCCTGTACATTATCCCTTACTGTACGTATCGAATATCTTCCTATACTAACAAACCACACACCAATGGAAAGCTTATTTATTGACCATTCAGATGATTTCTAAATCTCAATTTAGAAAATTTGGTTTTGTTGTCCAGGGTCACATTTGTATTTACAATTATGCCATTTAACACTTTGAAAGTTTACTGTGAATTTTGATATCGGTAACAGAGCACACTTGATCAAAGAACTGTATATTTCAGTTGGAATGTAGCACAAAATAAAAATACTTACGTTTTCTGTACAACAGCAGATATGCTGACATACATCTGTGAAAAAAGAGGTGTCCATGAAAACATTGAAAAGTACTTTGCATGTAATTATAAAAATTCTCCAAATACATAATAGACAGACTGTCCTTTCTATGTGAAGGCCTCAACTTTGTAAGAGCTGCTTATGAATCTTTACATATTTTGTGAGCATCCACTAATGGTTTGTGAATTATATTGTAAAAAGACTACCTGTCCTCAAACAGCTTGTTGGTTTTTGAAGAACACTAGAGGAAAAGTAATGGCTTGGTAAGCGAATCATCAGACAGAAAATAAAATCATCCTAATGTTTTAATACAGCCGCAGAAAAATTTAAAATACATGGACCGTTTTTCTGATTTTAAAATGGACTTTTTCTAGGTGTGTCAGGTAAAATGATTTTGGTTTCATTCTGTGAAGTATTCAACAATATTTTTAGCAATATGTTTCAACATTTATTTTTAAAATAAAATTTTAGTTTCTATTTACATTTATTTGCAGAAAGTGAAAATTGAAGAAACAGGTCAAAATAACAGGTCACTAATAAACTTAACCTTCACAATTCCATCTGTAATTGGATCCTGGACTTTCTAACCGGAAGACCTCAGTCAGTCCGTGTTGTCCTCAACACCTCAAGCACTATCACACAGAGCACATGTTCCCAATAAGGCTGTGTGCTTCGCCTGCTGCTCTTCACACCTATGACCCATGACTTCACTGCCAAGTTAAGCTCCATCCACATCATCAAGTTGTGCAGTTGTGAACTTACAACATAATTCACAAGTTGTGAACTGTAGTGCAGCACACTGCAAGACCCTCCAGAGGTAAGTGAACACAGCTGAAAAGATCATCTGTGCCCCTTTGCCCTCCATTTTGGACATTTCCTCATTCGATGCTCCAGCAAAGCCAACAGTATCGTGAAGAACCCCACCCACCCCTCCCATAGTCTCTTCCAGCTCCTACTATCACGAAGATGGTACCGGAGCATCAGAGCTTTCCCACACTGCTCAACATGTTTTTGCCAAAGCTTTGAGAGCCCTGAACTCAACCTCCACCCCTGTGAAACCGCTTACAAACCCCTTTTTGTACAATTCTGTGTGTGCCACTCACAGGTATGTGGGCCTTTAAAACCACCTGCAGTAACACACTCTCGCCTACGTGCACTAGACACTTTTTCACTCACGCACGCACGCACGCACGCACGCACACACACACACACACACACAGAGTGCTGTGTGTAATCTCACAAAAGACTCAATAATATGTACAATGTTTACATGCTTGCACTTCAAATCCTCTTGCACTGTTCCCCAGCTAGCTGCCTGACTTACAATGTTTACAATGTTCTCCTTGCACATGTACAGTATTTATTTGTAGCATCTGCATACAGACTGTAGTATATTTATAGTCACTCTCTCAGTAACTTAGTGGATCAAAACAAGAATAAACCTATACACAAACAAACCTACTGTTGTATGTCTGTATTTATTTAGCACTGTGGTTCCGTGAGCCATGACATTTCGTTCCACTTTATGTCCCCATATTTAGCAGAATGACGATAAACTTGTATACAAATTTTAAAAGACGCTCTGTTTTTTTAGACCTCAAATACGGCAAAAAAATATTTATTTTAATGTGATAACCTGGATTTTTATCATAGTTTTATCATAATCTTGTCGTGTTGTCAGACTTTTTTGTTGGAAGACTTTTTGTCACTTCTGAGGGTTGATTTTGTTTTAAACTTCAACAGACACTGGACTGAAATGGCCACAATACATCTAGAAATGCTTATTTAAAATAAATAAATAAAAAATGGTCTTTTAATTAGAATATTTTCCACGGCTGTATGTATGCGTTTGATTCATATTATATCTGCACACAAATACTGTATATCATATCAAACAAATAAAAAACATACCTTTTCAACTGTTTGATCATCGAAATGATACCAGATTCCAGTCTCCTCTTTAATTAATGCATTATAATGGCCCCCACTGTGTGAGCCGCGGTGGTTAATGATGACATACAGCTCATACTTATGAGAATTAATCTGTTCAGGAGAGAGCACACTGTGTAACACCGCAGACAGCTGCAATATTCTGATTTATCTTGCTGGTTCTGGTTTAATGCTATTTAGTAGTTGTTTGCATTTTCCACAGTTTAAAAAAAGTGAGGAAAACAAAATAAAAAATATTACTTTTAAAAACGGCTATACATTCTTATTCACTTAGAAACCTCATTTATCAAGTCTCTTTACCTATTAAAACAGCGTCACTTCAATTATGCAAACATATGATTCCAAATTATGCTAGTCAGCGCTAATAAAACAAGTTTGAGTAAAACAGGCAACAACTTTGTTGTTATAATGTTTATAATATATAATGTATATAATGACCATTTCTTACCTCAATATCAGACAAATTATTATTTTTATATCCATTTTTCTGATGAGAAACACCTGACCGGGAGTCGAAGATTCTTTTCAGCTGCAGAATCAAAATATTTGGCCATTCCCTAATGATGTTTACCTGAGAAAAAGTAATTATTTTAAAATGGCTAAAAACAGTACTGAGACGTTTGGTCATTTTCTAAATAGATATGGATTTCACAAATTCACCTGCTGATTTAACCATGATAATATAACAATAAATGTGTTGGACTGAATTATCAGATCTATCATTCTAAACTTTATAGAAATCACTTACAGTTTCCATGTTTGTCAGTGATTCACATTTAACACAGTAAAGTTGATCATCTCCATGCATCTTATGGACCGCCTGGTACTCTAACAAAGCTCTTTCCTGTTAAAGGTAATGAAATTGTCACCATGTTTATTATAATAGTATAATTTACCTAAATTTAATTTCACAAAATGTCTTAACATTAACAGGTTTTCACTCATGTGGTTATAGTTACAATAGTTTCAGGCTATTTTGAAGTCAACATTTTACACTCACCACATCATTCTTGACTTTGTCATCAGTTGACAAGGGTATTGACAGAAACTCTGTTCTTGCGCTATTTGCATTATTGCACTCTACGCATGTTGTAGTAGTTTCCATGATACCCATAAAAACCTAGGAGTTATGGAAAATATTGCTTAAATCAAGAAATAATTTTTTTTTACACTCTGAAATAAAACAAATATTCAAAACTTACCTTTGATGGCTCAGGAGTTTTGTGTAATATCATCTGCAGGAATTCTGCTGCATCATGCTGCTTGTAAACTGAAAGAAAGAAGCCAAAGACTTTACTTTGCAATGAACTGGAAAATGACGACAGCGTATAGCAGTGGTGCCAACAGCATTTATGCTGAGAGTGGCATCTGAGAAAAGTGTGGCAGAGCTTTGCTTGTGTACGTTTGAGTACCGTGCCTACGTATCTGATTTGCGTGTGTAATCTGTCCATGTTTTAATCTGGATTTTAGCGTTAGCGGGCAATTTGTTAGCGTTTCGGCGCATGACTTTGTGGCCCCGCTAGAAAAGTCTCTGTATGCCAGATGGCCAGTCTGCCCCTGATTTTATGTTACCTTCACAAGGCTTTGAGATCTGTGCCTTTTTGATATACTATTTAATTTACCTAAAAGTTAGATTTACTGTTACAAAGACATGAATGGGCAGAGGATTTCCAATCATGCTTTGTATGACATAGACAAAGAGGTAAAAATGTGGAATTGATGTGTTATTTGATGCTTTATTAAGCATAATAACAGAAATGAGTGTTCTTAATGTTTAGTACTCTAATTTATTGGTATATAAAGATTTTTGGTACATTGATGGTTTTAAGAGGGAACCATTGTGCCGAGCGTTTGTTTGGTTCACTTGCTTTAAAAAAAGGTTGAATGTTGCTTTGTATGGCATCAGATTTATATCACCAGCACTTGAATAAAAAAATGCTACCAAATGTATCACAAATATTTGAAAACTTTTTCTATGAATTCACCGTTCTAAAAATGTGGATTGTGAAATTAAGGTCTTCATTATTCAAATTAAAACTTTCAGGTAATGTAATTCAGGTTTCAAAATTCAGGACACCAAATTCGACTTGAGAATGGAGAAACTTATTTTTGTAGGCTAACCCAGAAGTAAGCGCCGCGCTGGTTCCTTTGACCAAAATACTTTTGGAACATCTAAAAAAATAAGCTCTGTGATTAACAAAGGTTTATTATGTTTACAAGTTTTGTCTATCAAGATAATCTTTACCAATTTAAAAAGCATTTTTTAACTTTTGAAGCCAAAATACAATCGGCAAGCTAGAAGCTAACACAAAGCTATAAAAAGACTACGTCGCTCAATATCAACTTCACCACCTCCAAGACTCCGACAATTCTTTCAAACTTTTAAAATGTGTTTGCTGGTAACTAATTACTCCGTGAATGAATCATCATCTATGTTTAATGAGACAGGTTTTGCATACAAAAATACGTAATCTCTGCAGCTCCCTCTTTAATGAGAAGGGGGAGGCTGTTTTATGCTTATACATTCACAATAAACACTCAAGTCTTCTGTATATTTGTATATAACTATGCTACAGTAGATTATATATTATTGTTTTACTGTACATCTGATCCAACTGTGTGTATTATTAATATTAAATTCCCAAAAACACTAAATTGCAGTTGCAATTGCAAATCAATTGTCTCCTGTATGCTATGTATTATGACCATTATAGTAGATTTCAAAAAAGTTGTTAAACGGTTCTGCATATCGTTAGTTAAAGGGGTCATTTGACGTGGCTTAAAGGAATATTATTGTTTGCTCTACATGTAATACAATGTGTAAACACGATCTAGGGTTAAAAAACACTGTATTTTCCACATACTGTGCATGTTTATATCTCCTCTTTGCTCCGCCTCTCTGAAACGAGCTGATATTTTACTAAGCTTGTCGCTCTGGACAGGTAAGGAACAACAGGGGCGTAAAACTGCCTGCTCCAGGTCTGAAGCCTCCCCATATAGATTTAATTTGGCTATAACCAAGTGTAACATTCGGGAATGTAAGTAAGAGCAATCGACCGTCGACAAAGAGGCAAAACTCTGATTCTCTTTTGGAAACAACCACTAGGTGCCATTTCGATAGCGCGGCTGCCATTAACGCACCTTAAGTGTTGTAATTGTGAGTACACATTTGATGTAGTTTTAGACTACTTTGAGCATTTCTATTTCATGCACCTTACACATTTCCTGTTCTTATAAATCCACTAGATCTGAAATATATGTTGAATGCTTTAATGTTCATGTGGCCTACCACCGAAAACGGCATATTCTAGTGATGATAAGATGATAATGAATATACTTTATTTGTAGCCTAATCCTTAACACAGCAATCTATATACCAATGACATCAAAGTGTGTGGCAAAGCCTATATGCTCAGTTAACGTTTTATTTTTTTCCAGCAACATTCATAACTGTATTTTAAATCTTTCAAAATTCTGTCACAAACCCCAGCAATCTGCTTGTTAAGTCTGACAATACGCAACACCGTTTTCACTTTCAACCCTGTTATCAGATACTGTTTTATTATTTAATTTCTATCAATATAGATTTGGGGGAATCATATGGAGCCATGAAAGGGACATCGGCGAAAATAAAAATCCAGAAGTTTCTCATTTTGCGTGCTGACAAGTTAATGTGAATGTGCCTGTTATGCATAAAAAGGCCTTTAGATGACACCAGGTTACATGAAATTTAGATACTGTGCAAGAGATGTAGAATTAGAAATTAATATGCACGTGTCTATATAGTGAAGTAACTTTTAAAAGGCAAATTCATAAGCCTACACAGCTTGTTAATACTACTGCATGGGCCATAATGTATGGGAAGAATCCCGGTGGCTTTGTTCATCGTCTGTACAATATAAATATAAGTGATCATAGCATTAGTTGAAAATCACAAATCGGTTACGCCAATTTCATAAGCACGTAAAGTGTTTTTCCATTATCCAACAGGAAATAGGAAATGATTCAAACACTGTTAAGATGTTGTCCATCAGGGTGAATAAATATAGACCCTCTTACATACAGTTAGCTTAAAATGTTCATTAAGAAATCAAAAGCGGCCCAATGTTAGTTTTCTTTTCCATATTTATCATAGATTTCTTAATAATATTCTCAAAAATACAAACCATTTGTGATGTGCAGAGCCTGTGTGATCTTTGTTGTGTCAATGTCTGGTCGTTTATCCTCAAGATCCTTGAATAAATCAGCCAGTGTCTTTGAGATGTCTTCCTCTGGGGATGCTCCAGTGACATCTTTTTTCAGGCTAAAAACAAAGTTTTATAATCAGTGGAATCAATGTCAGTGTATTAAGCACAATATATATAGTGTCCCCTGAATGAAGAACACATGTGTTTATTTCTCACCTCAGCAGTTGTTTTCTATATTTTATTGTCATGAAAAGTGTCTGCAGAACCACATTCAAGTAGCATGTCATTCCTTGATTGGTCAATCCACAAGGAACTGGAAAAAGGGGTAAAATAATTACTCTCACACCCCAAAACTAATAATTTACATAAGGTATAATGTACAGTCAGCTGTTGTTATATTCAAATAAACACTGACAGACAGGGTGAACTTAACCTATTGTGCAATGGAACACTTAATTCTGACTGGCTAATCATAACCCCAGCTTTTGATATACAAGAGGGAATCGTATTCACGCGAACATCCTGTAATTGTCAGAACTGAAAATCCCTTGTTACTGAGATTACATCTGTTATTAACATCAGGCCCAGTGAATGCCAGATTCTGGAATGCACCTTTCTATGATGACATTAATAGGTTGAACACCGCCTCCAAAGAAAAAAGTCAACGACTGCTTTTCTAGCCCCGCCCACTGGTTCGCGCATGACAGAACTGAAGTACCACAAGTGGCGCGGAACCAGATAGAAAGAGCAAGCAATAAACAAACATGCCGTTAAAGATAGCGAAATATTGTGCCATCCCTGGTTGTTGAGGAACACAGTCGCTGCATTCCAATATTAGGAATGCGTGATTAAAGGTAATTTTTACAAACATTCTAGCTCATTGTTCGTTTCATTTCTCAGAGGATTCCTTCATTCAAACCACAGGTCGACAGAGACTAAAATTAAAAAGCAATGCTGTGCCGTCAATATTGGATCCGCTATGATTAGCGCAGCAATCGTTTGTGAGAAAACATTTTTGTACTATGCGTCACTATTGTTTTGTTAGAGATCACTTGATGTGCCCTGAGCACTATTCGCACGAGATTAGTATTACCTGGGGACCTCTAGTTATTTGTATTAATTGCAGAGGTTGTCTGTGATGGGAATATATCACATAGATCAATAGATTTGTTGGTTCAGCAGAAGGTCCAGTCATTGAATGCGTGGTGTAGTCTGGCGCAGCAGTTACATATGTGTGCTCCTTTCTGACTGTCAAGGACTGGAATCTGCTCTAGTCATGAGAAAAAATCTTTACGTGTGTTGTTAACAGATTGTTTTAACTGGTTGTTAACCGTGTCCTGGATCAAAGTGATAGCATTTCAATGTAAATATATACTTTCAATAAAGTTTTTATTTCAGTCTTGTGCTTACATAGTTTATTAATGTTCTCTTTATTGTAACATTAAATGTTATACATAACTTTTATTGCAGCATGCCATGTATATCATTGACTTAGCTGGACACACGAACGATCTTTATAAAAATTGTATACATGTCTAATATGTATAAAATGTATATGCACCCACAAACGCTGGAAGCCAGTGCGCTCAGTGGGGCAGGTGGCAGCGAGCGTTCACTAAGCACACAGTCGGTAAAAGGCACCAACAAAAAACGATGGGAGTGGACGCAAACAGTGGAGGCAGCAGGCAAAAGCGCAGGAGTGAGCACACAGCCCTGGCAGCTGCCTCAGATTCCAGCGATATGAGCTTGGCTATGCTGCAGCAACAAACGAGCTTGGTCCCAACTAAGACTCACTGCATTAAACGCTCACTGCGTTCTTTAACATATGTTTATCCTTTTAATCGCATTGTAAGATGTCGCAGTCTCAAAAACAGCATGTTTGGAGTTTGATTGGATTATAAGTGAAAGTGAAGTGAAAGTGACCGATTCGTCAGGTATGGTGACCCATACCCGAAATGTGACCTCTGCTTTTAACCCATCCAGTTATTAGTGAGCACACACACAGCAATGGGTGAACACACGTACACCCGGAGCAGAGGGCAGCTGTCACTGCAGCGCCTGGGGAGCATGTAGGGGTTAGGTGCTCAAGGGCACCGCAATCGTTACCCGCCGGCGATCGAACCGGCAACCTTCTGGTCACGAGTCCGACTCTCTGACCATTAGGCCACGATTGCCCTGAAGAAAAAATAACTGTTTTGACTTTTCCCAGATCTTCTAGTCTTCCCTGTCGAACCCGGAAGCTTACCTTACCCACTGAACCATTTCTTAATTTGAAAATAGCCCATTACTTAAGGATTTTTATGCTTTTTAAGGTAAACACCACGCGAACGTCACAAGTAGACCTCATACAACAGTTTAAAACAATAAACAAGGCCAATTCATCACAGCTTTTAATCATCATTCAGAATGGCGTCTTGCGAGCAGCTGCTCGACAAGGAAACCTAGGAGATTTTGTGTTGTTGCTACTATCAAAAAAAGGGCTAAAAAGGAGCTGTAATGTCTCTCCCACTGCATGCCCAAAAGCATGGAGATGTAGAATACATCGCTCTTGTGAAGTAGATGCGTTTGATGGACTGGGAAATGCATTTCGAACAATTGTTTGTTTATTTAATACATTTTCATATAAAACTTTTTGTTCACCCTTTCATTTCTGTGCATAATGCAGACACATTTCTACATATTGTTCGTTAGGGACTGCTAAATGTACATTGCCATAGATTAACCCATTGGATGTCTTTATGTTATATCACACACAGAGGTGATACAATACGACACAGAGGCACTACAATATGATAACCACAAACACATAAGCTCATCACAATCCATGTAGGAACATTAATGATGCAGTTAAGACATTAAAGTTCAGGTTCGAAGTACAAAAATGATTGCCCGGTCCATAAGGATTAACATGAATGAATAGTGTTTTGATTGACCTGTATAGCCTTGCTGAGGGTAGAAGGGAAAACAGATTATGACCGGGATGAGAAGAGTCCTTATCAATGTATTTTGCTCTGGAGGTACAGAGTGTTTGCAATGTCCTTTAGTGAGGGGCGAGGGTGGCCAGTGAGGTTCTGTGCAGTGTTTGTGACCCTCTGCAGAGCTTTTTTGTCAGCTCCTGAGCACCCACCATAGAACACCGTAGGGCAGTATGTTAAAACACTCTCCATGGCTCTGTGTGTTGGCCTTCTGAAGGTGTAGTGTATGTGTGACATGTTTGTGTATGATTTTGCATGAAAATTCTGCCATCATTTACTCACCCTCTTGTCATTCTTACACACCCCAGTGCCTAGCAATAAAAGTATAACGTTATTATTTGTACCTCAGCTTTTTTTTTGCCATAGATCATTAAGAAATAAAAACAGTGGGTAAATATTTTTTACATTTATAAAAATTATAAAAATGATTGCAACTTATTGAGATATTAAGGCCCTACATCTACTCCTAACCTTAACCTTATGAATAAAAGTACATTTTAAGTCTTAAATCAATTTAAATGAAAATAAATGCCATTATGATGTTTAAAGTAGTAAAAAAAAATTTCAGCGGGAGGCAGGCTTGAACTCCGGTCTCCCACGCACAACAACAAAAACTTAATGACGTGCGCCATTGAGGATCTGTACAATCTGATTGTATTACACAGTTTCTTTACACAAACATGTGCTTGCTGCAAGTTTTATTTAACCTTTTCCTAACCATCTGCGTTGAGTAATATAACTGTGTTTCTGCATTACAGTATTCGAGTCCTACTATATAAGCATTATTATTGGTTAATTTTTTGTGGTAACAGGCAGAAAGTTACTTAAGACCACACAGCGCAGAGATCGCGTTACTTCTCAAGCGTTAGGCGAGGCGACGATAGTCAAACGCACCTTATCACACGTCATTGGTCACGGCTTTTTGACACGGCAAAGTGCGCGACCATTGACACGAGTGATTGCTTTGTTTGCAATGCAGATGCACAAATCACACCTCATAATAAAGAGAATCAACGTTTTCCCAGCCACGCCGACCCCGCCTCCTTTCTTCCTTAGCTTGAACATTACTACAATTGCATTGTGCAAGAAAGAGCAAGTGAATAAAAACAGACACACGAGCAAACATTTCAGCACATGGCGATCTTCAGTGTACACGAGGTGTCTGTTTTTATTCACTTTCACTTCTTGCACGATGCAATTTATAAAATAAAAAAATATAGATAATACAAACAATATGTCTTTGTAGACTTTTTGAGTCTCGAGTGGACCAGTGTGCGGTTAACCATCCTCCTATTCATTTTCTCCAAGAGGAAAATTGTTTTGGAATTATCTGACAAAGAACTGTGCAAAGCTTGCCTTTTTAAAATGTATTTTAAAGAAGACAAAATAATACAATTAAACAACTTGTCCAATATAGTTCATTTTAATATTCCTGAATTTGTATTTTAACTTTCTAATTCAAATTTAATTTGTAACTTCAGTGTGGATCTGATAGTACCCAACAAACATCGGTCCGACGGCATGGTCGTGTCCCTGGCCAAAAATAGTCGCGGTAGGACGGCATTAACCGGTAAAATATGTGACATATAACATTTACTAAAAATGCATTCAGATACATGTGTACATATCATCAGATCTCTAGGGTTTCATGTATGATTTTTACTTTGACTTTAGCTACGTGTAATTATATAAATATTGAATCGGTTGAAAGGGCGTCCTCTTGTGACATCCTCTACACGTGCATTTTTATTCCATCATGACCCTCCGTAAAATTCTTATGAAATATGCAAAAGAAATTGTGCTTTCCTTGAATAATACTGCAATGATTAATTTGAGTGCCCAATTAGTTTTAAACATGTTGTGCATAGACGTCCACTGACGTTACACGTCACGCAACACCCATTGTAAAAAGTAGGAAATCTTTTTTTAAAATACACAATCATTTGTATTCACCTAAGTTAGTTAAATGACAAATTTTATTTGCAAAGCTCCCTGTGTGGTCAAGTGATTACAAAGCCACTGCATTGCGGTAATTATTCGAGACGTTTTCTGTAGGCCTACATTACAATCGCTTACTTTTATGAAAGTTACGCATAAACATATACATCAGATATAATTTTTTTATAATATCTCCTTTCAAAGGGAAAATTTAAAGTGGATGATTGGTGTTGTATCTGGAATACAATGCAATAACTCCAAGAGAGCGAAACTTCGTGAGGATCTTTCTTTATTTAGGATCCATCAGGACAGCAATCATGACACTCACAAGCTTCCCCATTACGAGTTCTTCTGCTCTTTTAACAGTGCTATCAATCCACCACCCCAATGCAACACCTCCCCCTATTGGACAAACTCCGCACTCACTTTAACATACAACATTCCCTCCCACTACACTCAGAAGAAAATCTTTCCCCCAAGCCCCGCTTCAAGAATAATATATATTAATCAATACTCTAAGTTTGTGTCACAAAGTCCTTAAGGTATGCTGGTGGTTTCCTTTCTCTGACTGAACATCGTAGACCTCCAGAAGGTGCCCTTTCAGGTTCTGTTCTTTCCACCATGGGACTCATTTCAGGCACCCTGGGCAAATCTGTCCGTTGATTTCTTTGATGTTCCCTTTGCGAATTCTCACTCTCTCTGGGGGCTTCTCACACCATGGGGCTTCCTTCACATGTTGTTGAACTACTGAGAGCTTCTGGTATTTTCATCTCAGTGTCCACTGAAACTACCCCAGTATCATAAGGTTCAGCACCCTGAGCCTCTTGGAGTTGTTTAGTCATCATTTCCCTTTTTTGTTGACTGAATAATTGATCCACATGACGTCGTACTACTTGGGCATTTCCTAATGCTACTTTATATGATACGGGTCCTGTAATGTCCTGAATCACTCCTGGCACCCATTTTGGTCCATACCCAAAATTCTGAGTGTACACAATATCTCCTACTTCAAAATAGCGGGACCTCACATGTTGATCATGATGCTCTTTTTGGACTTGTTGTTTTCCTTCCATTTTGCTAGTGAAGTCTTGATGGATTTTATCTAATGTGCATCACAATTTCCTCCCCATCATCATTTCTGCAGGTGAAAGCCCTGTTGTAGTCTGAGGAGTAATACGATAACTAAACAATGCTCTGGACAACTTTGTCTGAATAGAATCTCCTGAACTTTTCTTTATAAGTTCTTTAAATGTTTGTACCGCCCGCTCAGCTAGCCCATTCGATGAGGGATGATAGGGTGCCGAGGTTACATGCGTTATTCCATTCCTAGACATAAAGTCTTTACTCGCTTCACTCACAAAACACTGTGTATTATCCGACACCATCATTTCGGGAATGCCATGTGTACTGAAACTATTCCTGAGGCACTCAAGAGTCATAACTGTGGTTGCTGAGGGTACCGGATATGCCTCAATCCACTTAGAATGGGCATCAACTAAGATAAAAAACATTTTTCCAAAAACTGGACCAGCATAGTCCATATGCACTCTTCTCCAAGGCTGTCGTGGCCACACGGATGAAGTGGTGCACCAACAGGGGCATTTCTTTGTTCTTGACACACAGTACAGTCTTTTACTCTGCCCTCAATGTCAGCATCTAATTTTGGCCACCACAGATAACTCCTGGCCAGTCCTTTCATCCTGGACATCCCTGGGTGAGACAGATGTAACTGTTCCATCAATCCCGAACGTCCTTGCTCTGGAATTACGATACGGGCTCCCCACAGCACACATCCGTCTTGAACACTGAGTTCCTGCTGTCTCTGTTTATAAGGTGCAAATTCCTTTGAATTCATTTGATCAGGCCAGCCTTTAAGAACATACTCCCGCACTCTAGAGAGAACAGGATCTCTGGTAGTCCAGTGTTTGATTTGCTCTGATGTGGTTAAAGGATTTACAAGGCTGTCGAACATCAAGACCTGCTCCTCTTTAATTTCTTTCTCCAAAATCACTGGAACAGGGTAACGACTAAGAGCGTCAGCATTTCCATTGTCCTTGCCTGCTCTGTAGAAATTACATATTCATTTGCCCCCAACATCACTGCCCATCGTATGATTCTTGGAGAGGCCATCTGGGGCACCACTTTCAATTCATTCAAAAGACTGAGTAATGGCTTATGGTCAGTACAGATCACAAATTTGCGTCCATAAAGATATTTGTGAATTTTTTTTACTCCGAACACTACAGCTAACCCTTCTTTTTCTAGCTGAGAGTAGTTTTTTTCTGCCATTGAAAGTGTGCGTGATACAAACCCAATGGGCATCTCAGTTCCGTCGGGCATCCCATGTGCCAACACAGCTCCCACACCGTAGGCTGACGCATCACAGGAAAGTATGAGGTCTTTTTTTCATCATAGTGTACTAACACATTGTTAGACTGAAGTAACTCTTTGGACTTCTTAAAAGCTTTTTCTTGTTCCTCTTTCCAGGACCATTTGACCTCCTTTTTCAAAAGTCTGTGCAAGGGAGCAAGCAATGTTGAAAGATTTGGCAGGAACCGGTTATACAAATTCAACAATCCCAGATTTGCTTTCAGTTCTGACACTGAGGTCGGTGGCATGGCATCTTGTACTGCTCTGACTTTTTCTGGCACTGGATGAATACCAGTGGCATCCACTTTATGTCCCAGGAAATTAACTTCCTTTTCCAAGAATTTACACTTTCCCCTTTTTAATCGCAAACCACAGTCCTCCAACCGTTCCAAAACTTGCTCCAATATGCTTAAATGCTCCTGATCATCTCGTCCTGTCAACAAGATATCATCCAGATAGACAGTCACCTTTGAGATACCTTTCAGGACCCCTTCCATTGTCCTCTGAAAGATTGCGGGGCTGGAACTGACTCCAAAAGGTAAACGAGTATATGTAAACAATCCTTTATGGGTATTCACGGTTACATACGGCTTGGAGTTTTCATCTAAGGTAATCTGTTGATATGCATGACTCATGTCTAATTTACTGTATTTTTGTCCTCCAGCCAAGACAGCAAACATCCTCCAATCGGGGAATGGGGTACTGCTCCAGGGTTGATTCTTGATTAATTGTTACTTTGTAGTCTCCACATAGTCTCACTGTTCCATCTGGTTTTACTACTGGTACCACAGGGGCTGCCCACTCTGCAAATTTCACAGGCTCTATGATATGATCCTTAAGCAACCGATCCCGTTCTGCTTCAACCTTTTCTCTCATCGCGAACGGCAAGGACCTTGCTCTAAAGAAGCGAGGCTTTGCATCCCTTGGTACATGAATCTTAGCCTTGGCTCCTCTTAAAGTTCCCAATTCCTCCTTGAAAACAGTTTCATGTTTCCGTAATATATCCTGTAACCACTCAGAGCTGTCTTTAATCTTACTCACAATTTCCCAGCTGAGTTCCAGTTCTGAGAGCCACGACCGTCCCAATAAGTTGGGCCCCGCTCCAGCCACTACCACTGCTGTGAGTTCTTTGGTAAGTCCTTTATGTTTCACTTGAACTTTTGTAGTCCCTAGAACATTTACTGACTGTCCTGTATATGTTTTTAAACTTACGAAACTTTTTTCTAGTTCAGCCACCTTCTTTTTAGCATCCATTTTGGCATATTCCACCTGTGATAATACGTCACGCTACATCCAGTATCAATCTCAAATTTCACAGGGCCTTCATTTACCAACAACACCTGTGTAATAGGCGGTACCTGAGGCTGTGGTGTCTCTATACTATACATAGTGAAAGCTTCTTCAGGCTGCTCTTCCTCGTCCTCCTCTTGAAGGTAATTTGCCCTCCTTGATTGTTGTCCTCGGCCCCATTTGCCTGCATCCCGGCTTCTATCATGACCAGTTACGTGGGGTTTCCTTCTACACACTCTTTTCACACGTCCTATCTTTCCACACTTGTAACACTTTTCTTTGGCAAATCTACAGTCTTTTGGTCCATGGTTATTCCCACCACATTGATAACACATCACTATACCACTCGACTTACTTTGTTCTCCGATATCCACTTTAAAAACAGTGGTGCTAAGTCGACTTCCTATATCTTTGTGCATATCCGCCATATCCTTATTAGCAGCTTCAATAGCCTGAGCTTTTCTTAGCGTCATCTCAAATGTCAGTCCATCCTCAGCCAATAATCTCCGTTGTATGCCATCATCATTAACACCACAAACTAATCGGTCTCTCAGCATCACTGTGAGTGTTTCTCCAAAATTACAATCTTGTGCCAGCTTTCTCAGTTCTGCCACATATTCCACTATGCTTTCATCCTGGTGTCTATTACGTGAATTAAATTTCCACCGTTGCACTATTTCACTGGGCTTCGGATTAAAGTGATTTTTCAGCAAACTCACCAGTTCCCCATAACTCTTTGCTCCGGGTTTTTCAGGACTCAATAAATTCCTCATCAGTGTATATGTTTGCGCTCCCACACTGCTTAATAATATGGCTCGTTTTTTCTCTGGTTCTTCCACATCATTTGCATCAAAGAAATGGTTCAATATTTCACAATACTCTTCCCATGATTGCAACTTATTATCAAATGGTGTTACGGATCCCACCATACCAGCCATTGTTCTCAATCAATCAGTAAGTCAGGTGGTAGCTTTAACTTTCTTTAGCTCACCCCAATCGGCGTCCTGCTTTTTACTTGCCTTCAGGAAATAATTGACCTTAGACTTTCATCCTCGTCGCCATATGTTGTATCTGGAATACAATGCAATAACTCCAAGAGAGCGTTATTTCGAAAAGTGACGGAGTATTACAATACTACTGTTGGGTAAGTACATTTTGTATAGTTTTATTAATGTTGTTGAGTCTTACTTGTTGGACACGAAGGAACTGAAAGAAATGATGCGCACATTGTCAGCTTCCATGTAGTTTGTGTTTGGCTAAAATTAGCTAGCAGGCTAAAAGGTAGTTTAAAGTTAGGGTTTACCGTAGTTTCTACACTTGAGCTGTGCTGTGTAACGTTAATGCTTCTTGCTAGGATATTGATAGCAAAATCATCAATCCCCCAAACTGCTAACTCGTTCCCTGCCACAGTTATCTTGTCATTTAAAAATCAACCGCTCACTGCCAAAGACAAGTTATTATTCATTACAGAAAATGTATTGTGAGCCATCAAAGTTTAGAGAAAATGTTAAAAAACGCTGACGCTGGCTGAGAACTTTTTTGTAAAGGCTGACGGGTAAAGAGTTAATGTTGGCTGAGATTTGTATCAGTTACAATTAACATTTAGTTGAGTAATTTCATGCAACTACAGGAACAATGTGTAAATAAATCAGGGGTTCCAAACCTTCTTCCGTTGGGACATCCGGCCTAATTGTTTGTATTAAACACAAAATGTGACAGCAAGTGTCACATTCTGTTTAGAAGTAGTCATGTGTCCAGGTGTGTGTACATATTAATGAACAGATTTTTCTTTCAGGATTCCAAAGGAATATTTTCAATGCTTTTCGGTTTTAAAGATGACTTCAGTGAATAGCTGGCATTTTGGAACATGGCAAGTCTACATCTTCTATTAAGAGATTGCATTGTGACAAAGAACATCAGGTTTTACCAGAAATACCACTTTTACAAAGTTTACAGGGTCTTTCTCAAGGGCACCGCTAATCTAACATACATTCTTTGTCACAATCTAGACTCTTCATAGAAAATGAAGACTTGCCATGATCAAGAATACCAGCTATTTGCTGAAGTTCATCTTTCAAAACGAACAGCATGGAGTACAGTACTCATCAGGTTCTTTTGCTACCCTTAAATAAATTTATTCTAGTGTTATTAGTAACTTTTATTGACATTCGGTTATTCTATAGAGGAAAAAAGTGTAATGCATGTTAATGACAATCTTATATGTATTTTAAATTTAGTTGTGGGATAATCTGACTTCATGTAAAAAAATAGACTTCAAATAAATTCATGTAATTTACCTCAAATTTTGCCTTTGATTTTTCCCTACTTTTTTAACATTCATATTCTTTTCTCTCACTCAGATGCTGTGAACAGGTGTAGCCCAAATGCAACAGATGCAGACTTTGATGCAGCAATCGCGGAACACATGAAGCACACTGGGGTTGATGGATACTTGTTTTATGGCTGTTTTAACAGTAATACAAGACTGTTAGGAAATAATTTGGAAGTGCCATAGCTCTGACTTTCATCCATCAATGGTGGAACACATGAATCACAGTCCCGGAAGAGCTGATGGTCGGGGACCAAGAAAATGAGAGTAAACATTTTGAAAAAAATGGACTAAAGTAGTTTCATATGTGTTTCTATAATACTGTACTTTTGTCATTTTCATGTTTGATTAATGGCTGATAAACATCAATGTTAATCTCCATTGCTATCTAGATTCTACTATTTTTATTTTCTTGTTTGAATAGTAGCTGTCAAACAAATGGAAGACAATTCAAAAATGTGATGTTCACTATAAAATATGCTGTGCTAAATTAAAACACTTATTTTTGCCTAAGTCCACATATAAAGTGTTATTGTTTGTGATGTACACGTGATTGAAACGTTTTATAGACGTTCAGGTCAGACCGGAGCAATTTTGGACCTTTTTAGAACTTATCTCAATTTAAGGCACGTAAACCTTAAGACATAATTGCTTGCCTTGCAGGATGTTACACAACGCGAGTGTCATTATATTAAACGCATTCTCATATATACGCTTACATAAAGCAGCTACACATCTAATAATAAACGTCCGGAAGAGGACAGATTTGGACGTCCAGGGACGGGCAGAAAAGAAGTTGAAATCACGTTCAGATGAAGTCAAAGACGTCGGTTCAACTTTCATTTTGGAACTATTTTTCAACCCTGACGGGACGAGTCGGAGTGACGTCTTTTCAACGGTCATTAAACGTCCAAATGTTTGTTGGGTATTGAGGAAATCACAGCATGAAGTCCTTTTACTTTATCCTTATATTGTTTATATATCTATTGTTGTGTCTATTGTCTGTAATAAAGGTTTGAATTTTTTTTTGCTGTTCTTACATGTCTTTGTCCCTTAGGTTACCTAGGAGGTTACCGGGATGTTCTCTTTATGTCGGTCTCTCGACGTTGTGTCGAACCGAAAGATGGGGTCCCTTTTGAAAACGCCACGGCACTGTGCCGCATCACAATCTCTAGCAAAGCAATGCTCACTGGTCTGGGCATGTCAGACGTGAGCGTTAGCACAAATTTGGAACCATCTAGTGGAGAGGTAGGGGGTCCCAGAGCTTTGGAAAAATGTGAGGCCCCTCCCACTGGCCGTCACGGCGGAGGCCTTGTATCTCTAACAGAGAGAAGCACAGTGAGGGGAGGAAATGCGCAACGGACACCATTTCATTCTGTAGGGAGGAGATAAGTGGAGACACCAACATGGTCTCGCCGACCGTGGAGAATCATGGGAGGAATGTGCGGACTGATTGGAGTACTGCGAAGTGGAGACCCACCAAGGGGGTCATGGGTTACCAAGATGGGAACCAGATCATGAGGATACATCACTGTCATTATTTTTCCATTTCACACTGTACTGTATTAAGAATCAGGTGTTTGACTTTTGACCACCATACTGTATATCTCTTCATAGCCCTGTCCATATGTAGTGTGCAGGGCAAATTTCAAAGTAAACCTAAGGCAATATGATGCTGTATAATGCTCGGTAATATAAAAATCACCCTGTGTGATAATAGGATGCCAATCCAATGCAGTCTGTAAAGGTTCTTTGACAGTTTAAAAGTTAAAACGGGGATTCTGGTACGAAAGATGAGATGACAACCTATGACCTATGACTGACATCACAACCAACGTATCACTCAGAACTTCTACGTTTGCCTACCTACATGCCAACGCACAATTACGATCTCATTCGCGAACAAATCTTACGTGTGACGTTTGCATAGGTATTTGATTACCTAACAGCGCATCATCTCTCACGCAAAAAATGGTCGTCTGATGTATAAATAGGTATATAGCAACGAGCCATCGCATCACAAAGGCAAATATAGTCTTAAACAGAGCAACGCTATTGGCTGGTGTACGGTCTGACGCAAACACACGAACTCAACATTCGTATTTACGCATACAAATTGATCGTATTGACGCGTCCAAATTTCACGCGTTTCATGTTAAGAGTATTGTCCCCGTTCGCGTTCCATACGTGAGAATGACGTTGGCGCCACAATTGTACGCAGTGAGGATTTGGACATCATTTGTCTCACGGTAAGTGTTACATTTGTTTTATATAATGAACAGTTGCAGATGTTTAATCCAACAAAACTTTAAACAGAGTTCATCCGATACGTATAGGTACAATCAAACGTCGACGTAGAATAAGTGGGGACGAGACAATGAAATCAGCCTATTAAAAACAATGAAGAGCGAAGCGTTCATCAATTTTCAAATAGGTGTAACTAGACCGCAAGACGTTGTACATTTGTTGTATTTCAAGACTTTTGGTGTTTTTTTGTCATCTCAGCCATCCATGGCTGAAATTATTGCATCAACGCGTGACGCGCTATAAAAAAAGCCGTTGCCAATTTTGTCTGATGTGCACAAAAAGTAAATAAAATGGAAATGATTGTTTCCGCTCGAGTCATTTTGCCGTGGGGGTCGGTTTTTTGATAAACCGTTGCTTTCATTTAGTGGGAAACTGGCGTTAATACGGACCCGCGAGCATGATGGCTCGCTTTCCCGGTGCAGAAACCCCTATCTCGGGTCGCGGCGTCTTGGATTGAGCGGGAGGGAGAAGCCGCTCATTTAGTTCACCGTAAGGCGGCCAGCCGTGATTAAAAGAGCACAAAACCGCGTTTCTAAAACCCGTCGTTGTTCATGACTGATTGGATATAGCAGGAACAGTTCGTCTCTAAATAAGCACATGGTTACAAAGCGCATGTGCCGTGCGACAGAATTAGCCAAAATCTCAGTTCTTTAAGGTGTGTGAATTTTATCAGACGATATCTTCGGTTATAAAACAGAAGTGACGACAGAAAATATGTAAATGACAAAGGCTTTTTTGGACAATAAGAAGCATGTAACGATCAGACAGTAGAAACAAGTATGAAGTTGTAACTTTTGCTGCTTCTCAGCGTTTCCATACAATGCATTTACTTTGGCTGTCACATTTTGTAATATTTTTGTTCAGACAGAAGGCAGCCAAAACCGGGAAGACATCAAATGCTCTGACTGAAATCCTAAGAATCTATAATGAACAGGTAAAAATATTGTAATACATTTTACGGGTCTAATTCTTATTTAAAAGAGGACAGTTTAATTATTCAAATGAGCTTTGAAAGCTACAATTCGTCCACTTTGTTTTTGGAATTTTTCTGATTGTATTAAAGTTGTTTATATATATCATTTTATTGTTTAACATTTACAGTTCAGTAATGTACATTTCTGTTTCCTCGTTATAGGAGCTTCATGACGTACACACCAAGCCTACCACTGTTCTTCATGCCCTTCCTGTCTATTTACATAAGGAGGTCTCTGGGTTCTTCAGGACCTGCACAGTGAGTATTTACCATATTAAACTGTTAATATAAATACAGTTATGCTTACTTGCACACTCACCCTTGTTCAGACTCTCCAACCATATAGTTAATGCAATTTAAAGAGATTGTATTTGTTTTCTTTGACCTCACTATAAATTAACCTTAGTACTGGGTCACTTTAAACAAGAGGAGGTGTTTTTCTTTATAGGTTTTTGAGCTTATTATCAATCTCTTGCAACTTTGGTTTACTGGTAGTTTGGCTGGCTCCTGTAGAACACTGATATTCTGTTTTTAACATCCTCATGTGTAGTTTGTTCACACAACTCTCAAAATCACAAACTTTATGTCTGTTGGTCTGCAGCTATATTGTTTGTTAAATCTATGTCATGATTAGCTATATGCCGGTATTTTTAAAAAAATGTAATATTTATTTTTACCTTCAGTATTTGTAGCCATGTGTAACCAGTTTTTGCATTAATATCGTTTTTTATTTTGCAGGACATATCTGATGAATCACTGCTTTTAGATGTTGCAGTTGCCCTCCTTACAGTCATCTGACTGACCAACACTTTTGAATTCACTCAGAAAATTTCATTTGGTCTTGAAGATGGTAAACTCATCTCAAAAATGACTATGCGTATGTAGAAATATACAGATATATATTTCTACAGATATGTATCTGAAAAAGTTGTAAAGCCTGGCAGTTCCTCTGAAGTTCAATGCTGATTGTTTCTATGAAAATAATGCCTTGAAAGGTTTCTGTGCTTATTTGTGAGATTTTCTCCACGATATGCACAATGTGCCTTTGTATTTATAAATGTTATGTGGTATTTATAAAGCTTTAGTTCTTGAGTTGTTAAGCTGAGTAGTACTTTGTAATGGTACATGTAATGTTTTAAATGTTTCATGCTGTTATGCAGGTTCATGACATAGTTAATAGGTTTTAGCCTAGTGTACCACTGAATTGTTTTTTTATGTTTGTCTTTTAGATTAACAATGCAGTTTTTAATGGAAAAGGGCAAGAACTCAGTGTAACACAATGTAACTCAAACTGTTGAAGTTGTTTGTACTCAAAATATTTGAGGCAACGAGTTGCCTTAAAACAATTAAGTATTAAGGCATGAAACTTTGAGTTTCGTGTGTCAATCTTTTTGAGTTATGTGTACTTAAAAAAAAAATGGACAAATAAACTAATAAATATTGAGTTAACGCAACTTAAAAGTGGTTCTTTGTGTACTTATTTTTTTGAGTAATGTTTACTCAATGCCATGAGAATGGACAATGACATTTTTAAGTCACTGTAACTGAAAAATTTTGAGTAGACCTAATAAGAACTTTTAATTTAACTGTAATCGTAATGTTTAAGTAGCACATAATCAAAATATTTAACCTCTAAAATAAATAGTTTTTAAGTTCATGAAATTTTCTGCTTACTAATTTGGGTTTACAGTGTACATGTAGCAGCCATTAATAAAAAAACACTGCATTTATTGATCTCCAAGTTCTTTAACTTGAGTAAATGTGTTAATATATATTTTAGTAACAAAGAGAAACAAAACAAATGTTTCATTGTAAAAACAATCACCTAGACATACTTTAGATCTGCCTCCCCTGCTCTACCATGACGATCGATCCATAGCTCTGATGTCTACTGTGACTCACACTGATGACGTAACGAGGAAGGCATGCCCTGACCCGTTATAAATGCCCCATTCCATTGACTCTGCCCCCACGTCAAACCAGCGCCACAAACCAAACTCACATAAAAATGAAGCGCAAAGGAAAAACCGAGTCGCAAAAGCACATGTTGCTGAAACGCAGAATTAAAGTGTCAGTGCAAATTAATTAGTAGGTACTGCAAAGGAAAAGACGTTTTGCAAAATCATTGCTGCTGAAGGTTCTCTGTGGAAAAAAATATTTGATCTCTCAGTACTTTCTTTTTTTGCAAAACTTCTTTTTTTTTTCGCTCAATACCTACGTTTTATTTCGCGATTCATTATTTTTATTTTGCAAATGTATATTGTTCATTACATATAAATTTTTTTACTATTTTGTTACGTGTCTTGTCACCTGTCACTTTCAACTGTATGTGCACTGGAAGCTTCTGTCACTAAGAGAAATTCCTTGTTTGTTTAAAGCACGCTTGGCAATAAAGCTCCTTCTGATTTTCAGTGAATGTAGTAAACATATTATACTACTATACTTTTGTCTGGGGAATTGTGTCATAAATTTTCAGTCGTTTGATACTAACATATGGAAAATGCATATAAACACAACCACTCATTGCTGAGTGTTATAAAGAAGAGGCCATTCTCATTTCTTAGTATATCACGTATTTCGACCGCTGTCATGAGGTATCGAGTTCCCCCTAGAATTCAATCCCCTTTAGGACCCCGACTGGTAAAATAATTCACATTTTTGTGAATGTTCGGTAAGTTTTGGGGCTAGCTTTTTTCGCAAGCGCTAGCTAACCACATAGTTATATGCTATGCTTGCTGATACGTAAGCTTACTAAAACAGTAAGAATGAGATTTGTTTGATTTCACTACATATGGCCTAATATACATACTAGCATAGCAAGCACTTAATGTAAAATAGGTTAATGGTAATTTTAGCAAGGTTCTAGTGACAAGTATTCCAATGTTATTTTGTAAGAATTGCAATCAGGCACTAAAAAAGTACCCCAAATAGACGTTCTTTCAGCCAATAGAATCACTCTGGGACCGAATTCGAGGGGGGACATGATTCCCCATGACACCGCCACCAGCCGCCATGTTTACCCCATGAATCTTAGTGCCAAAGCAAAACGCGATTGGCTGAAGTTAGAATGTGCCCTATTAGTCAACGAAAGCGAAAGTTACCCGATTGTCTTGTGTAGATAGTAGGTCCACCTATTTGTGGATTGTGTTGCATGTGGGTTAAATCCACAAAAGCACAGAGAGCGATCCACAAACGTGTGCACTGATCCACAAATGCGTGCAGCGATTAACAAGTGCACAGAAAGCGATCCACAAATGTGCAAAAAGCTATCTGCAAATTTGTAAATATTTGTATTTGTTAAAGCAACAACAAGCAGTTTTGGTGTATGGTTCCCCCGTGTGGTTGATAAGCACAATTGTCTCAATGTAGTAAATACTGTCGCTGTATAAGCTTCCACGTGGACAATGCAAACACGTGAATATGTTGACTAGGCAGAAACCGCTGTTACATCATGTCTAGGGTTGGGAATCAAAATGTGCTTCCAATTCTGGAATTGGATCTATAAGAAGGGTATCAGATCCTTTAAAAAAACATTCAATTCTACTTAACGATTCCGGACCGCACGGTCACATGATTTTCACGTCATCTGTCAAGACCTGAGTCACCTGACCTGACATAGCCATCTGCGAAGACCTTCCACTTAAAGTCAGTCCACGCGATGGACGCACTAAAGTGTGGCTATGACACTAGTAATGCCACACCGCATATCAATGTTGTGTCTTTTTTTGCGCAGTAAAATCATCCTACCTGTTTATTTTATACTGCTACGGGAATATGTTAGTGTATTTCCGTTTTAAAATCATTCTACATATTTTTAAGTACTGGTAGTAAAATATGATATGGTATGCCACTGTAATAATACAGACAGACAAATAATAATAAAAAAACTCTCTAACCCTTTCTCTCAACAGGTAGTGATCTAGCTTTAGTTGAAACTAGTAACTTTGTGTTGGCACCTAATGTGTTATTGCTCCTACATGACATATCGCTTGTTGCTCCCTAATTCTTTATAAGTTGCTTTGGATAAAAACGTCTGCTAAATGACTAAATGTAAATTAATCCGACATGTTTATTTTATGCTGGTAGAGAAATCTGAAAGGGTATTTAAGCTATATACTCATTGTATGCGTTTATTCTAAGCATAATATAAAACCTTACAAATCCTGTACATCCTACTCAAGTCGCGCTGGCAAAGTTGTATCGGCTTGATCATCTCCAGTTTCCGTATCAGATTCGGGCTCAAATTGATAAATTGAAGTACCGATGACATTGTATCACCTGTCAGCAAAATTGCTTTGGAACCTGATGCTCCGAGTATAGTAAGGGGCGTTACATTCCCTTTCACACATTTGCAATAATTCAAAATTCAACCAATCACTACGCACTGGTTAACTGTCCAATCATAGCACACCTCGCTTTTCAGAGCGCTGAGCTTTGTAAAAAGTCAGCGCGTGTCACATGAGGCGGGGCAAAGAAGAGATACAAGATATGTATAAAATATAGCGTTTTTAAACCTTAAATTGTCTATACACCTTGGATTACATCTAAATCAAACAGTAATAGTTTTAGCCTGGTCATTGACGAAAAACTGCTTATTATTGCTTTAATGTATTTCTTTGTGAATTCCATTTATTTTTGTGGAATGTCTAACATTTATTTATGGTTCGATTCTTCTGCATATGTGGATTTAAAAAATATTTTGTGAAATTCTGTAGCCTACATTTATTTGCGGATCATAATATATTTATTCAGAATAATGTAACAATTTGACCCCCTTCATTTCCACGCCTACTATGCCCCAGGCCTCGCCCCCAGCTATGAAACGACACTGACCGAGTCTATCAAGTCCCCGAAGTAAAAGATAACCTGATTCTATGAAAGACAGCATTACAGTAATTCGATATCTATATCTCCACCAACAAACATGTGACAACACTTTCAATTTTTATTAAAAACGTGATTCCTGGTGAGAATCTGTGTACTTGGTCGTTACACCATCCCCGTTTTTACATTTCTGCACATGTTGCATTATTTACATTTCACATTTCACAGACGCTTTTATCCAAAGCGACTTACATTGCTTTATTCTATACATTTTTACATAGGTATTTGCAATCCCCTGTGATCGAATCCACAACCTTGCGTTGTTAACACAATGCTCTTACCACTGAGCTACAGGAAAGCTATTTGTGAGATTTTTATGTGTAATGATGTTTAACGCCACCGTATAAGGCGAATTTATTATGCAGTAGCAGGGTATCACCACAAAGATTTTAAAGAAAACGCTTAATCAATTAAGATAGTTTTTCCTTAGATGACAGTTTATTCATACTGGAATGATCAGCGAAAATGCATTCCCTACTAGGGAAGATCTCTTTACATAGTTCTCAATTACTTTAAATTTAAGCTACTGTAGACGTAAAGTATGATTCGTCCAATACTAGAGAAGTAGCATTTTTAACATTTACCTGTTTTAGATTTCGTCGACTTGTTTCCATACGGGCAGTCCATCATGCCACATTTAAGTAGGTTTCTAGTAAATCTGTTATCCTTATGTTTGATTCACTAAATTCAATCTCAACTGTAATCTCAATATAACAGAGAGAAAAAAAACTAAATAAGTATTTCTCTTAAACGTCAGCTCGGCATATGCGTTATGTTAAAGTGAGACCCAGTGTCGCTACAAAACTGAAACTGCGAGAGTTTATATATTGTGTCATGTTTGTCAAAGCCCCTCCTTTTACAAAAGCATGCACCTCGAATGGAAGTCAAGGCAGTAGGTGTCACTGGAAATCTTAAATAAATTAAACAGTGCTTTCTTTTTCACAGTGAGGATTCGAAACTCTGTGCTGTAAAAATGATCTATCAGGTGCTTATAAACTTCGATCACAAAAAGAATAAACCACTTGAAGTAGCAGATAGTGAGGTGAAATTTAATAAAACAACTATTTTGGACCTTAAGATGAAATTTAAAGCAAAACACCCTGGAACCCCAGGTAGGTTAAACTTGCTTTTATTTTTTTAAAACGAATATGATATATACAGATGTCAATGTGACAATATAGTTTTGAAATTACTTTAAATTAAGCAAACACATAAACAAATATCACAATTAAAGTAGCCTACTAACATCTACATTTAATTGATATAGACCCAGCGAACATCAGGGTCATCTTTGGTACAGACCCACTGGAGGACAACTTCACACTTGGTCATTACAAAATTAAACGTTTATCAGTCCTTTTCTTCGTTTTGAAGATGCCTGGTGGAGGTAAGTCCTGTTACATAACTATTTTCAAGTGCTTGGATTTTTTTTTGAATGTATCTCTTACCAATCCTTTCTCATCTAGATGTGTCCATACAAACCTTGAATACAAAGAACACTCAGCCCTTAAAAATTGGATTGAGAGGTTGAGAGTATCCAAAGAAGACCCAGTCTATTTTATCTTAGTGATTTAATGTGGAGTGAGGGCAGATGATTATGTGTGAGAAAACTACCTGTTGTGACTTTATATAATTCTTAATTTAGAAAATTGATGGCATATTTTCATTAGCTATTAATTAACTGTGTTTTAAGAACATTTATGTGTTAACATTGAGCATATCATAATTTCCCTTGTGACTCCACTTTAAATGGTAACCTATAACTTAACCTGTCGTGAGAAGCAATTACAGAGCTATTGGTAAACTTTTGAATTTAATATAAATATATTAGTCCTCAAAAGTTAAGATTATTAAGTATCCATCCATTTGTTATGAAGTATTATGTATCCATCCCTAACTCTTACCCTATTTTTAGCTGTAAAAATTAAATATTATACTATAGCTTACACAAAACAATAAAGATTTACTCATCAACATTTTTCTCAGTGTATTGTTTTACAGAAATTTATCATTCAAATTGATAACGGCTTCTTGTGCTCTAATCTTCAATATTCTCATGAATATTGAAAGCTCAAAGTACAAGATATATAAATGTAAAGCATGTTCAGTGTTAGTCAATGTATATGTTTTGTGACGTATTTAAAAACGTTCAAGGATATAGCTTTCCATTTCGCAAGACTCGTGCTTTCAACTCTCATTTGTTTTTGTAGATGAGGAAGTATCACAATAGGCATAACAAACTTGGCCTGTATTAACAGAAAAACCTTTAAAAATAATGTCTGTACTAATTTAAGGGCTCCCAATATTTTGCAAAATATAATTTCACTAAAATCAGCTCATACATTTTTTAAAATTTACACAGAGTTGTGTTTCAACTGGTTCTTCAGTTTCCGGCAATACATTTTTTTTTGTCTGAATGGTTCAGTAAAGAATCTCAATTACTCTTTTTTTTATTTATTTATACAGCCCTTTTCCACTATTGATTTGTGATACAGAGGTTATGTGGATGTCAAAGGGTCATTATAAAAACCATTCAGAGAAAATCTTTCTTTAAATCCACTGTGTAAGACAGGTACAAAAAAATAACATCATCACACTGACTGAACAAAAGGGAGTGGTAGAAATAGGCCTACAAAAAATGAGCAACAGGTGATGGTAATCACTAGTGATAAACTTAACGGTACCAACAAGATTCAGGTGAGAGAACGTAATCAGGAAAAAGAAAACACTTGAGTACTGAGCACATAAAAAAGCCCTGTGTGGCAACAGGTCTAGCTAAATACAGGACTTAATTAAACTAGGATATTTAAGTTGCTTTCAATAAAATGCCTTGGATAAAAACATCTTGCATCTTGATACAAAACAATGGCACTGACATGGTTTAAGATATGTTTGGGCAAGTTCTTTTTAGTTAAGACAGCTCAAACATTCATTTTAGTCTTGATTAGTGTTACGCTTTGTCTGTGAAACCAGGAATATGTTACTCTTCTAAGGAAATGATGGAAGGCTACTGGACACGAGGGTGCTAATATGTCAAATTGTTTTTTATTTTCATTTTACCAGTATAATAGCAAGCACAAGGCTAAAAAAATATATTTAATTTAAAAAAAAACATTTCCTGTGTAACTCACTAGTATTCTCCAGCATATTACACCTAAAACCCCTTTTTAGATTGTAGTATAAATGGTTTCTCTCATAAAACAGTTTTTGTTGTTGAGAGACGAACCCACTCTTACATGATTTGACACCCAGAATAACTAGAACCGCAACATATTTTAAACCTGCTCTCAGGACATGTCATACCAGACACTTCTCCCTATCTCTTATCATTATCATTAGTTAAACTGGGTGTTTTTATAGTCCTAACTAAACAACTAACATATTTCTTCAGTGGATTTTGTTCAGTCTGTTTCACTTTCTATTTCTCAGAAACTGAACAAAAAGAACATCTCTTTAAACTACAGTATAAAACCTGTTTTATATTTTGATCATAAAATAGCATGAAATCTGTGATGTTAAATTTATCTGACATTTAATGCTGTAAAGCAGAATACCTTTGTGAGAAAAGCAACAACTAAACTGATGTTGTAATAAATTGAAAACCTGCTGATAGCCATTTATAGATACCTCTTCACCTTAAATATTTGATCTGGAACTCAGGGGATTTTTGCTGTCTGATGTTTCAGTTTCTATTTCTCAGAAAAAACAGAATTCATGTTAATCTCTGCTCTTTGAGCTATAAACATGTCACGTGTCTTGAAAGATCAAAGTAGGAGATAATTAAACACAAGCTCAGTGTTAGTGTACATGTTTTGATTTATAAATGTTTTTGTTCCACTTCCATTACTTATGTTCTAGTTGGTGACTTAGTTATTATCACAATAGTCAAAAAATCTATTTTTGTTTTCTAAGAGATAAAATTGCCATTTATAGAATGTTGTTCATTCCAGAGCCACACTCTGTACAACACCTGAAAATCAGTTTGAACACTTTCATTTTCTCTCAAAACAAACTCTTCATGTAAATCACATGTACAAACAATTAAAACAGGTTTGGTTTGAAATACAATTAAACATGGTTTAGATGGCCAATAACTTCAGAACTCATGATGCTGTTTATGTTGATAATTAGGTTATACATTTGCATGGCTTTAAATGCAATAAAAAGATGTTCCTACATACAAATAAAAAACTAAAACCTCTTGCTTGAAAAAATTAAAAGTTGAGTTAACTTAAATAAAGCATCCCGCTGCAAAGTATTTTTGAGTTTACTCAACTCTTGCGGTTAAAGCTGTGCCAAATCATTTTGAAAGTTCAGTGAAGGTGAATAGGGGAGTTGAGCAAACTTTAAAAAATGAGTAGCAACAACTACATTGGCATGAAGTTAAAAGAACTGAAAAAAAGCGTTTCAGCTGGTTACAGCTTTTTAAAATTAGATACAGCTTCATATTCATCTTTAAATTTAGCTTTGAATAATCTTGCATCCAAATTTCTCAGCCATACTGTAAATACAATACTATATCATAATTTAATATAAAATTGTACTTAGTATTACATTTTTCACTTTTAATTTTAGAAATGTAAGCTTAAGCGCAAGTTCACAAAAATCAAATGTTAGGTCATCATTCTACGTACGGTCCTAGCCAATTATCACTCAACCCGAGGAGTATACAAGTATGGTACTCACCCTCTTCTCACTCACAGGCATCAAAGTAAGCGTGCACCTACATTTAAGCATGCCGCAAAATTCCCTCGTAGACTGCTGCGACATTACCGATTCGGAAGATGAAGTAGCTGGATCTCCCCCTCTTACGGTGCAGCGTAGTTCAAGAATCCAGAATCGTCCACCGAAGGTCCAGCTCCGCCGCATAGCACCGCGAGGAAGACCCTCTCGGCTGGGTTGAGAACAAGCGGCGGCATGTCGGGGAACAGGACCTCATGTTCTTATGGCCGGCAGTCGACCCTGAGGTGGCTGCTGGCATTTTACTTCCGTTTTTTTGTTTGTTTATATTATTAAAACTTTATTTAAATGTTTGCCGGTTCCCGCCTCCTTCCTTTTAATTGAACCTTATTACAATGACGTCTGACAGGTGTTGATTTTTTAAATGCACTTTTTAAGCAAATCGAACGCTTAGTGCTTTCAGATGGAGCAACATTTCCCACAGATCACAAAGCTGTGCTTCATGAACAAGCTGCGCATAAAAAATAAATTAATAAAGTCTTGTCATGGCTTTTGTGTCTAGTGTGAGTGTTTGTTTTGATTTTTTGAACTCATCCCTGTTGTTCTCTCTTCTCTTCAGACCGTTGCATATTTTTGCCAGTTCTGACTGGCACAGTCTAGTGCGTCTGTAATCTGTTAAAGTCTTGTCTTGCCTGAAGATCTCAAAGCCTCTGCCTCGTCTCGTCTCTGTCTAGTTTTCTGTCTAGTTTTCAAGTTCCTGTTAGCGTCTCGAATCTCCGCTCTCTTCAAATCCCAGGTTCTCTCCATAAGGGATCACCCTTTGTTCAGATTCTACCAGCGGGACGAGGCATTCTTCCCGCTGAACTTGTACCTTGTTAAGGGAGCCAGTTAACAAGCCCACTCCACCTTGTCCCATGCTTCCCGGGTTGCGATGACCTCGAAGGTATGGAGGTATGCCTCAATGTAATCCTGGTTGGATTGGATTTTGGATTGGATTCAATTTATTGTCATTACACATATAACAAGTACAGTGTAACGAAATGGATTTAAGAAGAAAAATACAGCAAACATGAGGGAAGTGGAGAGAAAAACAGATACAGATAATACACCACAGACAATAATTGCAACAGGGTAAAATAATCCAGCTCCGGCAAGCAGCCATCTGGCCCAGTGCCATTACGGCGCCGCTCACAGACCCGCTTATCAGGCTGGCGGTTCAAAGCTACGGAGGAGTGGGAGGGATAAGGTCCAAAAGTCTGTGTGTGTGTGATAATTCTGAGTCTTTAGAGTGGGGGAGGAACGCAAGAGCGTCTCACTTCAGTGCTCTCACAGGGTTAATTTCCCAGCTGCCTTGACCAAGCCCGTTTCTGGATCCGGGGAGCTGAAAAGATAAGTTTGTGATTTGTTTAGTCGGGAAACCGTATTCCAATATGTCAAGGCAACCCTCATTGTCAATGGTGGTTCTGATCTCCGATATTGTCAATTTTCCTTCCCAAAACTGTTAGAGTCTCCCTGATAACAACCATATTTCGATTAATAGTCTCAGTCTCAATGCTGACTGCTCTTCCCACAGCTTCAATCGATATGGGCAGCCTTGTGAGGCTTTGGACAGCTGATCCCGTTTAATTTTTCGATAACCCAGGGCAAAGCCTAATCCAATCAGCACAAGACCTGTTATCATGGTTCCAAATAGGTAAATATCTTCGATGTCCTCAACTGAAAGAGCCGCCAGACACATGATCCGCCATCTCTCCCACCCGTCCATCGTGTAGCCAGCTGCGAACGTTCCGTCAGGGCAGACGGGTTCCCCCGAACCCGGTTTTCTCGTCGAGAAAATGGTGTCAATTGCGTTGAGAGACTAGTTGATCAAATCCATAATTTTCCAAGTTTGGAGGGCAGTGCAGAGAGAGTCTCTCAATAGATGAGACGAGACGAGACAAGAGACAAAGTGCAGGGAAAATAAGGGCAAGGACGGGAAGTGAGAAAATGCGACCGCCTACGCTGAGAGCCAAACGTGAAGGGATCACCCTTTGTTCGTATTCTGCCAGCGGAACGAGGCTTTCTTCCCGCTTAACTTGCACCTTGTAAAGGGAGCCAGTTTACAAGCCCACTCCACCTTGTCCCATGGTTCCCAGGTTGCGATGACCTCGAAGGCATGGAGGTATGCCTCGATGTCATCCTGGTTGCTGGGCTTGGTGAGGTGGACATGAATTTAACATGGCCTTTGGGGCATATAGAGATGTCATATGCGAAATGTATCCAGTTTGTAGGGAAGAGTTAGACACGTATTTCTGCGAAAGGAGAAAAAGCGATAAAACGTCTCGGTGACGTCTGTAACCTCAGTTACCTGATGGAGGGAATGAGACGTTATGTCGAGCCGACAAATGGGGTTCGCCCTTGAGAACCTATCAATTCATTTTTTCTGAGACGCCAATGAAATTTGGCAAATGAAATTTAAAATGCCAATCTCCGTCCCGGATATCCGGTATAAAAGGTAGACAGCGTGCAACATTCATTTAGTTTTTGTTCTGAAGAGCCTGAGAGCCTCTCACGACTGCAGCAGAGGACAATACGTGTTGTGGCATAAGGGACACAACGTCTCGTTCCCTCCATTAGGGAACTGAGGTAACAGACGTAACCAAACGTTACAGACGTTCCCTGACGTACCCCGACAGATGGGGTTCCTATGGAAAACGCCACAACCCTGACCGGTAACTTTCAAAGAAGGAGGCCTTAGCTCTCTACCGGCGAGAGGCCGTCTGGTTTGGGTTTACACCAGGTGACCGCGACTTCCTTAATTAGGGATGCGCTGCAGAGGCCACTTCCTACCCGGGGGGAATACAGTGGATATAGATATGATCTCGGCCTTAGGGGAGATCGCATGGAACGTGCTGACTGATAAGTTAACCGCGAAGTGGAGCTCCACCTGGGGGAGGTCATGGGTTACCAGGAGTGGGACGTCCGGTAGCACTAGGTCTGGTTAGAGCTATCTGTGATAGTTCATATGTTCTCCCGGCCTAAGGGGGAAGGCTGCTCTGCCCAGCCGACCCCCAGGGGGAGCTTGCTTAGTGATGAATGGAATGCCTGTTCTTAACCATGCTTTTGGGTAAGAAGGAAGGTGGATGGGATGCCTATTCTTAACCATGTGGTAGGGTAAGAAGAGAGGTAGATAGCACACTGACCCAACCTGCTGAAGGGTGAGGAGGTGCTTTCGCAGGCATACACCCTGCCTGATGCCAGTCCTACATGTTGCCACGCAGGACGTGGGCTGGCACAGGATTTACGCGAAGGTTGTAAAACCTTGCAAAGGTGTTGACCGTAGCCCAACCCACAGCTCTACAAATGTCTGCCAGAGTGGCCCCTCTGGCCAGTGTCCAAACAGCTGGTCGGAGCTCCTGAAGCTATGCGTGCGGTCCAAATTGTGGCGCAGTGCGCGTAATGGACACAATACGGATGGGGTTGGGTCTTCCTCTCCGATGGGGAGTGCCTGCAAGTTCACCACTTGGTCCCGGAAGGGAGTTGTGGGAACTTTGGGCACGTATCCAGGCCTGGGTCTCAAGATAACGTGAGAGTTGCCAGGGCCGAATTCAAGGCAATCCGGGGACACAGAGAATGCTTGAAGGTCCCCTACCCTCTTGAAGGAAGCGAGCGCCATCAGGAGGGCCATCTTACTTGAAAGGTGAGGAAGATCGGAACCTCCAATTGGTTAAAAGGGGGGACAGGAGAGACCCGCCAGGACCACATTAAGTTCCCAAGAGGGTATGGAGCGGAGAGGAGGCGGATTCTCGCACCCCTTAGGAACCTGGTGACCAGGTTGTGCTCCCCTAGAGACTTTCCATCAACTGAGTCATGACGAGCTACATACACCTTCAGTGTGGAGGGGGAGATGTTAATTTCCAGTCTCTCTTGAAAGAAGGACAACACGATCCCGATCGAGCACCTCCATGGGTTTCTCGTTGAGAGATACACCAGTACTAGAAGAGGCGCCATTTATAGGCGTATAACCCTCTAATAGATGGGGTACTAGCCTGGGTGATGGTCTTCGCAACAGTGGGGGGTAGCCTTCTCAGGATCTCCTCGTCCCGTATAGAGATCCGACATGGAGGTTCCAGATGTCTGGTCTGGGATGCCAGAATGTGCCCTTCCCCTGAGAGAGCAGGACCATCGTCAGGGGAATGGGCCAGGGGGGAGTCGTTGTCAAGAGCATCATCTCTGAGAACCAAGTGCGGTTGGACAAGTGTGGTGCAACCGATAACACTTGGTGCTCCTCTTCCCTGACCTTGCACAGTGTCTGTGCACGAAAGCACACTGGGGGGAAGGTGTACTTCTGCTTGAGCCGCGGCCAGCTGTGAGCAAGGGCATCCGTGCCGCAGGGGCCTCGGACAGGGAGTACCAAAGCGGGCAATGGGTGGTGTCACGGGAGGCGAACAGGTCTACCTGGGCCTGCCCGAACAGCATCCAAATGAGCTGGATCACGCAGGGGTGGAGTCGCCACTCTCCGCGAGGCGTATACTGATGAGAAAGCACGCAGGCTGTCTAGTTCAGTTTGCTGCAGGGAGCGCATCACCTGTTGACTCCACAAAAGGAGGCGTCGGGCAAGCTGTGTTAGCTGTCGTGAGCGTACGCCACCCTGACGTTTGATGTACGCCCCGGCTGTAGTGCTGTCTAAGTGCTTGTCCTGCACCAGGGGCCGTAGCCTCCTCACTGCAAGTAGCACAGCCCACAACTCCAGGCAATTGATTTGCCAGCGCAACCGGCTGCGCGTCCAACGCCCCACTACTGAGTCTCCGTTGCACACTGCACCCCACCCCTGCAGGGAGGCGTCCGTAGTCACCACAACGTGCCTCATAACCTGCCCAACAGGGACCCCAGTCCGGAGAAAGGTCATGGAAGACCAGGGGGTTAGGGTGCGTCGGCAGAGGGGCGTTATCACCATGCGCCTGCTGCCGGTGTGCCACGCTCACCTCGATATTCGACTCTGAAGCCAGTGCTGGAGCGGTCTCATGTGCATCAACCCGAGGGGTATTACCCCTGCTGAGGACGCAATGTGTCCCAGGAGCCTCTGAAATTGTTTCAGGGGGACCGCTGGCTCCTGAAGTGTTCCAGGCAGTTCAACACCAAGTGGGCGCGTACTGTGGACAGTCGCGCCGACAGTTCCATGCCAAGAAGAGGATGCCCTGCACCGGGGAGAGCTTGCTCTTTTCTCGGTTGACCTGTAGTCCCAATAGATCTAGGTGCCGGAGCACCTAGATCTAGCGAGCTGATCTAGCGAGCTGATTTAAAACACAGACTTACTTTCCCTTTGGAAATTGCAGCAGCTCACCTGCAGCCGGTCATGGTTCTATGAACCATCTCCAGTAGGACAGTCCTCATAATTGAGTTTAATCTCCAGTATGACAATTTGGCAGCGTAGGCTGAAGATTCGGGATGGACAGTGAAAGTGTTCCCAGTGGAAGTGGGCTGAAGGGGCTTTGTTTCAAAATTTCACTGCAAGGCTGCTTAAGGAAGTGGGGATCAGAAGACAGGCCCAATGAAAGGCAGTTAAAGAACTTGCCACTGTTGCTGAGAGAAGCAGTCACTGCCTGTGGTTGAAATGGAAGGACACAATATGGGCTGCCAAATGACCATGTAATAAATGGTGTTGTTTGTTGTAATGTTTCGTCATACTGAACAGGAGGCATTGAGCATGTGTAAGACAGCTGGAAAAGTGTCACGGCTTCTAGACACGGAGAACCCAAGTGCAGGCAACACGGGGATGAAGGGGTTAACACTGAATTTATTGATATAAAACAAGACAAAAAGGCAAAGCAAAACCCATGAGGGGGAAAACACAAGACAACAAAGAAATGAAAGACACGGACTGACTGACTAGAAAATAAACACTTTGAATAACTAAGACTAAACTTACAAGACACAGGTTTACAAGAACAAGGTCACAGATATCAGGGATACGGGGCACAGGAACAAGAGACAGCTTCACGGAAGTAGACAGCACAGGAACAAGGTACACCATACGACGTCAAACAATTCAAGAGCACAAGACAAAGAACATGAGGGTGTTTTAAAGGGGAACAAACACAGGATAAATGGCAAGGGAACAGGTGTGGGTAATGAAACACTAATGGGAAGGTAATTATCACAAACTAGGAAACAGGAGGGTAGGAACGATGATGCAGACCAGAGAGAGATGAAATCCTCTCTCTCCCACATGAAACAGAGGATCCTGTATGATTCCACCTCTAGACCTAGAAATACCTGACAAGGTGAGGTGGAATCATGACAAAACCCCCGCCTTAAGGAGCAGGATCCTGATGCTCCTCAAAGGCACAAACAAGACAAGACAGACCAAACAAAACATGGAAAACATGACTAGGGGCAGACAGGCAAGAACAATAAACGGGTTGGGGTGAGACAATAAAAATAACAAACAAGGGAGGGGGGTGGGGGCAAACAAGAATACATAGGGGGAAGTCCAGAAGGGGTAGGGCTGGGTGGGGAAGTCCTAGCCCTGGGGACGCGCCAGAGTGCGGAGCCCCAGGAGGCTTGACAGGGGAAGTCCTCGGGGGAACTGTCCTAGTCCCCTGCAGGACTGCTGGGCTGGACCCCGGCTGGAATGCCGGAACAAACCCCGGCTGGAATGCCGGAGGGAAGACCGGCTTGACAGAGCTTGGCGCCGGTCGGAAGGCCGGCTGGACAGGGCTTGGTGCCGGTTGCTGGACCGGGCTTGGTGCCGGTTGCTGGACCGGGCTTGGTGCTGGTTTCTGGGGAGAGTCCGCGGCCGGGCTGGCCGCTCGGACCGTCACATCCCCACGGCGCCCTCCCCCAAAAAATATTTGCGGCTTGACACCTCCGGGCTTGACACCTCCGGACTCGGGACCACCGGACTCGGGACCACCTGGCTCCGAGCTGCCCTCCGTTGCCTCTTCTTCTTCAGCCAAGCCACCTGCCTGGTGAATGGGGAGGGCGGCTCGGGATTGGAGGCTTCGGACGAGGACCCCCAGGATTACCGTCACCCCCGCTTGCCCGTGAGACAGGGTGATTGTGGAGAGGCTGCAGAGGTGGAGGAGAGGTGTGTGGCGGTGCCCATAACCCCGATCTGCAGAGGACCACTCTCAGGAATCGAGACCAGCGGAGAGGAGTAGCTTGATGAAGTCGTGGACTCCGACCGAGCCGCGGCGGTTAGCCACACGTTGTCAAAGTCCAACGGCTCCATCGCTCTCATCTCCGCCCGAGAGAGTGGGTCTCTGAGACCGGCATTAAACAGCACCGCCAGTTCCTCCTCCCCGAAGATGCCTTGCTCGGCAATGTCAAGGAACCTCTCCACATACTCATCCACAGTCTCACTCCCCTGGTGAAGACTACAGAGGCAACGGGCAAGACCACAACGGCCAGTGTCCATGGCTGCTGCCTGCTGGGTTTGGTTCTGGCTCTTGGATTCTGTCACGGCTTCTAGACACGGAGAACCCAAGTGCAGGCAACACGGGGATGAAGGGGTTAACACGGAATTTATTGATATAAAACAAGACAAATAGGCAAAGCAAAACCCATGAGGGGGAAAACACAAGACAATACGACTACACAGAAATGAAAGACACGGATTGACTGACTAGAAAATAAACACTTTGAATAACTAAGACTAAACTTACAAGACACAGGTTTACAAGAACAAGGTCACAGATATCAGGGATACGGGGCACAGGAACAAGAGAAGGCTTCACGGAAGTAGACAGCACAGGAACAAGGTACACCATACGACGTCAAACAATCCAAGAGCACAAGACAAAGAACATGAGGGTGTTTTAAAGGGGAACAAACACAGGATAAATGGCAAGGGAACAGGTGTGGGTAATGAAACACTAATGGGAAGGTAATTAACACAAACTAGGAAACAGGAGGGTAGGAACGATGACGCAGACCAGAGAGAGATGAGTTCGTCTCTCTCCCACATGAAACAGAGGATCCTGTATGATTCCACCTCTAGACCAAGAAATACCTGACAAGGTGAGGTGGAATCATGACAGAAAAGTCCTAAGAACTAAGGTTGTTTGTGATGCTGGATCCTTTGTTGCTAGATCCTGAGGAATGATATCCTGCCCTCCCCTCAGGGGTTGTTGATGCCCAGGAGCTGAACCCCATATTCCTATCACACCCCTTCCCTTCATCTCTTCAGGCCCTGATCACTGGTAAAATGTTTACACATTTTATACTGTGTATATCATTTATTGTCATAGTATCAAGTTTTGATCATCATGTTTGGTATTATTTTTAAGATCATAGTGCGATGGGTAAAAAAGTCTAGTTCTTTCAAACCTCCTCAAAGAGGTGTGACTTTCACAGGGAATCCTATTCACAGATAGATTGAGATCTCATTTGATGCTCTCCTCAGTCACGAGAAAACAAACAAACCAAGTTTCTCACTGACCATTGGCTTTGTTACATCTGGGTGTATAAGGTACATTGGCAAAATACTCAAGGAAGCTTCTGTAACCAGAACTTCCCACACTGCAACTGTGTGTCTCGATTTTACCAATTGTGATAAATTTTATGTTTTTATTTTATTCGTATACTATGTTGATAATCTTTGCTTAATAAATTAGGAATTTCTTTGTATGTGCATTCTATGATTTTAATTAATGTTGTGCCTGCCTGGTATAATAAAATGTTATTGTTGATATTATCTTAATTCTTCAAAGTCTGTTAGTACCAATAGATTGAAAGGAACCTGTTATGTTACCGCGAATTCGATGTGTCAGGATAGGATGGACAAGTTTATACTAGACTTAAAATTATAAATGGGGCATTACTAAAGCTCACATGTTAAAATTTCCACCTATCTGGCCTAGCATGTTGCATGATCGTGACTAAAATAACTATTATTATGTTTCTGAGCAAGCATATCGCAGCCAAACTTAATGATATTAGTTTACCCGGCAACCTCTGACTAGATCAGAACTGACCGTTTTGTGTCCGTGAGATCCATGAACCCAGCCGGCGTGAGACTCTTTGCGTTTGCAGGTGCCAATCTAAAGAATACTATGAATAATAAAAGATAAAGTATGGAGATTTATAGATAAATTAACTATAATCAACAGATACATTTGAAACGTCATACAAGCTAATTTATATTATTATATCAAAATTGTAGTCAGATAGGTTTTAACCACAGAGTCATGTAAATTTAACTAAATTATAACTGTTCCTAAATAACTTCATGTCGAAATCGCTGAGGAGGAAAAGAACACGAGATCCCTCCAACCACACCATTGGATTCCGTCGTTGGGCCAGTGGGTGGTCTTTTACACATGCATTAACGGTGCCACTGGGGCTAGAACAGCCTTAGCCAAGGGGGTTACGCAGATGGTTGTGAGAAGGTTAAGGGGGCCGTAGTTTAGCAAAGTCTGCAGTGGAAGAGACCGAACCAGGAGACCGGCGAGACGCAAGTAGGTCAAGTGCAGATTGTAAACACCTGTGTCTCTCTCCAGTGATTGGCGGGAAGATGGTAAAAGCGAGTAAGGGACACTGACGGGAAGACCCCAGGGAGAACAATATCGGGCCCGAACCTTCACAGCCACGGCTCTGATCGGTCGGTACGGGACGACTCCTGCCTCGTCACCAAAGCCGGGCCCTTTTCAGGGCTTGGCGCCCACTTACTCACAGAGTTTTCCGTTCTCCCCGGGTGTACTTGAAGCCGATTGCACACTCCACTGGACTGTGCTCGGCGAACCGACCTCACACCCTGGCGAGGCGTGAGGTCGTACACATACGACAGCCGTCACCACTCTCAAACCGACAGTGTGTGCCGTTGTCCCGCCAGGCAGGTAAAAAGGCGGAGCAAACCTTCCCTCCGGGGACTCCCCGCAACATGGTTACCATGCCAGCCGACGAACCAACCCACATGGAAATGATGAAGCAGACTGTCCCCTTGGTCACCCTGTCACATTCCCTGGGAGCTCGAGAGCAGCCCACACTGTCTCGCTGGCTAATGAGGGCCGTCCGTCTTGGTTACTCGATCCAGTTCGCCAGAGACTCTCCCAAGTTTCGAGGCATCATCTCTCCCTCTGTCAGAGGCAGGGACGCCTCCGTACTTCGGGTAGAGGTCACCACCCTTCTGGCAAAACCGGCATCGAGTTCGTCCCTCAAACCAAGATGTTCAGTGGGTCACGACCCACACATCATTCCCAAGAAAGACGGCGGGTTGCGCCCCACCGGTCTGCGTACCCTGAACAAGCACCTTCACAATCTGCCCTACAGATGCTCACGCAGAGGCGCATCCTGACGTCTATCAGGTGTCAGGATTGGTTCTTGGCAATCGACCTGAAGGACGCTAACTTTCATGTCTCGATCCCCTCGACACCGGCTGTTCCCACAGTTCGCGTTCGAGGGGTGAGCATATCAGTACAGAGTCCTCCCTTTCGGTCTGTCCCTGTCTCCACACATCTTCACGAAGATCGTGGAAGCCGCCCTTTCTCCCCTTCGGGAAAAAGGCGTGCGGGTACTAAACTTTCTTGACGACTGGCTTATCTTGGCACACTCGTGAGATCTGTTGTGTACACAGAGGGACCTGGTGCTCCGGCATCTAGATCGATTGGGATTTCAGGTCGACCGAGAAAAGAGCAAACTCTCCCCAGTGCAGAGCTTCCTCTTCCTCGGTATGGAACAAAACTCTGTCACCATGATGGCGCAGCTGTCCGCAGCACGCGCCCAGTCAGTGTTGAACTGCCTGGTGCACTTCAGGCAGTCGGCGGTTCCCCTGAAACATTTCAGAGGCTCCTGGGACACATGGCGTCCTCCGCGGGGATAATACCCCTCGGATTGATGCACGTGAGACCGCTTCAACACTGGCTACAGAGTCGAGATCCGAGGACAGCGTGGCACACCGGTAGCAGGCGCATGGTGATGACGCCCTGCTGCCGACGCACCCTAACCCCTTGGTCTTCCATGACCTTCCTCCGGGCGGGGGTTCCCCTCGGGCAGGTTACGAGGCCCGTCGTGGTGAGTGGGTGCAGACCTCGTACATGGGTGGGGTGCAGTGTGCAATGGGCACGCAGTAGCGGGGCCCTGGACGGGCCCCCGTTTGCGCTGGCATGCAATTGCCTAGAGTTGTGGGCTGTGCTACCTGCGCTAGAAGGCTCCGGCCTCTAGTGTAGGTTCAGCACGTGTTTGTCCTCCGGGACAACACGACAGTCGTATCGTACATTGCTAGGGTGGCATACACTCACGGCAGCTAACACAACTTGCCCGACGCCTCCTCCTGTGGAGTTAGCAGGTGATCCGCTCCCTGCGGGCCACACACATCCCAGGCACACTGAACCAGACAGCCGACGCGCTCTCTCGTCAGTATACGCCTTGCGGAGAGTGGCGACTCCACACCCGGTCCAGCTCATTTGGGTGCTGTTCGGACAGGCACAGATAGACCTCTTTGCATCCCACAACACCACCCATTGTCTTCTTTGGTACTCCCTGACCGAGGCCCCACTTGGCACGGATGCCCTGGCGCACAGCTGACCACGAGACAAGCGGAAGTACGCCTTCCCCCCAGGAGCCTCCTTGCACAGACTCTGTGCAAGGTCAGGGAAGAGGAGCACCAAGTGTTATTGGTTACACCGCTCTGGTTTAACCACACTTGGATTCAGAGTTGATGCTCTGGACAGCGACTCCCCCTGAACCATTCCCCTGAGAGAGGACCTGCTCTCTCAGGGGAAGGACACGTTCTGGCATCCCAGATCAGATCTCTGGAACACTGAGATGCCTGAGATGAGATCCCCCTATTCGGCTCAGACCATCACCCAGGCTAGGGCCCCATCTACTAGGCGGTTACACGCCTCTAGACGGCGGCTCTTCTCTTCCTGGTGTCTTTCTCAACGAGAAAGATCCACTGAGGTGTTGGATCAGGATTGTATTGTCCTTCTCACGAGACTGGATATTAACATCTCCCCTCCACACTGAAGTGTATGTAGTGGCTACCGCCACTCATCACGACTCAGTTGTTGGAAAGTTTCGAGGGCAACACGACCTGGTCACCAGGTTCTTACGAGCGCGACGCCTCATCTCCGCTCCAGACGCTCTTGAGAGCCCCTCGGAGGTTCCGATCTTCCTCACCTGAGTAAGACGGCCCTCCTGTTGGCGTTCGCTTCAGTCAGGAGGGTAGGGGACCTCCAAGCATTCTCTGTGTCCCCGGATTTCCTTAAATTCGGCACTGGAAACTCTCACGTTATCTTGAGACCCAGGCCCGGATAAGTGCCCAAAGTTCCCACTTCTCCCTTAGATTAGATTAGATTAGATTAGATTCAACTTTATTGTCATTACACATATACAAGTACAGTGTAACAGAATGTAGTTTAGGTCTAACCAGAAGTGCAATTAGCAAGTGCAGATATACAGTGTGAATAAATACAGAATACAATATTAGGAAAATAATTTACGATGGGCATGTACTATGAAAATATGACAATCGGTATGTACTATGAACAATATATACAGAAGGCTATATACTGTGAACATTAGTGTACAGGAGGTTATGAACAGATAACAATATAGACTATACAATAGTGCAAGTGACTTGAGTGTGCATTAGTTACAGACATTAGCTATTAAAGTTACAGTGCAGTAGATGAGTTAATGCAGTTATTAAAGGTACGGTGCAGTACATGAGTTAATGCAGTTATTAAAGGTACGGTGCAATACATGAGTAGATGCAGATATACAGTTGCAGTGCAGTAGATGAGTTAGTGCAGTTATTGAAGCTATAGTGCAATAGATGAGTAGATGCAGTTAGTTATGCGATAGATGCAATGCAATAGATGAGTTAGAGTGCAGTAGGTGAGTTAGTGCAGTTATTGAAGTTACAGTGCAGTAGATGAGTAAATTCAGTTATTAAGGTTACAGTGCAGTAGATGAGTTAATGCAGTTATGAAAGTAGTCCATTAGTGCAAATGAGCATTCAGTGTAATATTCCTGGTGTGCAAGTGAGCAGTATAGAGTGCAAATGATGCTGTGTGTGTGTAAACAGTCCGGTAGAGCAGATACATGAAGTACTGGTGTGTACAGTTCAGTCATGCATGGCAGCCCTGTAGTGCAATGTAAACATTGTAATAGCAGCATTAAGTTAAAGTTATGAGAGGTAGTGAAATCACTGGGGAGCAGAGTTCAATAATGAAACAGCTCTGGGAAAAAAGCTGTTTCCTAGTCTGCTGGTTCTTGTCCGGAGGCACCTGAAGCGCCTACCGGAAGGCATGAGAGTAAACAGTCTATGAACGGGGTGAGAGGAGTCCTTGAGAATGCTGCGAGCTCGACGCAGACAGCGTTTCTTATGAATGTCCTCAATGGAAGGGAGTGTAGTTCCTGTGATGCGCTGGGCTGTTTTCACCACCCGCTGCAGAGCCTTGCGCTCAGCAACAGAACAGTTCCCGTACCAGACTGTGACACAGTTGGTCAGGATGCTCTCTATCGTGCAGTGATAGAAGTTCACCAGGATAGTTGAAGAGAGTTGGTTCTTCTTCAATGTCCTCAGAAAGAAGAGACGCTGGTGAGCCTTCTTGACCAGGCATGAGGTGTTGGTGGTCCAGGACAGGTCCTCCGAAATGTGGGTCCCCAGGAACTTAAAACTGGAAACACGTTCAACAGCCGTCCCGTTAATGTGGATGGGGTCGTGTGTGCCTCCTTTCGCCTTCCTGAAGTCCACGATGATCTCCTTTGTCTTGGAGGTGTTAAGGAGCAGGTTGTTGGTTGAGCACCATGTGGCCAGGTGCCATATCTCCTCCCTGTAAGCAATCTCATCGTTGTTGCTGATGAGACCAATCACTGTTGTATCGTCTGCAAACTTGATGAAGGAGTTAGATCCATTCACAGGCCTGCAGTCGAGTGTGAAAAGGGAGTAGAGAAAGGGGCTCAGTACGCAGCCCTGAGGTACACCAGTGTTGAGGGTGGTTGTGGTGGAGCAGATGTTGCCTAACCTAACAAGCTGAGGCCTGTTCGTCAGGAAATCCATAATCCAGTTGCAGGTTGAATTGTTAATGCCTAGGTTTCCAAGTTTGATGATTAGCTTGGAAGGGATTACGGTATTGAATGCAGAGCTGAAGTCTACAAACAGCATGCGTGCATAAGTGTCCTTATTGTCCAGATGTGTGAGCACGGAGTGCAGCGCCATGGACACTGCATCATCTGTGCTCCTATTGCTACGGTAGGCAAATTGGTATGGGTCCAGTGTGGATGGTAGAGAGTCTTTTAGGTGTGACAGGACCAGCTGCTCGAAGCACTTCATAACAATGGGTGTGAGTGCTACAGGGCGGTAGTCGTTCAGGCATGTCGGGCTGGAATGTTTCGGAATGGGCACAATGGAGGTGGATTTGAAACATGCTGGAACCACTGCTTGGGCGAGGGACAGGTTGAAGATGTCCGTGAAGACCCCAGCGAGCTGCTCCGCACATGCCCTGAGTACGCGACCAGGGATGCCATCAGGGCCAGCAGCCTTGCGCGCGTTTATCCGGCTTAGTGCAGTGAAAACATCTGTGGAATTTACTGTGATGATTGGGTGGTCGGTGGAAGGTGTGAGCCTGGTGGCGGGTTCCTTATTGTCTCTCTCAAAGCGTGCATAAAAGTCATTAAGCTCGTTCAGAAAGGCAGCATCTGTGGTTATGGGGATGGAGTGGTTGGGTTTATAGTCACTAATGGCCTGGATGCCCTGCCACATGCGTCGAGGGTCAGAATTGGTAAAATGCTCCTCTAGCTTCAACTTGTAGCAGTGCTTGGCCTTTTTGATGCCCCTCTTCAGATTTGCCCTGGAGGTACTATAGGCCTGTGCATCACCTGATCTGAAGGCGGTGTTGTGTGCTTTCAACAGGAGGCGCACTTCCTTGTTCATCCATGGCTTCTGATTAGGGTATATGGTGATCTGCTTTTGATTTGTGACACTATCAATGGTGGTATTGATGTAGTCCAATACAGAGGAGGTGTAGCTGTCTATATCCGTGTGAGAGCCACTGGTGGCCTGAGAAGCAAACATACTCCAGTCTGTGTGTAGAAACCTTTCCTGGAGTGTGAAGTCTGCCCCCGCAGGCCACACCTTGATGGTCTTCACTGATGGCTTCACACGATTAATGAGAGGTGAATACTTGGGGGTGAGGAACAAAGAAAGGTGATCAGATTGACCCAGGTGGGGGTGGGGGGTTGCGGTGTAAGCTTCAGCCATGTTTGTATAGACATGATCTAAAGTTTTGTTTCCTCTTGTGTGGCAGGAAACATGCTGGTGAAATTTAGGGAGCACTGTCTTTAAGTTAGAGTGATTAAAATCTCCCGCAACAATAAATGCAGCCTCCGGGTGAGCAGTCTGTTGTTTACTGATGGCTGCATGAAGTTCTTTCATAGCAGGCTTGGCATCAGCATCCGGTGGAATATAAGCTGCCGTTATAATGGTTGACGTGAATTCCCGTGGCAGATAAAACGGTCTACATTTAACCACGAGAAACTCAAGGTTAGCAGAGCAGTGTCTCCCGACAATAACAGAGTTTGTGCACCAAGCTTTATTGACATAAATGCACAGTCCACCTCCTCTTGTCTTACCGGATTCCTCTGCCGTTCTATCCGCGCGGTGTGTGTTGTAGCCCGCTAACTCAATAGCGTTGTCCGGTATGCCGCTGTGTAGCCATGTTTCCGTGAAGATTATGACATTGCAGTTCAAAAGTTTTTTGTTGTTGATGATGCGGAGTCGAATCTCATCCATTTTGTTCACTAATGATCGTACATTAGCAAGGAAAATGCTGGGTAAAGAGAGCCGGTGTGGTGTTAGCTGTATTAGGGGACCAAGTGGTGGACTTGCAGGCGCTCCCCATCGGGAGGAAGACCCAACCCCATCCGTGTTGTGTCCTGGACCGCACGCAGAGCTGCACTAGCTCTGGCCAGCTCTTTGTTTGTGTTGGAGGACAGCAGAAGGGGAAGGCTGTCTCCAAGCAGAGGCTGGCGCATTGGGTCGTGGATGCCATTACGACGGCATTCCGATCTCAGACTCTCCCATGCCCATTGGCAGCAGGGCTCACTCCACACGGAGTTTAGCCTCTCCTGGGCACTGGCAGAAGCGCCCCTCTAGCAGACATCTGTAGAGCTGAGGGTTGGGCTACGCCCAAACACCTTCGCAAGGGTTAACAGCCTTTGCGTAAACCCGGTGTCAGCCCACGTTCTGCGTGGCAACATGTAGGACTGGCATCCGGGGGGGCATATGCCTCCGAAAACACCTTCCCACCCTCCCCGAGGTTGGGTCAGTGTGCTATCTACCCTTTTCTTCTTACCCAAACACATGGCTAAGAAAATTGGTACCTCACCAGCCTTCCTTCTTACCCAGACCCTGGTTAAGAACAGGCATTCCATCCATCACTAGCAAGCACCTACTGGGGGTTGGCTGAGCAGAGCAGCCTTCCCCCTTAGGCCGGGATATATCATGACCTATCACACATAGTTCTAACCGGACCTGTGCTATCAGACGCAGTAACACCCCCACCGCGGGCTGTTCCGTCTGTCATACCCACATGACTATGGTTCCCACACTTGGTAACCCATGAGCTTCCCCATGTGGACCTCCACTTCGCGGTTAACTACCCAGGCCGCACGTTCCATGCGTTCTCCTCCTAGGACGAGACCATACTTATCTCCACCATATTCCTCCCCACGGGTAGGAGGTGGCCTCTGCAGCGCTTCTCTGATTAAGAGTGCGCTTTCCCGGTGTAAACCGATCCGGACGGCCTCTCGCCTGTAGAGAGCTAAGGCCCCGTCCAGGAAAGGTTACCGGTCAGGGCTGTTCCCATCTTTCTCCAGGAAAGCTCTGGAACCCCCCGACCACCACTCTGGAAGGTTACAAGTTTCACAAAAGCTTCGAGCTGACACGTCCAGGCTTGTTACCGTTGCTTCGCTGAGATTGTGACGCGATACAGCGTTTGTGGCGTTTTCCATAGATAACCCCATCTGTCGTTCTCGACACAGCGTCGAGAGACTGACAGAAAGGGAACGTCTTGGTTACGTATGTAACCTCAGTTCACTGATGGAGGGAATGAGACGTTGTGTCCCTTATGCCACAAACCCGTATCGTTTCTGTTGCAGTTTGAGAGGCTCTCAGGCTCTTCAGAACAAGAGGTAAATGAATGCTGCACGCCGGCTTCCTTTTATACCGGATATCCGGGGGCGGAGTCCGGCATGCAAATTTCATTCGCCAAATTTCATTGGCCTTTTCTATAGTAGTCAGAGTTGATTGGTTCTCAAGGACGAACCCCATCTGTCGTTCTCGACACAACGTCTCGTTCCCTCCATCAGGGAACCGAGGTTACATACGTAACCAAGACGTATTTAATACCATTGATGCATCCCCACCTAGGGAGGAGTTTTAGTGGAGATACCAACATGGTCTCACCGTTAGGGAAGAGCTCATGAGAAAATGTGCGGACTGAAGTTCTTGATCGCGAGGTGGAGGTCCACCTAGGGAAGGTCATGGGTTACCAGGGTGGGAACCAATCATGAGGATACATTAGATGGAACCGCCCGAATGGAGGGGTTATAATGTCTGGATGCACTAGGTCCGGTTAGAGCTATGTTGTGGATAACTCAGTTGTTAGCCAGGCTTAGGGGCAGGGCTACTCTGCCCAGCACGCCCGCAGGAGGTGCTTGCTTAGTGACGGATGTAATGCCTATTCTTCACCACATTGGGGAAGAACGAAGGCTAAAGTAGAATGCTGACCCACCTAGGAGGGGGGAAGGTGCTTTCGCAGGTGTACAACCTACCAGCTGCCGGTCCTACGTGTTTCCATGCAGGACGGGGGCTGATACCGGTTCTACACGGAGGTTCAGCTCTGCAGATGTCTGCCAGAGAGGCGCCTCGTGCCACTGCCCACGAAGAGGATATACACGAGTGAGCTCACACTGCAAAAGGACATGGGCGATCTTGGGATTGGAACGCCGTTGTGACGGCGTCCACAATCCAGTGGGCCAATCTCTGTTTGGAGACAGCCCTCCCCTTCTGTTGACCTCCATAACAGACAAAGAGCTGCTCAAAACTCCTGATGCTCTATGTGCGGTCCGAGTAGAGGCACAACGCACGTACTGGACACAACATGAATGGTGTTGGGTCTTGCTCCCTGGTGGGGAGAACCTGCAAGTTCACCACCTGGCCCCTGAAAGGAGTGGTAGGATCTTTGGGCATGTAGCCAGGCTGGTGTCTCAGGATAAGGCGAGAATTACCGGGCCCGAATTCTAGGCAATCAGGGGACACGGAGAATGAGAATCTTGATAGAGGCGAGCGCCATCAGGAGAACAGTCTTCATCGAGAGACTTGGCAAGCAACTGGGTTGTGATGAGCATTAAGAGGTTAGTCTCAAGTCTCACTAATAGAAAGAAAATAACCTTCTCGATCATCCTGACTGGCAGCTTGACTTGGCGAACACTGTCATATAAAGGGTGAGAGCTGCTGTGATAAACACCAGAGAGAGAGAAATTCTGAGAAGTGGGTTGTTGATCGGATCGACCAACCAGCGATAGAATGTCTGGGGTCAGGACCAAGGGGATTCTGCTGATGGGGTGGTGGTCTCCTCTTCGATATCTGCATCCAGGGGGCCACCTGAGTGGGGGCACTGGAGCCGGATGCACAGGATCTCGGCGGCCAAGTCACGGCTGGGCAGGATATGCTTCATAGTCTCTGTCTGCTTCTATACTGTCGAGAACTGCTGCTCGACAGAATCAACGAACAGCCCCCCCCCTTGCGAGATGGGTGAATTGAGAAGACGGACCTTCTCGGCGTCACTCATCTGTGCACGGTTCGGCCAGAGGTGTCTCTCCTGGACCACAGTGTGGATATCTTCCGTCCCAGGGCCCGTAACCGTCCAACTTAGTTGCCCGTAAGCGAGGTCAGTGGTGGTGCGATATTCCTGCATAGGTGCTGGGTCAGTCTTACCCTCGAGGAGCTCTTTCAACGCCCTGGCCTGGACCTGCAGGATGGCCATAGAGTGGAGAGAGGGGGCATCTTGGCCCACAGCAGTGCAAGTGCTCGATACCAGAGATGCCGAAAACCTGCATGCTCCGGATGGGAGTCTAGGTCAATCCCCCACGGAGTCAGCACCGCGACGGTAGATTCCACCTTGGGGACATCAAACTATCCTCTAGCTGCCCAAGCATCGATGGAAGAGAGGGCGACGGACCTAGTTTGACATGCACGCGACGAAAAGAGGGCGTTTCTACATCTACTGAGTTCCTCAATCACTTCCGGTATACATGGCACTGACGGGTGGTCGACCTCCAATGCTGCAAGGGACATCTCCTTGTAACCCACCATTTCCAAATAAGTGGCTGAGGACGAGACGGCGGGACCGTCTCTTGGGGAACGATTAAACGAGCGAGACAGGGGCTGACCGATTAACACTCACAATAATCCTCATATCACCATCGCTGCTCACCAAAGCTGCTCACTAAAGCGGACAGCAGGGCCATGGCCACTGCTCTCATGATACGGGAAGCAGACGAGGTGTTGGCTGGTTCCCGAGGGAAGACTGTCACCTGTGAATGCAACATCTGAATCAAATCTGCCCACAGTGCGGGCAGGACGCATCCATAATGGCAGCCCAAACGTGCTGGAAATGCAATTAAATTGAGGCAGACATCATGTCCGTCCCCCTCCTCGATGAGTTTGTTGCACCCGAGAGAACATCAGGACATGCCACGCTGGAGAAATTTGCTCTTTTAGAGAAAAAACCTGAACACTTCTGGAACTATCGAGACGCCCAGGGGAAGTCGCTGCAGGAAGGGACAGTCCACTGCACCACGTCGTAGAATCCGGCAGATGAGTAGCTCTCTCAGATCAGTAGTCTTGAAGTATGCTCAGTCATGAAGTGAAGGCTCCGAAGAACAAAAGGTTGGTTTTAACCCTAACTTCTCCCTTTTATACCAGGAAATCAGGTGGCGGAGTCCGGCATGCCACTTTAATTCGCCAATTTCATTGGCCTTTTCTAAGCTAGTAGAGATTGATAGGTTCTCAAGGGCGAACCCCATCTATCGGTTCGACACAACGTCGAGAGACCGACAGAAAGGGAAACACATTTATCTTCACTCTTTCATCACAGTAGGTGGCAAAATGGACTAAAGTAGGTTTGCAAACAGCCATATACCCTACAAAGAAAAAATATGGCCAGAATGACTTATTGAGAGAATAAACAAAATACACTTTAATCACATAACATCGAACAGTCATTCCACAATATTTTTTAAATGAAAATATAAAAAATATTGTGTAAATCTGTAATGGATACATGGCTACATGTTTCAAAGCACCAATGTGTCAAAAACTCGAGAACCCATCCCTTAGCTTGTCAACTTATGTACCACAGCAAGTGTGTTGGTTATTTATTTTATACAGCTTTTAGTTGATCCTTTTTGGCAGTCAACAAGAGAGCGTTGTAGTATCTGAGTTTACATCTGAGCTTGCTCTCAGATACGCACACAGATATTTATCAAACATCGACGCAGAAAATGCTAAATATACAAAGTTTAACTGAATGATATTCATCACATGGATACGGTCAACATGAAATAGTTGAACTAATAAAAAAACAGGGGGAAAGGGGAATTCAGGGTTTTTTGCTCAGTCTGTTTCAGTTTCTATTTCTCAGAAAATACATCATTCCTGTTAATAAGTGCTCTTTGAACTTTAAACCTGTCTTATACTTTGGAATCCTTTTATCATTAACATTAACAGTGTAATCTGATGTTATGTTTCAACGTATATAAAGAGAGAGACATATGCCACTGAGAGAAAGGTTATGAGACATTAAAAAAGTAAACTTATGTTTAAACTGGATAATTTAAGTATGAATCTCCTGGCAAGTTTAAAAGATGCCATGGGTTGCAAAAATAAATATTTCCTCAAAGAATTCTCGTGACTTTTGCTCAGTCGGTTGTTTCAGTTTCTTTTTCTCAGAAATGATTATCATGTTAATCTTGTTCTCTGAACTATAAACATGTCACGTCTATTGAAAGATCACAGTATGAGATAACTAAACACAAGCTCAGTGTTAGTGTACATCTTTTGATATGTTCATAAGATTTTATGGACCCTGTCAATGGGTTTGTCATGTTTAGTTCCATTGCTCATTTAAAACTCTCCTCTATTGGTAGAGGAGGTTGGTAGTCAAATAATAAAACAATATTCATTTCCAAGCCTGTGAAAACCAGGTCAATGTCTCATTATCTAATTATGAGACAACCTTCAACATTTGATTGAATTTATTTCAAAGTTTGTTTAATGTTGACGGAGTACAGCCTATCATGAAACACTAAGGGTGGTGAGGATATGGAGACAGAGGACCCAAGTGCAGACAGGGAGGTAAGGGTTAACAAGACTTTAATAAATAATAAAATACAAAACAAACACCCACGAGGGGGGTAACATAACAAAACATGGAACAAGAACAGTAACAGGAACAGGAACAAAGACTAACTAAACTACAGGACCAGACTAGTAACACATCACTACAAAATAAACTAGACTCACTGACAAGACAGGAACTCACCCACATGACACAAACAAAGAACCAGCACAAGACAAGAGACACTAGGTTAATATATAGGGATCAAACACAGGGGGGAACCGGTGCAGGGGATGAACACTCAGGGGAAGTTAATTAACACAAACTAGGAAACAGGACGGTAGGAACGATGACGCGACTCGGGAAGAGTATGGAAGGCCACAAGGTCAAAAACATCTCTTCCCACATGAAACAAAGGATCCTGTATGATTCCACCTCAAAACCAAAAATTACCTAACAAGAAGAGGTGGAATCATAACAACGGCCATGTCAAAGATTGAAATTATAGCGAAATAAATTAAAGACATTACTCAGAATGTTATTACATTAATGAGTATATGTAAAAATTGGAGCCCTTTAAAGTAAATCACAAAAAAAACAATCATGTATCCGGCTGGTTTCACAAACTGGGTCAAATTTATGTACAGCCACATCCTGTACAATGCCTTGAATACTTTCGTTTTCTCTAACAACAAACTTTTCTTGTAAATCACATGTATAACAGAACCAGTTCCGTCAATAACTTAGCACGGAGAAAAAAGGTTTAATGTAAGACACAAATAAACTACCAACCATTTGAACGGCGCATGATATTTAAATCATAATGCACTGTGCTAAATTTCAGCTACAATCAGGAAAACAACATTGATTCACAGAATGCATAACTCCTTACAAGCCAACACATACATAGTGTTAAAAAACACAAATACTCATTCGCACATCATTATTTTCAACAATAGTACTTTAATTTGTAGTACATTATGTAAAAATACATACATGTAGGCGTGACCGAAATAAATAATTATAACATAGGCTATTCCTATAGTGCAGAGCAATCGATGTGCTTTGAGTTTGATCCAGTGGTTTTATCTCTGCGTGACGTGTCAGTGAGGTAACGAAGTCACAATGTTTATGTATAATGTTTGAAATAAAGTAAAAAAAGTCAAGGCTTTTAAAGAAAAAGACACTTATCTTCACTCTTTCATCACAGTAGGTGGCAAAATGGACTAAAGTAGGTTTGCAAACAGCCATATACCCTACAAAGGAAAAATATGGCCAGAATGACTTATTGAGAGAATAAACAAAATACACTTTAATCACATAACATCGAACAGTCATTCCACAATATTTTTTAAATGAAAATATAAAAAATATTGTGTAAATCTGTAATGGAACATGGCTAGATGTTTCAAAGCACTAATGTGTCAAAAACTCGAGAACCCATCCCTTAGCTTGTCAACTTATGTACCACAGCAAGTGTGTTGGTTATTTATTTTATACAGCTTTTAGTTGATCATTTTTGGCAGTCAACAAGAGAGCGTTGTAGTATCTGAGCTTACATCTGAGCTTGCTCTCAGATACGCACACAGATATTTATCAAACATCGACGCAGAAAATGCTAAATATACAAAGTTTAACTGAATGATATTCATCACATGGATACGGTCAACATGAAATAGTTGAACTAATAAAAAAACAGGGGGAAAGGGGAATTCAGGGTTTTTTTGCTCAGTCTGTTTCAGTTTCTATTTCTCAGAAAAGACATCATTCCTGTTAATAAGTGCTCTTTGAACTTCAAACTTGTCTTATACTTTGGAATCCTTTTATCATTAACATTAACAGTGTAATCTGATGTTATGTTTCAACGTATATAAAGAGAGAGACATATGCCACTGAGAGAAAGGTTATGAGAAATTAAACAAGTAAACTTATGTTTAAATAGGATCATTTTAAGTATGAATCTACTAGTAAGGTTAAAAGATGCCATGGATGGCAAAAAAAAAATTCCTCAAATTCATGTGATTTTTGCTCAGTCTGTTGTTACAGTTTCTTTTTCTCAGAAATGATTATCATGTTAATCATGTTCTCTGAACTATAAACATGTCACGTGTATTGAAAGATCACAGTATGAAATAACTAAACACAAATTCTTGAATTTTTTAAGACGGGCTAAAATTTTTGTTACTGCTTATGCAAGGCCCTTGACTGCACTACCTTGAAAACATGTACATGGAATCTAATATCTAAATCTAACATGGAATCTAAAAGATAAGATTTGTGGTGAACAATGTGTTAAAAACTATTTTAGAAATATAAGTTGTCTTCAAGCTGAAATTGTAATTTTGATCTCAAGTGGGTGAAAATGACGTGTACAATGTGTGTGAATTATAAAAAGAATATACAAATAACAGATACAAATTTATATACAAATAACTGAGAATGTTTACCCCTTTTTTACTCAGAACTTATTAATTGCACATTTAAAGGATATAGTGAGTACAAAGAAAATACTTCAGTATTTATCCATTTATTGGCATTAAATACTTAAAACAACCAAAAAGAAATTAAAGCATTATGTTTAGAATGATTACACATTATACAATAAATTCGACACTATAATATTTAACATATAAAGATCTTAATATTCCACTACATGCATGGTAAAATTGAAACAAACACAAACAGCCAGGTTAAGTGGGTTAAGAATGGCCAAACAATATAATGACAGATTATGTAGGATTTATACTAATGATATAAGATTTATTACAGTGACAATTTCTACACATGCAACTACAAATTCTGTCTTTACAGTGTTTTATAACAATTTTTATATTTGTAATTTACTACTTATTTCTATAAAATGGAATTGATGTTTGTCGTGGAGCCACACCACCTGAACAGAGTTTAAAGTAACCACTTGTTTTCAAGCACTCTGGTGTGAGCTTGAGACAGGAAAAACAGAATTCTTTAGTGCATCTAGTACATACAATGTTTTTACATTTCTCTGTGCTGTGTGAAATCAGTAAACCACATGTTGGACAGGCACGGACAGCTGGACAGATAATATCACTAGCATTTTTTAAAGTGATATTTTTACAATCTCTGAGCAAATCCAGATCTTGGTTGCTGCATCCTTCATTGTCACATCGATCAGAGCGAGGACGATTCCCTTTCCATTCTTTCTCACATTGCCAACAGAACTCAAAGGTTCTGCCATTCTTTACAGTGCACACGGTACATTTAACACAAATATTAACTAAGTCTGTTCTCTCTATGAACCAGTTACAACCAGGACACTAAAAAAGAAAAAATGCTGTTGACATAATCAATCACTTAAAGATGTACTGATGTTCCTCGCAATATACAGATGCATACTTACATTCTTGATGTCTACTTTCTTCTTAGTAGAATTGCTGGCAAGTTTTTCTTCAAAGAATTGTTGTTCTTCAACTGTGAGTTTAGCTAATGTACGGACTTCACAGTAGGACCACACACCTTTACACTCAGGACATCTCAGCTCTCCTTTACCCTTAAGGGCATATGAAGGGTAGTACAAATCATATTCATGCACAATCAGTAATCAACAATAGAACGCATTAGAACCCATTGTAATTAAACATTCCGTCCACACTGGATGTGGTGCGGCGCGAAGCTACAATCCCAATAGAACAAGCGTGTGTGTCCGGTGTAGACACGGTTATACTTTTATTTACGGATCAAACAAACAGATCTTTGTAGTGCATGTAAAAGTGGACATAAACTGAAGTAGTCAGGTTTTCTTGAGACCAACTCGAATACCAAATATATTAAAATCATTCTTGCTATCAGATGTGATGTTCATGCAAAAAAAACAATACTTACATCATTCAGCTGTACTCTGCAGCATTCTGTCAGTGAATCTGGACCAGTGACATGACCACAGGACAATTTTGCTCTTAAAACATCTGGTTTATTATCATATGGCTCTAAGGGGAAAAATCCACGTCTTACACATCATCTTTAGTCATTCATTTTGTATGTTGGTTCTCTGTTTTGACCCATTATGCTTTTGCAATACTGTAAATGTGTTTTAATAGCAAGTTAAGCAACAAAAGTTGAAGTTGTGTTTTCTGGAGTTAACGGAATTGTGCAAAAAATTACATTTTAAGTATGATTTAAAATTATTAAATCCTTTTTGAATAGTCTACAACGGATCAAACATATGCAAAGTAAATTACCACTTTAGAAAAACAGGTGCGGCAGAAACGATTATCTTTAAGAACTGTAGCTTGTGTGACATATTTATTTCCTAATTACAAAATAATAAAATTCCAACAAAAACAGATAAGTAACGAGTATATTCACTCAATATGTGACCAGCCACTCATCGTAAATTATGTTTGTTTTTTGGAAGATTCAGCAGATGTTTATTACAGACTTTACATTCAATTGGGTAGGACCATTAGTTCAAATATTCAGTTGAGTTTAGGGTCACCAAATCTGCAAATGATTGTATAATAAATATATTTTACAGATAATCTACGGACCAAAATAGGCCCCTACCTGCATTCATAAAAATGAGACTACGATAATGAAGAGAATGTGTTTAGAGCTATTTTCCTACGTCTTCTGCCCTATAGGATCCCAAATCCTCAGATAGAAGGAAAGGAACTTACCAAAATCGCTCCCCGTTCTCACGAATGTAATGTCCTTTTCTTTCCCGTTATATTGTTTTTCGTTGCTTGACATTTTAAAGTGATTTATCAAATCAGCCTGTCTAAAATTTGGTTTCGCTTTGTTTTCTTTGGTCTTTTTTCCCCTCTTTTAAGCTCTTCGAACCCACGTGACTGCGCTGTAATAGGTCTCGTAATACGTCACTGTACATGTTTAACATGTGATAAATGTAGAATGAGTCCGCTGGAGCCAGTTTATTTGAGCCCATGAAATGCAAGTTCTGTAACGATTTCTGCTCGCAACGGATGTGTTTTGAAAAGACGAATTGAAGAACGTTTTTTAAAGTAAGTCTTCTCTGTTGTTTTGTTAAATAATGTGAAAGGAATATTGAAAGAATAATAACAATAAGTAATGCATTGACAACAACACGTTTTGACGTCTGCACGTCAACACGTCCGAAGGGAACAGTTCATTTTGTGATCAAACAGGTGTGTTTGCAAAGGAAAAAGTCTTACACGGCTCAAATTGATTATTAAACATACTTAATTATGTTTATTTGAACATGTATACGTGCTCTGAGTATTAGGTTTAGGGGTTGGGTTAGGGAAAGGTGAAATAGTCTACAGTTTGTACAGTATAAAAGTTATCATTCAGATTCAGATGTTCAAAATCTGAGATTGTTTAAATAGACTTTTATTTTATTCACTGCATTCATTTCTATTCAAGTTTTAACAAAAAGTATAAAAAGTGTTAATTTTAATGATGTTAGAAATGTCATTTGTAAAATGTCTTTGTTGGGTAAAATAATAGAACGTTAAATGCTTGAGAGCACTACCCAGTCAGCAAATTTTCTTTGGTGCAGATCTGGCCCATATAAACTGCTGACCTGCTGGCCCATTAAGAAAGTGTTCCCCAGCCCAGATCTTCTCGGCCACAACTCGACCAGATCTGTGCCATAATTCCCCAAACAGTGAGCCATATAATAAAGAATGATGTGGCCCTTATGTGGACTTGACATGTCATTCTTGTTCGGCTGAGTTCAGGAAAGAACTGATGGCCCATGTAAGCCACATGTGGCTGATTGACCAAAAGCAAGAATTCTCCCAGAATTTAAACATATTTACTGTATTATGAACTGTATTATGAATGATTTAATTAGTTACACCACTTGCGCTTTAAATGGGCGAGGAGATCCAAATAAACTCTGGGTTTGTCAAAGAGAACCTGTTCTGACCAGATTAAGTTAACAGAATAAGTCACTAATGGTTACTGACTCTGAGTATGAGTTATAGCTCCCCTTTAGAAATGGGCTTGAGTTACCCCGCTTTCTCGGGTTTAGAATACCTCACATATTGAAACTGAAAACCCAGATTTTCCCTCATTTCAGGTAGGGCTGGGCGATATATATCGCGGTTCACGCTAATTGTACATGTCTAAATCGATTCTAAATTTGATTCGATATTTATGCACAGCTTTTTCATGAACTACGGCTCTTTGAACAGTGGGAGGTACTGCTCAATCTAAAATCGCTACGAGATTGAATCGTTTACAACGTACATTTGATAAAGCAACACTCGTCAAACATCATCACTATAAATATACTTTATTGTCCTGAAAATACCTGAAAAGGTTTGAAGAACAGCAATAAAACATAACCACTGGCATTTCCTGCAACAAATTGTTTTTCTTCGGTTTCCCATATTCGGAATTTCTGCGCAAGAGCACCCTCTGGCTTTCGGATGTGGCGGCTTTCGGATGTGGAGCATAAGAATCGCACGATATATCGCCCAGCCCTAATTTCAGGGTTAATATATTCAGTTCCCTTTCTGTCTGTCTCTTGACGTTGTGTCGAGAATGACAGATGGGGTTCGCCCTTGAGAACCAATCAACTCTGACTACTATAGAAAAGGCCAATGAAATTTGGCCAGTGAAATTTGCATGCCGGTCTTGCAGCATTCATTTACCTTTTGTTCTTCAGAGCCTTCGCTTATGACTACGAACAAAATGAATTCAAAGAATTCTTCTTCTTCTACATTGCCAGATATACGACGCAGAGCAGCGAATCGTCCCTACCTGTAGCGACCTTTCCCTGGGCGTCTTGGCGGTTCCGGAAGTGTTAGAGATTTTTTCTAAAAAGGTCCTTTTCAGGACTGAGCATTCTCCAGAGCGGCATATCCCGCTGTTCTCTTGGGTGCGGCACCCTCATCAAGGAGGGGGATGGACACGATCGCTGCGTTAGGTGACTGGGCGTCCAGCATGCTGAAGCAGCGTTCGTTGACACATCTTGCCCGCACTGCGGATTGTCATTCAGAAGTTGCGGTCATGGGTGGCTGTCTTCCTACGGGAACCAGCCACCGTTTCGTCTGCTACCCGGGCCGTGACATCGGTGGCTACGGCCCCGAAGTCCGCCTGTATTAGCAGCGTTAGTGATGTGGGGATATTGCGAACGTAAACCCGCCAGCCAAGTGCTCACGGGCCGATCGCACCCCGATTCACTCTTCTGAACGTTCCCCATCGGCGGTGGCATACCGTTCGGATCCTCAGACACGCACTCGGAAACGATGCGTGACTTAGATGAGATGTCACTCGCAGCATCGGAGGGAGACTGGCATCAGACTCTGACGAATCCGAGCTCCCCCCCAGGGGGTCGAGCTCAGGAGGAAGCAGAAGTGATGTCATCCATGCTAACCCAGGGATACGTGGTTCCTGAGGTCGGAGCGCGGTGCAAACCGTGCCCACCCCTGGTGCCATTTTTTCCCCGGAGGTGCATGAGGAGCTGTGTAAAACTTGGAGCGCTCCACTCACGGCCCACTCCAGTCAAACCAGCTCCGGCTCTCTCACTTCCCTCGATGGTGGGGCAGCCAAAGGCTACGTCGAGATCCCCCGGTTGGAACGTGCGGCTGCGGTGCACCTGTGCCGCAGACGGCTGCCACCTGGGGAAATCGGCCACGCCTACCGTCCAAAGCATGTAGGACTTTGGCATCACTGATGTTGAAAGCTTGCGCTGCCGCGGGCCAGGCTGCCACCTCTCTCTACGCCATGGCCATCCGGCAGGTCCGCCAGGCCAAAGCTTTGAGAGAGCTCCACGAGGGTAAGGCCGACCCGTGTATAATGCAGGATCTCCGTGCCGCCACTGAAGAAGCAGACAGTGGCAATTAGCCACATTTTAACGCACCGCGACTCTGACGCCTAGAGGTCTCCGAGATCCTGCCCTGGCAACCCAGGACCCCTTCGACATCAGCTACGGTTCCTGTGCCCCACAGGCGGCACCAGGAAGTGGCGGTCAAGGGGGAAACAATTCAGAGGCTCCTGGGACACATGGCGTCCACGCGGGGTAATACCCCTCGGGTTGATGCACATGAGACCGCTCCAACACTGGCTTCAGAGTCGAGTTCCGAGGAGAGCGTGGCACACCGGCAGCAGGCGCATGGTGATAATGCCCTGCTGCCGACGCACCATAACCCCTGGTCTACCATGACTTTTTCGACAGACGATGGTCCCTCTGGGCAGGTTACGAGGCAAGTCGTGGTGACGACGGACGCCTCCCTGCAGGGGTGCGGTGCAGTGTGTAACGGGCACACAGGCGGGGCGTTGGACGAACCCCCGCCTGCGCTGGCATATCAATTGCCAAGAGTTGTGGGCTGTGCTATTTGGACTGAGCAGGCTGCGGCCTCTCGTGCGGGACAAGCACGAGCTGGTCCGAAGACAGCACTATAGCTGTAGCGTACATCAGATCGTCAGGGTGGCGTTCGCTCACAGCAGCTAACACAACTTGCTCGACTCCTCCTCCAGTGGAGTCAACAGGTGACCCGTTCCCTGCGGGCAACACACACCCCGGGCAAACTGAACTAGACAGCCGACGTGCTCTCTCGTCAGTTTGCTCTTCCTGGAGACTCCACCCCCGCGCAGTCCAGCTCATTTGGATGCTGTTCGGGTAGGCCCAGGTAAACCTGTTCGCCTCCCGCAAAACCACCATTTGCCGGCTTTGGTATTCCCTGTCCGAGGCCCCCTCGGCACGGATATCCTTGCGCACAGCTGACCGCGGGACGAGCGGAAGCATACCCCCCCCCGGGAGCCTCCTTTCACAGACACTGTGCAAGGCCAGGGAAGAGGAGCACCAAGTGTTATTGGTAACACCGCACTGGTCTAACCGCACTTGGCTTCAGAGCTGATGCTCTGGGCAGCGACTCCCCCTGACCCATTTCCCTGACAGAGGAAATGCTCTCTCAGGGGAAGGACACATTCTAGCATCCCAGATCAGACCTCTGGAACACCCATGTCTGGTCTCTAGACGGGACGAGAAGATCCTGAGTTGGCTACACCCCCTGTATGGCGGAGACCATCACCCAGGCTATGACCCCATCTACTAGGCCTCTTCTCATCCTGGTGTCTCTCTCAATGAGAAAGACCCACTGAGGTGCTCGATCAGGATTGTGTTGTCCTTCATAGGAGACTGGAGAGTAAAATCTCCCCTCCACACTGAATGTATGTAGTTGCTATCGCCACTCATCATGACTCAGTTGATGGAACGTTTCTAGGATGACACGACCAGGTCACCAGGTTCCTAAGGGGCGCGAGAGGGTGGAATCCGCCTCATCTCCGCTCCATACCCTCTTGGGACCCTAAAGTGGTCCTGGGGGGCCCCTCGGAGGTTCCGATCTTCCTCACCTGATGAGTAAGACGGCCCTCCTGATGGAGCTCGCTGCTTCCCCAGATTGCCTTGAATTCAGCCCTGGAAACTCTCACGATATCTTGAGACCCAGGCCCGGATGCGTGCCCAAAAAGTTCCCACTACTCTATGACCTTCTGGGGCCAAGTGGTGAACTTGCAGGCACTCCCCATCGGGAAAAGACCTGACCCGATTCGTGTTGTGTCCAGTATGTGCATTGCACCTCTACCTGGACCACACGCAGAGCTCAGAAGCTCTGACTAGCTCCTTGTCTGTGTTGAAGGACAGCAGAAGGGAAAGGCCGTCTCCAAGCAGAGGCTGGCGCACTGGGTCGTGGATGCCGTTACGACGGCATTCCGATCTCAGAATTTCCCATGCCCATTGGCAGTGAGGGCTCACTCCGTACGGGGTATAACCACCTCCTGGGTACTGGCCAGAAGCGTCTCTCCAGCAAACATCTGTAGAGCTGCGCGTTGGGCTATGCCCAAACACCTTCGCAAGGGTTAACAACCTTCGCGTAAACCTGGTGTCAGCCCACGTCCTGCGTGGCGACATGTAGGACTGGCATCTGGGGGGGCGTATGCCTGCGAAAGCACCTTTCCACCCGTTCGGTCATTGTGCTATCTACCTCTCTTCTTACCCAAACATATGGCTAATAACAGGTATCTCACCAACCTTCCTTCTTACCCAAACACTGGTTAAGAACAGGCATTCCATCCATCACTAAGCAAGCACCCCCTGGGGGTTGGCCGGGCACAACAGCCTTCCCCCTTAGGCCGGGATACCATATGAACTATCACAGATAGCTCTATCCGGACCTAGTGCTACCGGACATCTCTAACACCCCCTCTGTGGGTTGTTCCGTCTGATGTATCCTCATGAGAATGGTTCCCACTCCTGGTAACCCATGAGCTTCCCCAGGTGGACCTCCACCTCGCGGTTAACTACTCAGTCCGCACGTTCCATGCGTTCTCCTCCAAGGACGAGACCATACCTATATCCACCATATTCCTCCCCACGGGTAGGAGGTGGCCTTTGCAGCGCATCCCTAATTAAGGAAGTTGCGCTTACCCGGTGTAAACCCGAGCCGGACGGCCTCTCGCCAGTAGAGAGCTAAGGCCTCCGTCCGTGAAAGGTTACCGGTCAGGGCTGTACCCATCTTTCCCGAAGAAAGCTCTGGAACCCCCCGACCACCACACTGGAAGGTTACAGTTTTGCGAAAGCATCGAGCTGACATGCTCAGGCCTGTTACCGTCGCTTCGCTAGAGATTGTGACGCGATACAGCGTTGTGGCGATTTCCATAGGCAATCCCATCTGTCGATCTCGACACAACGTCGAGAGACCGACAGAAAGGGAACGTCTTGGTTCCCTGATGGAGGGAACGAGACGTTGTGTCCCTTATGCCACAAACACGTATCGTATTCTGCTGTAGTCGTGAGAAGCTCTCAGGCTATTCAGAACAAGAGGTTAATGAATGCTGCACGCCGGCTTCCTTATATACTGGACATCCGGTGGCGAAGATCGGCATGCAAATTTCATTCGCCAAATTTCATTCGCCAAATTTCATTGGCCTTTTCTATAGTAGTCAGAGTTGATTGGTTCTCAAGGGCGAACCCCATCTGTCGTTCTCGACACAACGTCTCGTTCCCTCCATCAGGGAACTGAGGTTACATACGTAACGAAGACGTTTTCACTAAACCTCCTTTCTAAAACATGCCCCATATGTCAGCCATACGTTAAGGTTTCCAACTGTATGGCACATGGTTCTCATGTGTTTGTTGTTATCTGGGCCATATACCTAAAAAACAAGATGTGAACCAATTTAACATTCGCACCATTTCTATAGTTATGGCAAAACTAATATGGACCATATTTGTTTCATATATGTTCAGCCATGCCATAGCTAGACCAGATGTGACAGATGATTTTCACATGTGGCCCAAATATGCTTGCTACCTGGGAAGTATTTACCTTGTGAAATCCTTGTATTGATTTTTCATACAACTGTTGCCTGACAACAAGTCAGCATTAGTCAGTTTAGTCTTAGGCTAAATTAGGAATAGCATCAATCATACTACTTCCAGGTTTATATGAGGGAGAAAACGTATTTTGGGGTCATCATTGCAGGTTATTCGGGCCAAGATATGTTGACTGACATTTAAGTGATCAACAACAACAGTGTTCAAAAGCAGGTTTCTCTGAAATCCATGATATCACAAGAACAGTAGTGTTGAAATGAACTCAAAGAAAGGTGCCAAAACAGAAAAACTCTTAATAAAATTCTCTTTTTTATTTCATGCAAAAATATTATTAAAACCTGTTTAGTTTTATCATGAAACATGTGTTTTCAGAGTTGAAAGGTCTTTTTTTAAATACTTTTTATTGGATAAATATTTGCAAAATCATAAGAAAACATGAAGGTTGACCGATAAAAAAATCACTAAATATGGAGATACGTGGTTTCAGAAGGACAGCAGCAATATGTATTTGTATATCATTGTTTTGTGTATCGTTTTAAAAGGAAGTCATTTTGACAGTAGCCTGAAGACATCTACAATTACGTACATTTAAAATCATCAAGGCTTCATACATCCAGCTGCACTTAAAACCACATTCTTGTTCAGAACTAATTTATTCCAAGAGTTTAGGAAAGTTCATCAGACACAGCAGGTGCCATTTTATCACCCGTTTTTGTAATAGTTGTAATATGTGCTGTATGTTGTTTTTATCATTGTGTCTTACTGGGATAATATGAGTTCCCTTTCTGTTGGTCTCTCGAAGTTGTGTCGAGCCGACAGATGGGGTTCGCCCTTGAGAACCTATCAACTCTGACTACTATAGAAGAGGCCAATGAAATTTGGCTAATGAAATTTGCATACCGGTCTCCGTCCCCGGATATCCGGTAAAAAAGGAAGACGGCGTGCAGCATTCATTTACCTTTTGTTCTTCAAAGCCATCGCTCATGACTAAAGAACCTAAACTTAAAGCTTTAAGACAAATTGTCGGATCTACAAGGTGGAGCAGTGGATCATTCCTATCCTGCAGCGACCTTCTCCTGGGTTCCAGAGGTGTTCAGAGATTTTTCCAGTAAAAAAAAAGTCCTTTCAAGGACTGAGCATTTCTCCACCGGGGCACGTCCCGCTGTTCTCTTGGGTGCGGCACCCTCATCGAGGGGGACGGACATGATAGCTGCATCAAGTGTCTGGGCCATCGACAGGCCATCGAGTTCGTTCCTCAAGCCAAGATGTTCAGTGGGTTTTACAGCCCCTACTTCATCGTTCCCAAGAAAGACAACGGTTCGAGCCCTATTCTAGATCTGCTTACCCTGAACAAGCACCTTCACAAGCAGCCGTTCAGGATGCTCAAGAAGAGGCGCTTCCTGACATCCATCAGGTGTCAGGATTGGTTTGTGGAAATCGACCTGAAGGACGCTTACTTTCATGTCTCGATCTTCCCTCGATACCGGCCGTTCCTATGGTTCATGTTCGAGAGGCGGGCATATCAGTACAGAGTCCTCCCTCTCGGTCTGTCCCTGTCCCAACATGTCTTCATGAAGATTGTGGAAGCCGCCCTTTCTCCCCTCAGGGAAAAAGTTGTACGGGTGATGAATTATCTCAACGACTGGTGGACTCAGGAGATCAGTACACAATGGGACCTTGTGCTCCGGCACATAGATCGTTTGGGACTTCAGGTCAACCAAGAAAGGAGCAAGCTCTCCCAGGTGCAGAGCATCCTCTTTCTCGGTATGGAACTCAACTCTGTCACCATTTCGGCTTACTGTCCGCAGTACGCGCCCAGTCGGTGTTGAACTGCCTGGAACACTTCAGGCAGCCAGCGGTTTCACTGAAACAGTTTCAGAGGTTCCTGGGACACATGGCGACCCCGGCGGGGGTAATACCCCTCGGGTTGATGCACATGAGACTGCACCAACACTGGCTATAGAGTCGAGTTCCGAGGAGAGCGTGCCACACTGTCAGCAGGCACATGGTGTTACAACCCTCTGCCGATGCACCATAACCCCCTGGTCTCCATGACCTTTTTCTGGACTAAGGTCCCTCTTCGGCAGGTTACGAGGCACGTCTTGGTGACGACAGACACCTCCCTGCAGGGGTTGGGTGCAGTGTGCCAGGGGGAAAGGAGTAGCGGGCCGTTGGACAGGCCCCCGCCTGCGCTGGCATATCAATTGCCTAGAGTTGTGGGCTTTGCTACTTACACTGAGGAAACGGCCTTTCGTGCAGGATAAGCACGTGCTGGTCCCTCTGGACAGCACTACGGCTGTGGCGTGGAGACAACAGGTGATCCGCTCCCTGCGGGCCACACACATCCCAGGCAACCTGAACCAGACATCCCACGCGCTTTCTCATCAGTATACACCTCTCGGAGAGTGATGACTCCAACCCCACGCTGTCCAGCTCATTGGATGCTGTTCCGGCACGCCCAGGTAGACCTCTTCACCTCCCGCGACACCACACATTGCCCGCTTGGTACTCCCTGTCCGAGGCACGGATGCCCTTGCGCACAGCTGACCGCGGGACAAGCAGAAGTACGCCTTCCCTCCAGTGATCCTCAATGCACAGATACTGTGCAAGTTCAGGAAAGAGGAGCACAAAGTGTTATTGGTTGCACCGCATTGACCCAACCGCACTTGGTTCTCAGAGCTGATGCTCTTGACAACGACTCCCTCCTGGCCCATTCCCCTGATGGAGGACCTGCTCTCTCAGGGGAAGGTCACATTCTGGCATCCCAGACCAGATCTCTGGAACCTCCAAGTCTGGTCTCTAGGCGGGATGAGGAGATCCTGTGTAGGCTACCCCCCTCTGTGGCGGAGACCATCACCCAGGCTAGGGCCACATCTACTAGGTGCAGCGCATCCCTAATTAAGGCAGTTGCACTCACCCGGTGTAAACCCGATCCGGAGGGCCTCTCGCCAGTAGAGAGCTAAGGCCTCCGTCTGTGAAAGGTTTCTGGTCAGGGTGTACCCATCTTTCCCCAAGAAATCACTGGGACCCCCCGACTGTCACACTAGAAGGTTACAGTTTCGCGAAAGCCTCGTACTGACACGCCCAGGCCTGTTAATGTCACTTCGCTAGAGATTGTGACACGATACAACGTTGTGGTGTTTTCCATAGGCAACCCCATCTGTCGGCTCGACACACATCGAGAGTTCGACACGTCATGCCACAACACGTATCGATCTCTGCTGCAGTCGTGAGAGGCTCTCAGGGTCTTTAGAACTAAAGGTAATGAATGCTGCACTCCGTCTTCCTTTTATACCGGATATCCGGGGGCGGATACCGGCATGCAAATTTCATTAGCCAGATTTCATTGGCCTCTTCTATAGTGGTCAGAGTTGATAGGTTCTCAAGGGCGAACCCCATCTGTCGGCTCGTACAGACGTAACTGAGACGTTATTACTAAAATTCGATTTTCTTTTAGATTCAAATGTGCACAAACCATATTTAAAACAACCGCTCTGCAAGGTAAATTAATTTTTTTTATATATGTATTTTTTAACAATTTAAAAGAGACGAGTTATGGTCCTTTTCACTAGATGTAAGTCTTGGGGGTCCAAAGAAAGAGACTGTGAAGCTTTGGCTTAAACTACACCACAGATAATTTGTTATTTCTCCAATTGTCCATCATTTAATACCAGTGAGCTGCTGGTCCTTTTCTGGTAGAGTGCAAGGGCTTTGTGCTTACAGCAACAACAACAAAAACACTTGATGTAAGCAGCTCGACATGTCAAAAAGCAATATAATCAATTATACTCCCATCACTAGATCCCAACACATCCCAACAGTAAACTGTTAATTTGATTTTAATGGGTTCTGTTGTCTTTTGTTGCCCCATACGTCTTGCGTCTGTTGATGACAGGGTGTAAAAGGGTTCACACAGAGCAGATGAGGAGCTATGTGTTGATCTTTAAAAACATACACAGGTATCGTCTGTAAGTAGATATGTTTCCATCCACCAATTTGAATGTGCATTTTGGAATATCACATAATAAAACACTAGATGGAAACACAAAGATGTGCATAAACTCTTAACAACGAATTTTCTCAACTGTACAATATAGGTTTAATTAGACAAGAAGAAACGCATTAACCACGATGGAAATACATTTACAGAATAAAATCATTGATGCACATCAAAATAGTCACTGCCTCGGCAGTGATGACATGACAACAAAATGGCTTCTCCTACTGCTGCCATCTGCTGCTAACTACCATCTTGCTTCGTGTAGCTTGGCGCCAAATGATTAGGAAGTTAATATTATTTGTTGGATGGAAACGGTGCCTTAACCGCAAACGTTTAACAGGATAATCCAATGTTGCGTGTAATTTATATTATGGATGGAAACATAGCTACTGTTGATCACACACAACTCTAGAGACACTTCCCCTGGGCCATCTGTGTCATGAATCAGGAAATTGATACATAACTACACCTGTAGCATAAATATAAGCTGAAACTGAACTGCAGTGTCAGTGCGGATGCGCCACACATGCATTTTACTTGCACATTGTTATTATTACCATTTAAATTGTTGTTTCTGCCACCCCCCGTATCTATTGCACTTTCAGGAAAGTTTAACTTTGTGCTTTCTGTACCCTCCCTTCAGTCTTCATGTTTGTTCAATTTTCAATGACTCCAGTGGCCTTACATGCTTCAAAATTCAAAACATATTGTCAATATAATATTCTGCAACACATAAAGTAAACTGCTTTACTTGTTCTGTGTAAGAAAGAAAGAACATGAGATTGCAATAGCTTTTTATTAAGGGTTTTTTCATTGATTTCTTTTGGTTTATAATTCTCTCTGCTGAACACCAGGCCACAATTGTCAAATTACCACCCAGTTCAACTTTCTTCTGCCTTAATATAATAGTATGATGGGCTGCAAGAATATTTTGTTAAATAATCCAGACAACAATAAATCATTTCATGCTTTGCAGATGCAGACATCAGAAATAGAGAAGAGCGAGCTCCAGTCTCCGCTCCATCAGAAGCCGTGTGAAAAAAGTTTGCAGGACAATAAAAAGGAAACATTTGCAACATCTGAAGGTAACAGTGCTGAAATTGTTGTGTAACCCAACAAATGCATGTTTTAAACTTACAATTTATGCATTTTTATGGTAAGTAATTTGGTTAGGAAACATCACTAGAAGGTTACAAGGCTGAAGAAAGCTGTTGTTGAACAATAAAAGGATGTTTTGATTTTAAGAAAAAGGGTAGCCTACTCATTGTGTTAGTGTAGATATTTTACCATTCAATCTTTATTGAGCAGTCAATCACTCTCCCCACAGCATGCTGCTCTTTAGGTAGTATGTCTTAGGGTTCTGGTAGGGAATCTCGGGAGTCAGAAGCAGGGTGATACGAATGTTTAATAGATCTCTCTTCAGCAGATACAACAGGGAAATAATCAACAGACAGACGGCAATACATCTGATGCAAAAAAATATCAATGATTGGCGAGTCACAATAGAGTCTGGGTGCACAGGGCAAAAATATGAGGGGGCCATTTGTGCTTTAATTATTTAAATGACTCTTACAAACACTAGTGAAACATAAAATGTAAACAAACTTAGTGAAATTCGTTCATATGTATTACTGAAATACATCTTTCAAACACTACTGAATTCATACATATGTATAACTGCAATCTTTTACAAACACTAGCGAAAATCATTCACGTGTATTACTAAATGACGTTTTACAAAAACTAGTGAAATTCCTCATATGCATGCTAAAAAGCATCTTATAAACGTTAGTGTCACGGCCCTGTCCTTCCTGTCATGAGTATTCGGGCCTAGGGGACAGAGCCGTGACAATATCATGTCTTGTGTGTGTGTTTCGTCTTGTGTGGACACGTGGCAGTTTGTTTTGACATTTCGCCGCGTATCTTCCGTGTAGCTCCGCCCCCTTGTCTCTCTGTCAGCGTCCCATTAGTGTGTCATCTCTCTCACCCGTCTTTGCCTCTTCCTGTTAGTCGCACTCATTGTTAAGTCTTGTCACCTGTCCGTCCCGATCCCTTTGTCATCTCTCCTCATTAGTTTCCCCTTATTCAATGTCCCTCATTCCCTTACTGTTCGTCGGTTCATTGTCGATTGTTCATTGTCTATTATTCACTGATACTTCGTCTTGCTGTTGCGTACCTGGATAACCTTGTTTCTGTTTCCCTTCGTGTGTGGACACAATATTTTGTGTTATTGTGTTATTATTACTTCTGTTTGTAAGTCTTTAGTTTCTTGTCTGCCCCATCGTGGGTTTAATATTTTGTGTGTCTCTAATAAATATTGTTTAACCCCATCTCTACTGCCTGCGTCTGGGTTCTGTCCGACCAAACGTGACAACTAGTGCACAACTGAGGCAACATGTTTCAGGTAAAGTTGATGAAAGATTTCAGTGTAGTTGAGAGCCTATTTCACAGATCCAGCACCAGATCAAGCAACAGATCCTGAATCAGATCCAGCAACAGATCCAACAACAGACACAGCACAAGATCCAGCAACAGATCCAGCAGCAGATCCAGCAACAGATACAGCAACAGATACAGCAAAAGATCCAGCAACAGATCCAACAAAAGATCCAGCAGAAGATCCAGCAAGAAACCCAGCAACATATCTAGCAACATACCCATTAACAGATCCAGGAAAAGATCCAGCAACAGATCCAATAACAGTACTAGCAAAAGACTCAGCAACAGATAACTCAAAAGATCCAGCAACAGATCATGCAACAGATCCAGAAACAGATCAAGCAAAATATCCAGATACAGATCGAGCAACAGATCCAGAAACAGATCCAGCAAAAGATCCAGCAACAGATCCAGCAATAGACCCAGAAACAGAACCAGCAACAGATACAGCAACAGATACAGCAAAATATCCAGCAACAGATCCAGCAACAGATACAGCAACAGATCCAGCAACAGATCCAGCAGAAGATACAGCAAGAAACCCAGCAACATATCTAGCAACAAACCCATTAACAGATCCAGGAAAAGATCCAACAACATATCCAATAACAGTACTTATTGACCCAGCAACAGATCAATCAAAAGACCCAGCAACAGATCATTTAAAAGATCCAGCAACAAATCATGCAACAGATCCAGAAACAGATCAAGCAAAAGAACTAGCAACAGATCCAGCAACAGATCCAGCAAAAGATCCAGCAACAGATCCAGCAAAATTCCCAACAACAGATCCAGCAAAAGATCCAGCAACAGATCCAGCAACACAACCAGCAACAGATCCAGCAACACATCAAGCATTACATCCAGCAACACATCCAGCAATGGAAGTACAGTCACCTAAATACAAACCAAATGCTGATGTCGGATGTCCACAAGAAACAATTGGTGGGTAAAGTTACTTTACTGAAGTACAAGTAATTAAAGGAATAGTTAACTCAAAAAAAGGCCCACATTGACTTTTCATAATAGCCAAAAAAAATTACTTTAGCCTAGTCAATGGTGAACTCATTTGGGAGAACTATTTCTAAAATGTTTTCTTGCTGGAGGACAGAATCCAATGCAAACAGCCAATAGTGTAATAAAACCAGAGGGTTCAATTATTATGTACATTTGTTAATGTCTTTTTTTATCATTTCATTCAGAACGCTACTGTGGCCTGACAAATCAAGGAGCCACGTGCTACTTAAACTCAGTGCTGCAATCTCTGTTCATGACAGAGAATTTCAGAAAAGATGTCATGCAGTATGTTCATTTCTTACTAAAATAGATTGTGTTTATTGTATATTAACATGGGGATGCGTGTTATTATTACTAAATTTGGTGTTGATTTAAAGGTGGACAAAAGGAAAGAAAAAACATGTTTCTGCTGAACTAAAAAAAATATTCGAATCTTTGGAGGCTAAAACAGGAAGCGTCAGTACAGAAGGAATCACAAAAGCTTTGAAGATTAAAAATGGTAAGATTGTTCTTAAGTGTTTTCACTTACATATGATTTGCAGCATTCACATTTTTTTCTTTGATCCATACTTGAATATAGTTCAAGATCAATATTTTTTTATTTATTTAAGTCTGTGAGCAGCAGGATGCAGCAGAATATTTTCAGAAGATATTGAGTAAGATTGAATCTAAATCATCCAAGGTAAACAAAATACAAAACATGATTCATGTAAAATTCTAAACATTAACAACATCTGCAAATACATACATAGCAAATACATAAGTATGCACAGTAAAGTTTAAGTACATGGCTGAACTGCTATTCTTTACGTATAAGTATAGGATGCTATAATGCTATAAAATGAAAAAAAAAAAAAAAACTTCAGGGTTTTAAAGTTTATACTTGACATTTATTAATTTAGAGAATATTTTCAGAGGCATAAACTAAAACAGTTGAAATCCATTACAATAAAAAGATAATCAAATGTTTATTAACAAATATGATCAAATCTTAAAATGTATTATTTTCTCTTCTAAGATCTTCCAGGGAACAAAAAAATACTCAACCACCTGTCTCTTGAATCCACATGAATCCAAAGAGGAAATCATTTCATTTTTTTCTTTGACCATTCCTATGGAGTGGGATCGTAATGATCCAACCAATGTGGTAATGATGTAGTATGATTTAATAAACCAGCTTATTTTAGCCACAGATTGTCATTCTCAATGTTGTTCTCAATGTTTCAGCAAAACAGTTTGAATGAACAGTTTGGTTACACATGGATGAAGGGAGAGGATCACCTCTACTGTGAACACTGTGATACCTATACAGACATGGAAATGGTGAGCTTTTTGTGAATTGTTTCCTTTATACATGAACGGTATAGGCCCCTCTTTTTCTAGAAAATATTATGACATATTTTGTGGACGGAGCATAGGTGGAGGAAAAAAGAGTCCGCTGGCCGCTTTACTAATGCTAACGAGCATGCAGTGATAGCTTGTTTTTTGACAATAACTGGAGAAAATCCAGTTAGGTTAGGTCAGGTCAGTCACAGCCCAGGTCTGTGACATTTGTTGAAAATAAACTTTAACGGAAGGAACCAGATTGGCTGACCTGTGCACGCACACTCAATAGATGGATGCACTGGTACAGGGTTATCTCCAGTTAAGTTAAGTTGTCTGACATCCACACATACCATGTAGAGAAAGAAACCAAACCTAGACCGATTACATCTTTAGATGCTCATATGTACTAACGGTGAAAAACAAATGCAGCTTGAACATACACCCGATACATAACATGAGCCTTCTCACTATTCCTCTCACGGTTTTCTACTAATACATCTATGAAAACTGTAGAAACAGTGACAACAAACAGTTCCCTTTCCTTCTATCTCTGGACGTTGTGCTGAACCGACAGATGGGGATCGCCCTTGAGTACCTATCAACTTCGACTAGCTTAGAAAAGGCCAATGAAATTGGCAAATGAAATTTGGATGCCGAGCTCCGCCCCCGGATATCTGGGTATAAAAGGGAGACAGCGTGCTGCATTCATTTACCTTTTGTTCTTCGGAGCCTTCGCTTCATGACGAGCAATAGATTATTGATCTCTTCGCAGACTTCCGGATTCTTATTCTCGGCAGTTCCAGAAATGTTCAAGTTTTTTCTCTAAAAGAAATTTCCAAATTTCTCCAGCGCGCCATGTCCCGCTGTTCTCTCGGGTGCAACACTCTCATCAAGGAGGGGGACAGACAAGATGTCAGGCTTAAGTGTTTGGGTTTCCAGCATGTTGAGGCAGCCGTTGTGGATATCTCCTGCCTGCACTCCAGGTGGATGACGTCATCCACGATCCTCGTCTTGCTCGTTTGATTGTTCACCAAGAGATGGTCCCACCGTCTTGTTCCACAGCCATGTATTCGGAAATGTTGCGTGTTGATTACAAGACGTTCCTTGCAACATTGGAGGGTGACTTACTGGCATCCGACCCCGACGATTCCTCGGGTGGTCAAGCTCAGGAAAAAACGGACGTCAAAAATGCCGGCCATGCTTTACTGGGGCTGGACAGCGGTATCTCGGGTTTGAGTGCCGCTTCAAGCCGCGCCCACCCATCAGTGCCGTGTATACCAGAAGTGCATGAGGAACTCAGCAAGACATGGAAAAGCCCCCTTTTCGGCGCGTGCACGACAAACAAGTTCCGTCGCCCTTTCTTCCCTCAGTCAGAGGCAAGGATGCTCATGTGCTTCGGGCCAAGGCCGCCACCCCTCTGTGAAGGAGGCGATGGTGCACGTCCCTCTAGCCATGAAGTTCAACGGGTCTTACAGCCAGTACTTTAACGTCCCTTAAAAAGAGGCGGTCGCTAGATCTGCGTACCCTGAACAGGCACCTACTCAAGCTGCCGTTCAGGATGCTCATGCAGAAGAGCATCCCGGTGTCATTCAGACGTTGAAATTGGTTCATGACAATTGACCTGAAGGACGCTTACTTTCATGTCTTGATTATCCCTCGTCATCACCCGTTCCTAAAGTTCACTTTTGAGGGTCGGGCATACCAGTACAGAGTCCTCCCCTTTGGTCTGTCCCTGTTGCCACGAGTCTTCACGAAGATTGTGGAAGCCGCACTCACTGCCCTCAGGGAGAGAGGTGTGCGGGTACTTAACTATCTCGACGACTGGCTTATCTTGGCGCAGTCGCGAGATCTGTTGTGGACAGACAGGGACCTAGTGCTCCGGCACCTAGATCGATTGGGATTAAAGGTCAATCAAGAAAAGAGCAAGCTCTCCTGTGCAGAGCATCCTCTTTCTCAGTATGGAACTCAACTCTGTCTCCATGAGTTAGTCAGTGTTAAACTGCCTGGAAACGCAGCTCTTCCTCATCTTTCGATGAAGACCGTTTTCCTGATGGTGGTCGCCTCTATCAAGAGGGTAGGGGACCTACAAGCATTCTCAGCGTCCCCCTTAGACCGGGTACAACTGAGTTTTCCAAAGCTCTAATCGGACCTAGTGCTACCGGACGTTGTAACCCCCCAATCGGGCGTATCCTAATGATTGGTTCCCACCTTGGTAACCCATGACCTTCCCTAGGTGGACCTACACCTCGCAGTTAACTACTTTAGTCCGCACATTTCCCATGAGCTCTCCCCTAAACTCCTCCCTACGGTAGAAAGGTGTCTCTGTAGCGCGTTCCCCCTCCAAGGAAGTAGCGCTTACCCAGCGGCCCTGACCAGGCGGCTTCTGCCCTTTAGAGAAACAAGGCCCGGTTGAAGACCGGTGATGGGGGCCTCCCCACCTTTTCCGAGAAAGCTCTGGGACCCCTGACCTATCCACTGGAGGGTTACAATAAGGCGCTCACATCTGACACATCCAGGCCAGTCACCGTCACTTCGCTAGAGATTGTGACACGGCACTGCGCTGTGACGTTTTCCATAGGAACCCCATCTGTCGGTTCGACACAAGGTCTAGAGCCTGACAGAAAGGGAACGTCTTGGTTACGGATGTAACCTCAGTTCCCTGATGGAGGGAATGAGATGTTGTGACCCTTATGCCACAATGCGTGCCGCCTGCTCCAGCAGTCGTGAGAGGCTTTCAGGTTCTCCCTTTTATACCCGGATATATATGTTATGTAACTTACGTATATAACATTTTGCTCTTAAAATGTTAACGTTACGTGGGGAATTTTTAGACACATCCCCAAACTATAATACATACCAATAAGAGACAAACGTTTATTGAGTGATATAATGTGTGCGCTGTAAACGCAAGCATCTTTGATGATGGTTTCTGTGAAGTCTGCTATTTTATTCTGTTCATCTATAGCTGTTGCCATTTTTTTCTGCGAATGACATGCATGGTGTTTGTTAAAAGGTCAGATTAGAGCCTTCACTCTGTCTAATCTGAACACCGCAAGATGATATTTTAAAGTCCCAATTCTGCTGATTTGTATTGGCCGCCCTCAATTTTGCCTTGTTTTGCCTCCAGCTAATGCTGTCACGTAATCGTGATGTCGGAACAAAAGGGGTCTATAGAATAATGAGAGAATAGTCATTCCTGACTACATTTATTTGTTTTTCAAGTGGGCTGAAAGAAATATTTATAAATATTGTTTTTGAATAACACTTCTTTCAGAGTTGCACAATTGTTGACGTACCACAAGTGCTGACATTACACATGCAGAGATTTAAACTGGATTACAACTACATGACTTACATAAAAAACAACAGTGAAGTCCAAATTCCTTTGAAGATATCATTGAAGGTTTGTGAAGAGTTTGTATAGCTTTGATTAATTTCCCCCTTTGATTCATGCACATCCCTATAAACGGAATTGAATTAGAATTTTGTAGAACTTTTACAGTAGTTTTGAAAATTCTAAATACAGCTAAAGATAGCATTTATATTTTACAGATGTAAAAAGTCTTTAAATAAAAAGAGAGCTACATGTAGTACAGGAACATAATGCAAGCAGTTAAAAACTATAGGAATATTTAAATATAGATATATGGAAGTCATAATAGAAAGTGTGGTTTTGCATAGAGTGCATACAGTAGGGATAAATGTGCACAGAACAAATATTTTGCATTCTTAATATATTTATTATCTTATTTACCAGGCTGGGGGTGGTTATTACTATTTTAGATTAGATTAGATTCAACTTTATTGTCATTACACATATACAAGTACAGTGTAACGAAATGTAGTTTAGGTCTAACCAGAAGTGCAATTAGCAAGTGCAGATATACAGTGTGAATAAATACAGAATACAATATTAGGAAAATAATTTACGATGGGCATGTACTATGAAAATATGACAATCGGTATGTACTATGAACAATATATACAGAAGGCTATATACTGTGAACATTAGTGTACAGGAGGTTATGAACAGATAACAATATAGACTATACAATAGTGCAAGTGACTTGAGTGTGCATTAGTTACAGACATTAGCTATTAAAGTTACAGTGCAGTAGATGAGTTAATGCAGTTATTAAAGGTACGGTGCAGTACATGAGTTAATGCAGTTATTAAAGGTACGGTGCAATACATGAGTAGATGCAGATATACAGTTATAGTGCAGTAGATGAGTTAGTGCAGTTATTGAAGCTATAGTGCAATAGATGAGTAGATGCAGTTAGTTATGCGATAGATGCAATGCAGTAGATGAGTTAGAGTGCAGTAGGTGAGTTAGTGCAGTTATTGAAGTTACAGTGCAGTAGATGAGTAAATTCAGTTATTAAGGTTACAGTGCAGAAGATGAGTTAATGCAGTTATGAAAGTAGTCCATTAGTGCAAATGAGCATTCAGTGTAATATTCCTGGTGTGCAAGTGAGCAGTATAGAGTGCAAATGATGCCGTGTGTGTGTAAACAGTCCGGTAGAGCAGATACATGAAGTACTGGTGTGTACAGTTCAGTCATGCATGGCAGCCCTGTAGTGCAATGTAAAAATTGTAATAGCAGCATTAAGTTAAAGTTATGAGAGGTAGTGAAATCAGTGGGGGGCAGAGTTCAATAATGAAACAGCTCTGGGAAAAAAGCTGTTTCCTAGTCTGCTGGTTCTTGTCCGGAGGCACCTGAAGCGCCTACCGGAAGGCAGGAGAGTAAACAGTCTATGAGCGGGGTGAGAGGAGTCCTTGAGAATGCTGCGAGCTCGACGCAGACAGCGTTTCTTCTGGATGTCCTCAATGGAAGGGAGTGCAGTTCCTGTGATGCGCTGGGCTGTTTTCACCACCCGCTGCAGTGCCTTGCGCTCAGCAACAGAACAGTTCCCGTACCAGACTGTGACACAGTTGGTCAGGATGCTCTCTATCGTGCAGCGATAGAAGTTCACCAGGATAGTTGAAGACAGTTGGTTCTTCTTCAGTGTCCTCAGAAAGAAGAGACGCTGGTGAGCCTTCTTGACCAGGCATGAGGTGTTGGTGGTCCAGGACAGGTCCTCCGAAATGTGGGTCCCCAGGAACTTAAAACTGGAAACACGTTCAACAGCCGTCCCGTTAATGTGGATGGGGTCGTGTGTGCCTCCTTTCGCCTTCCTGAAGTCCACGATGATCTCCTTTGTCTTGGAGGTGTTAAGGAGCAGGTTGTTGTTTGAGCACCATGTGGCCAGGTGCCGTACCTCCTCCCTGTAAGCAGTCTCATCGTTGTTTCTGATGAGACCAATCACTGTTGTATCATCTGCAAACTTGATGAGGGAGTTCACAGATCCATTCACAGGCCTGCAGTCGAATGTGAAAAGGGAGTAGAGAAAGGGGCTCAGTACGCAGCCCTGTGGTACACCAGTGTTGAGGGTGGTTATGGTGGAGCAGATGTTGCCTAACCTAACAAGCTGAGGCCTATTCGTCAGGAAATCCATAATCCAGTTGCAGGTTGAATTGTTAATGCCCAGGTTTCCAAGTTTGATGATTAGCTTGGAAGGGATTACGGTATTGAATGCAGAGCTGAAGTCTACAAACAGCATGCGTGCATAAGTGTCCTTATTGTCCAGATGTGTGAGCACGGAGTGCAGCGCCATGGACACTGCATCATCTGTGCTCCTATTGCTACGGTAGGCAAATTGGTATGGGTCCAGTGTGGATGGTAAAGAGTCTTTTAGTCGTGACAGGACCAGCCGCTCGAAGCACTTCATAACAATGGGTGTGAGTGCTACAGGGCGGTAGTCGTTCAGGCATGTCGGGCTGGAATGTTTCGGAATGGGCACAATGGAGGTGGATTTGAAACATGCTGGAACCACTGCTTGGGCGAGGGACAGGTTGAAGATGTCCGTGAAGACCCCAGCGAGCTGCTCCGCACATGCCCTGAGTACGCGACCAGGGATGCCATCAGGGCCAGCAGCCTTGCGCGCGTTTATCCGGCTTAGTGCAGTGAAAACATCTGTGGAATTTACTGTGATGATTGGGTGGTCGGTGGAAGGTGTGGGCCTGGTGGCGGGTTCCTTATTGTCTTTCTCAAAGCGTGCATAAAAGTCATTAAGCTCGTTCAGAAAGACAGCATCTGTGGTTATGGGGATGGAGTGGTTGGGTTTATAGTCACTAATGGCCTGGATGCCCTGCCACATGCGTCGAGGGTCAGAATTGGTAAAATGCTCCTCTAGCTTCAACTTGTAGCAGTGCTTGGCCTTTTTGATGCCCCTCATCAGATTTGCCCTGGAGGTACTATAGGCCTGTGCATCACCTGATCTGAAGGCGGTGTTGTGTGCTTTCAACAGGAGGCGCACTTCCTTGTTCATCCATGGCTTCTGATTAGGGTATATGGTGATCTGCTTTTGAGTTGTGACACTATCAATGGTGGTATTGATGTAGTCCAATACAGAGGAGGTGTAGCTGTCTATATCCGTGTGAGAGCCACTGGTGGCCTGAGAAGCAAACATACTCCAGTCTGTGTGTAGAAACCTTTCCTGGAGTGTGAAGCCTGCCCCCGCAGGCCACACCTTGATGGTCTTCACTGATGGCTTCAAACGATTAATGAGAGGTGAATACTTGGGGGTGAGGAACAAAGAAAGGTGATCAGATTGACCCAGGTGGGGGAGGGGGGTTGCGGTGTAAGCTTCAGCCATGTTTGTATAGACATGATCTAAAGTTTTGTTTCCTCTTGTGTGGCAGGAAACATGCTGGTGAAATTTAGGGAGCACTGTCTTTAAGTTAGAGTGATTAAAATCTCCCGCAACAATAAATGCAGCCTCCGGGTGAGCAGTCTGTTGTTTACTGATGGCTGCATGAAGTTCTTTCATAGCAAGCTTGGCATCAGCATCCGGTGGAATATAAGCTGCCGTTATAATGGTGGAAGTGAATTCCCGTGGCAGATAAAACGGTCTACATTTAACCATGAGAAACTCAAGGTTAGCCGAGCAGTGTCTCCCGACAATAACAGAGTTCGTGCACCAAGCTTTATTGACATAAATGCACAGTCCACCTCCTCTTGTCTTACCGGATTCCTCTGCCGTTCTATCCGCGCAGTGTGTGTTGTAGCCCGCTAACTCAATAGCGTTGTCCGGTATGCCGCTGTGTAGCCATGTCTCCGTGAAGATTATGACATTGCAGTTCAAAAGTTTTTTGTTGTTGATGATGCGGAGTCGAATCTCATCCATTTTGTTCACTAATGATCGTACATTAGCAAGGAAAATGCTGGGTAAAGAGAGCCGGTGTGGTGTTAGCTGTAGCTTAGCTCTTAGCCCTCCGCGTTTTCCCCGCCTCTGTTTACGATCTCGACGCCGCCGGCGAGCACTTCCGCCCGGCCGTGTGGGGTGCGTAGCATCGGGTGTTTTGGCGATCTCAGGGACGAGTTGAATGTTGCTGATATAACTTCTGGGAATGCGCAAACCGATATCCAAAAGCTCATGCCGGGTGTACGTTGTGAATGCAAAACTGTTCTTAACGAACAGGCCCGAGATGAGCAAGAAAAACACTATATAATTGCTAAAACTGGAGAGACGCTGAGCCTCGCGATGTTCACGCGCCGCCATCTTGGTCTTGGTCTTGATAAAGTGATACACAACATACCTGACTATGACTTGTATGCTATTGTCAATCATGTTGGTTCCCTTGGTGGTGGACACTATTATGCTGAGATCAAGTCACCTGGGAAACAGTGGTATGAATTTAATGATTCTACGGTAAAAAGGGTAGGTTACTCGCTTTATTCCTCCCTCTCGCTCTCTTTCTATTTTAAATATGTTCAATGTTTATTTTATTAATTTATAATGGCCTATTATTTTGGCAGATTAAACCGATTTTGGATCGTGTCAGGTATGTTGTGTATCACTTTATCAAACGAGTCTTTGAACAAACAGTAGTGCTGCAAGAGTTAATTGACAGAGAGAAATCTCTGTTTAAACATGATGCATGACGTTGAGTTTCACATTGAAGTTTCCCTTAAACTTAGTGTTTGTTTTTAACAGGTGCTCAGAAGACCACATCATCTCAAACTTAGCGTGTTTACTTTTCTTCAGAAAACTTGATCCAGAAGATCCAGCAACAGATCCAGATACAGATCCAGCCAAAAATCCAGCAACAGATCCAGCAAAAGACCCAACAACAGATCCAGAAACAGATCCAGAAACAGATCAAGCAAAATATCCAGCAACAGATCCAGCAAAAGAACCAGCAAAAGATCGAGCAACAGTTCAAGTAAAAGATCAAGCAACAGATTCATTAACAGATCCTGCAAAAGATTCAGCAAAAAATCCAGCAACAGATCCAGCAAAAGACCCAACAACAGATCCAGAAACAAATCCGGCAAAGGATCAAGCAAAAGATCCATCAACAGATCCATCAACAGATCCAGCAACAGATCCAGCAAAAGATCAAGCAAAAGATCCATCAACAGATCCAGCAACAGATCCAGCAAAAGATCGAGCAACAGATCAGGTAAAAGATCAAGCAACAGATTCATTAACAGATCCTGCAAAAGATTCAGCAAAAAATCCAGCAACAGATCCAGCAAAAGACCCAACAACAGATCCAGAAACAAATCCGGCAAAGGATCAAGCAAAAGATCCATCAACAGATCCAGCAACAGATCCAGCAAAAGATCAAGCAAAAGATCCATCAACAGATCCAGCAACAGATTCAGCAAAAGATCGAGCAACAGATCAGGTGAAAGATCAAGCAACAGATTCATTAACAGATCCTGCAAAAGATTCAGCAAAAAATCCAGCAACAGATCCAGCAAAAGACCCAACAACAGATCCATCAACAGATCCAGCAAAAGATCAAGCAAAAGATCCATCAACAGATCCAGAAACAGATCCAGAAACAGATCCAGAAACAGATCCAGCAAAAGATCAAGCAAAAGATCCATCAACAGATCCAGCAACAGATCAGGCAAAAGATCCATCAACAGATCCAGCAACAGATCCACCAATGGAAGCACAGTCACCTGAATCCAAACCAATTGCTGATGTCGGAATTACAACCGATCAGTCTCCAATGACTTTTACTGTGCCGGAGGTGGGTAATGTCACTTTACTGAAGTCCAAGAACTTAAAGAAATATTTAACTCCAAAAATTGTCCACATTGACTTTTAATAGTAGGTATAAAACATTACTATATCATAGTCAATGGTGACTTTTTTTGGAAGAACTGTTCCTTTAAAAGTGACATCATATGAAAACCCTACTTTTTCTGTGTTTAAGTGCTTAAATTGGGTCCCCGGTGCATCTAACAACAAAGAAAACGTGAAAAGTAAGAACCCATTAAGTTTGTTTTATTGTTCCCCTGCAATCATGTGAGAAATCGAGCCATTCAAATTTCTATCCAGTTGTGATGTCAAAAAGCGGATTTTATTATAATGTTACCGCCCCTTATACTACACAGTTCCACCCACCGCTCTCAACCATTTTTGTTTTCACAAGCAACAGCGGTGTACATGACGCCATGGCTAAAGTTCATGGACTACAGGCAATGTAGTCGCTGCACAGACTTTAAACCTATGAAGAGGGAGGAGTGGATTTATTTTAATTTGAGTGGAAATCCATCTGAAACCATTAGTAAAAACCTGCTTGTTTGGGTGAATCACTTCAAGCCCGAGTGTTTTTCAACCTAGGACAGCAGGATTGGTTTAAAGTTGTTCCTCAAAAGGGCGAGACCGACTGAACGAGACAAAACTGCCGATGTGAGTAATATTTATCAACAGTCTAAATTGACGTAAATGTACAGTATATACAGGAGGATAACGTTAGCATATGATTGCGAAGGGAGCTAAGTCAGTCTCAGGCTTAATAGAACATTCAAAGTCAGTGTTAAACTTACTGTATATAGACTTGAAGTTCCCTTTCTGTCGGTCTCTTGACGTTGTGTCGAGAATGAGAAGGCACATCCAGACATCTATCAGGTGTCAGGATTGGTTTGTGGCAATCGACCTGAAGGATGCTTACTTTCATGTCTCGATCCCCCCCGACACATTCCGTTCGTACGGTTCGCGATCGAGGGGCGGGCATATCAGTACAGAGTCCTCCCTTTCGGTCTGTCCCTGTCTCCAAGGATCTTCAGGAAGATCGTGGAAGCCGCCCTTACTCCCTGAGGGGAGGATACTAAACTATCTCAACGACTGGCCTATCTTGGCACACTCGCGAGATCTGTTATGTACACAAAGGGACCTGGTGCTCCGGTACCTAGATCGATTGGGACTCCAGGTCAACTGAGAGAAGGGCAAGCTCTCCCCAGTGCAGAGCATCCTCTTTCTCGGTACGGAACTCAACTCTGTCACCATGACGGTGCAACTGTCCGCAGTATGCGCCCAGCCGGTGTTGAACTGCCTGGAAAATTTCAGGCAGACAGCGGTCCCCGTGAAACAATTCAGAAGCTCCTGGGACACATGGCGTCATCGCGGGGTAAAACCCCTCGGGTTGATGCACATGAGACCGCTCCAACACTGGCTTCAGAGTCGACTTCCGAGGAGAATGTGGCACAGCGGCAGCAGGCAGATGGTGATGACGCCCTGCTGCCGACGCACCATAACCCCTGGTCTTCCAAGACTATTCGACGGACTAAGGTACCTCTGGGTAGGTTACGAGGCAAGTTGGGGTGACGACGGATGCCTCCCTGCAGGGGTGCGGTGCAGTGTGTAACGGCTTTGGACGAACCCCCGCCTGTGCTGGCATATCAATTGCCAAGAGTTGTGGGCTGTGCTACTTGCACTGAGCAGGCTGCGGCCTCTCTTGTGGGACAAGCACGTGCTGGTCCGAGGACAGCACTACAGCTGTAGCGTACATCAGATCGTCAGGGTGGCGTTCGCTCACAGCAGCTAACACAACTTGCTCGACGCCTCCTCCGGTGGAGTCAACATGTGACCCGTTCCCTGCGGGCCACACACACCCCGGGCAAACTGAACTAGACAGCCGACGCGCTCTCTCATCAGTTTACGCCTCATGGAGACTCCAACCCCGCGCAGTCCAGCTCATTTGGATGCTGTTCGGGTAGGCCCAGGTAAACCTGTTCGCCTCCCGCAAAACCACCATTTGCCCGCTTTGGTATTCCCTCTCCGAGGCCCCCTCGGCATGGATATCCTTGCGCACAGCTGACCGCGGGACGGTCGGAAGCACACCTTCCCCCCCCAGGAGCCACCTTGCACAGACACTGTGCAAGGCCAGGGAAGAGGAGCACCAAGTGTTATTGGTTACACCATACTGGTGTAACTGCACTTGGCTTCAGAGCTGATGCTCTGGACAGCGACTCCCCCTGACCCATTCCCGTAACAGAGGAAATGCTCTCTCAGGGGATGGACACGTTCTGGCATCCCAGATCAGACCTCTGGAAAACCCATGTCTGGTCTCTAGACGGGACGAGAAGATCCTGAGTTGGCTACTCTCCCTGTATGGCGGAGACCATCACCCAGGCTAGGGCCCTATCTACTAGGTGGTAGCACGCCTCTAGACGGCGCCTCTTCTTGTCCTGGTGTCTCTCTCAACGAGAAAGACCCACTGAGGTGCTCGATCAGGATTGTTATCCTTCTTACGAGACTGGAGACTAACATCTCCCCTCCACACTGAATTTGTATGTAGTCGCTATCGCCACTCATCATGACTCAGTTGATGGAAATTTTCTAGGATGACACAACCTGGTCACCAGGTTCCTAAGGGGCGCGAGAGGGCGGAATCCGCCTCATCTCCGCTCCATACCCTCTTGGGACCCTAAAGTGGTCCTGGGGGCCTCTGGGCCCCCCAAGAGCCCCTCGGAGGTTCCGATCTTCCTCACATAAAGGAAAGACGCCCCTCCTGATGGCGCTTGCTTCCTTCAAGAGGGTAGGGGACCTCCGAGCATCCTCCGTGTCCCCGGATTGCCTTGAATTCAGCCCTGGAAACTCTCACATTATCTTGAGACCCAGGCCCGGATGCATGCCCAAAAAGTTCCCACTACTCTATGACCTTCCAGGGCCAAGTGGTGAATCGCACGCAGAGCTCAGAAGCTCTGACCAGCTCCTTGTCTGTGTTGGAGGACAGCAGAAGGGGAAGGCTGTCTCCAAGCAGAGGCTGGCGCACTGGGTCGTGGATGCCGTTACGACAGCATTCCGATCTCAGAATCTCCCATGCCCATTGGCAGTGAGGGCTCACTCCGCACGGGGTATAGCCACCTCCTGGGCACTGGCCAGAAGCGCCTCTCTAGCAGACATCTGTAGAGCTGTGGGTTGGGCTAGGCCCAAACACCTTCGCAAGGGTTAACAACCTTCGCGTAAACCCGGTGTCAGCCCACGTCCTGCGTGGCGACATGTAGGACTGGCATCCGTAGGGCGTATGCCTGCGTAAGCACCTTTCCACCCTCCAGTAGGTTGGGTCAGTGTGCTATCTACCTCTCTTCTTACCAAAACATATGGCTAAGAACAGGTATCTCACCAACCTTCCTTCTTACCCAAACACTGGTTAAGAACAGGCATTCCATCCATCACCAAGCAATCACCCCCTGGGGTTTGGCTGGGCAGAGCAGCCTTCCCCCTTAGGCCGGAATACCAAATGAACTATCACAGATAGCTTTAACCGGACCTAGTGCTGTACCCATCTTTCCCCAAGAATGCTCTTGAACCCCCCGACCACCACACTGAAAGGTTACAGTTTCGCGAAAGCATCGAGCTGACACGCCCAGGCCTGTTGCAGTGGCTTCGCTAGAGATTGTGACGCGATACAGCTTTGTGGCGTTTTCCATAGGCAACCCCATCTGTCTTTCTCGACACAACGTTGAGAGACCGACAGAAATGGAATGTCTTGGTTACGTATGTAACCTCAGTTCCCTGATGGAGGGAACGAGACGTTGTGTCCCTTAAGCCACAAACACGTATCGTATTCTGCTGCAGTCTTGAGAGGATCTCAGGCTCTTTAGAACAAGAGGTAAGTGAATGCTGCACGCCGGCTTCCTTATATACCGGACATCCAGGGGCGGAGACCGGCATGCAAATTTCATTCGCCAAATTTCATTGGCCTTTTCTATTGTAGTCAGAGTTGATTGGTTCTCAAGGGCGAACCCCATCTGTCGTTCTCGATACAACGTCTCGTTCCCTCCATCAGGGATCGGAGGTTACATACGTAACTAAGACGTTTAACTGTATAAATGCTAATACATTATGTGCATTAATATGTTTAGCTGCGGCAAGCTGTTTGTTTTACTATTGAACAGGGGCGAACACTGCAGGTTAGTTTCATTTTAAACGTCTAAATCATTTGTGCTCAAGCTGAAAAATCATTCACAGCTTACTAATTATGCTTTCACATTGTGTGTACAATGTTATAAGCGCTTGAATCCACGTTATATCTCTGAGATCTACAGGTGCGCAATCCATGTCTTTTTGGAAGGCATACACGCACAACGCGAGCGCTGTTTGCTGTGATGGAATTTTTAGTCTCCAGACGATTGATTTGAGACGTTTAAGACGAAACTAACCGCAGAGGAATTCAGGAAATATCATTTGGCTAAACCTTTGCCATAGCAGTTTGCTACACGTGTGTTAACATCTGAGGAAACCTTTACTGTTTTGTTGCTTCAGGACAGAATTGAATGCATAAAGCCAATAGTTTAATAAAACCAAAGATAAAACAGAGTTCAAAAACAACAATCTAAAGTCACTGTCAATGGACTAAGAAAAAACATTGAGGTATTTATACACACAGGGAAACAAGGGGCTAACAAGGAGACAAATTAAACACGGCACACTAGCAATCACACAAATCACAAGACAGACAAGGATCATGACTATAAAATCTGATGAATAGCCTAAAGAGACAAACACACAAGAGACAAGTATTTCCAGCATTTCTGTTAATTTGTCTCTGTTTTGCTTTTTAATCATGTAAAAAAGGTACATTTGGAATATAAGACAGTGTAAAATTATGGTTTGTGTATAAAAGTGAAACTCAATTCAGAACATCTTCTGATAGCATCTATAGTGCTAAATTACATTTACATTTACATTTAGTCATTTGGCAGACGCTTTTATCCAAAGCGACTTACAGTGCACTTATTACAGGGACAATCCCCCTGGAGCAACATGGAGTAAAGTGTCTTGCTCAAGGACACACTGGTGGTGGCTGCTGGGATCAAACCAGCAACTTTTTGATTACCAGTTCAGTGGTTTAACCCACTAGACCACCATCTCAAATTATATAAACAAAGCCCTGTTTTATTAATTATTTTCTAAGAATTGACTCAAAAGGTTCTTTTACAAATAAGCCAGTAGAGAGAGATAGCAACCTTGGAATAATTTACCCATTTCATAAAACACAAAACTTTCCGAGAGCATGTGAAGGCAGTATAAGCCACAAACTGACCATTAGGATGGAATGCATTGTGCTAAGAGCGATCACTTTGTGCTCCTTTTCAGTAACGATTCCCATCATGTTATTCTCTTCTGTGCTTCTACCTCATGACCTCAGCGCCCTTTTAATTTACTTTATAAGAAATGTGTGCTATCCTTTTGTAGCTATAGGTTTTTTCAACGGCCACACTTTTGGGTCACACATCCACAGTAATATTTAATGAACTATAGACTTGAAGAAACACTGAATTAATAGAAAATGCAGAATTTACTTTCCTTTTATCTGCTGTCATGTACACATTTTGCAGACCTTATCCAATTTAAACTCTTATTTCGACCTTGTGACAACATGACTCCTCAATCCATATATGCTCAGACAAACCAGAATCATTTGTTTGTCACTGAATATTTGTCACCCATTTTTTTATTCTCACTGTGTATGACTAAAGTACTGAAGTAACAGGATTGTCAGAACGGACAATAACCAGTGTGATCGTATTTGTAAATAAATTTTAAACTGAAGTAAATAGAAGTGTTGCGGCTCTAAAAGGTAATACATGATGAAATATTGGCGGTGGCTGAATAGAATTTAATGGGAAAATAGAAATGCTGAAGTAGAATTTTATCAGTAAATGTTCTGTGCTACTATGTCCGCTTTTTACTGAGTTGTTCAAATATGTTGCTATGCTCTTAATGTATCCCAGCTATAGTAATGTAATCAATTTATTCCTCTGGCATGCACAGTATTTCATTTATTTGCTTTATTTATGCTTACTCTTGAATAGAGAAGTTGAACATGTGTATTGTTTGTGATTCCTGTTTTTATTTTTCAGCTTCAGGAAGTACAGAGACGACTTCCCTAAATACAGACAACTCAGAAACATCCGAGCAATGCACACAAAGAGCAAACGTATGCCCAAAAGAACAAAACAATGCTGATTCGCACAGCTTAAAAGACGCTATAAAAAAATGTTGCATTGTTTTGTAGAGTATTTGGCATAAGCCAAATGGTCGGATTAATTGAAAGAAGCGCTTTATAACACCTCCACTCGATTTTGTTCTGGTTTCTTGATACCATCATCAAAAGACCATAGCAAAACCGGGCTCCAGTGGTCTGGCTTAAGGTTTTGAACTCTCACTGAGAGTTGTGATAACCCTTTGGTTTTTCTGTGGGATATTTTCGACTCCTAAGCCTCAAAGCAAAGGTGAGAAGTCTCTCTGGCTCACCTCTAACTTAATATATGAGGCTGACCTGAGAAACTTCTCTGACAAATGGGAATTTATGTGATTAAACTGTCCTTTTCTATAAATGTATCTAAGAGTCTAGGTTGTGTGTTGGCGCTTGTAGAATTTTAAATAGTCTGTAACTGTTTGACATACAAGTTTAATTTAGGCTTTGTTTGTATTCATACATCCGAATGAATCATGACTTGAGGCAATTCAAACCTGTCCTTTTTTGATATCTAAATGTTTCTCTTTACAATCCCTCATTGTTTATATATATATATATATATTGTGTGAACATAGAACACCTTACACTCATTATGTTATAATTTGGACTGGTATTTTCTAAAGTTACTAGGAGGTCATAAAGATGCAAATTAGCTGTTGAGTGGACAAAGAACCTCTTCCCTGCTCAACTACGATTGGTTCATTCAAAACATCTTTCGGGGGAGGTGGGGTAGTAATTCTCTATCTGGAGAAGGAACAATGGACTTTTGCTGCCATACGAATACATCCAGCAGAGAGCTCGCAAGTATCCGTTTCAGTGTATAGAATAACTGCGTTAAGGTTGTGCCTCTTTGTTAAAGATGATTTTTATTTGATGTTCAGAAATTGCCGTCATGCCCTCTCTCTCTCTCTCACTCACTTTATCTACTCTCTCTTTCTCTCTCTTTGCGCTCCCTAGCGCATTTGTGTTTCAGGTTTTTGTTTAAGTTTATGCAATCGTCATTATGTTTACCATGTAGAGTTGTGTTTAATAAACAACCATAAATTCATTTGCGATGGGTTTTCTATGCTCACGCTCACAAACTTGGTCACTTAAAATTGTTTGGTAAAGTCACGTTACTTATGGCCATGAGATAACGTAAAGAATATAATATCATTAGTATATAATATCAGCTTAGGAACCTGATGACCAGTTTATGCTGTCCCAGAGACTTGGCAGCAACTGGGTCGTGATGAGCATCAATGGCGGCTGCATATACTGTGGAAGGGGAGAGGCTAGTCTCAAGTCTCTCTTATACAAAGAACAGCACCTTCCCGAGCATCCTGACTGTGAGCTTGAGTAGGTACCTGTTTAGGATATGGAGATCTAGCGACCCCCGCCTTTTTTGGGGACGATGAAGTATGGACTGTAAAACCCATTGAACCTCTCAGCTAGAGGGATGTGCACGATCGCTTCCCTTGCCAGAGGGGTGGGGACCTCGACCCAAAGCACAAGAGCATCCTTGCCTCTGACTGAGGTTGAGAGGATGCCCCGATTGGGCGGGCGTCTGGCGAGTTGGATCGCGTAGCTGAGACTGATCGTATCCCGTAGCCACCGTGACGGTTTGGGAAGCTCTTGTCAGGCTCCCAGGGACTGAGACAGGGGGGCTAGGGGTACAATCTGCTTCATTGACCTCCCGTGGGGTGGTCCGATAGCTGGCAGTGCAAATCCCTCGCCGTGGGGAAACCCCCAGTGAGGAGATCGGCTCTGCTGACTTACCTGCCTGGCGAAAATGTAGCACAACGCACAGTCGATTGCTGAGGGCTGTTGATTATCCTCGACATTGTGTCTCGACATGACGCAACGTTGAGTTGCCGAACACTGTCATATAGAGGGTGAGAGCGGCTGTGATAAACACCAGAGAGAGAGGAAATTCTGAGTAGTGGATTGTTGATCGGATCGACCAACCAGCAATGGAATGTCTGGGGTCAGGCCCAAGGGGATTCTGCAGATGGTGGTCTCCTCTTCGACTTCTGCTTCCGGGGGGCTAACTGAGTGGGGGCACTGGAGCCGGATGCACAGCATATCGGCGGCCGAGTCGCGGCGGGGGAGGATATGCTTCATAGTCTCTGTCTGCTTCTTTACTGGCGAGAACTGCTGCTCGACAGTATCACGAACAGCCCCCCTTGCGAGATGGATGCTTTGAGAAGGCGGACCTTCTCGGCGTCACTCATCTTTGCAAATGTCGGCCAGAGGAGTATCTCCTTGACCACAGTGTGGACATCTTCCATCCCAGGGCCCACACCTTTGCGCCCGTAAGCAAGGTCGGTGGCGGTGCGGAATTCATGCATAGGCGCTGGGTCAGTCTTACCCGAGGGAGCTCTCTCACCGCCCTGGCCTGGACCTGCAGGATGGCCATAGCGTGGAGAAAGGGGACAGCTTTGCCCACAGCAGTGCAAGTGCTCGACACCAGAAATGCTGAAAACCTGCATGCTCCGGACGGGAGTTTAGGTCACTGCAACGGCACATTCCACCTGGAGGACTTCAACCTATCCTCTAGCTGCCCCGCCATCGACGGAAGAGAGGGCGACGGAACTAGTTTGATGTGCACGTCCTGAAAAGAGGGCGTTTTTCACATCTACTGAGTTCCTTATTCACTTCCGCAATACATGGCACTGACGGGTGGGCGCAGCTTAGAGTTGCGCTCAAAACCTGAGGTACCGCGTATCCTGCCAGGAGCTTCAAGTAATGGTCGGGTAGGATGCCATTAGGTCGACCTCCGATTCTGCAAGGGACATCTCATTGTAACGCACCGTTTCCGAATACGTGGCTGAGGACGAGACGGCGGGACCATCTCTTGGGGAATGATCGAACGAGCAAGACATAGTGCGAACGGTCTGCCAACCAGTGGCTGACCGATTAACGCTCACAATAATCCTCATATCACCATTGCTACTCACCGAAGCTGACAGCAGGGCCATGGCCACTGCTATCACGGAACGGGAAGCAGACGAGGTGGTAGCTGGTTCCCGAGGGAACGCAACGTCTGAATCGTCATTCGCCCACAGTGCGTGCAGGATGCATCCATAACGGCTGCCCCAACATGCTGGAAATCCAAACAATTGAGCCAGACATTATGTCCGTCCCCTCCTCGATGAGTGTGTTGCACCCGAGAGAACAGTGGGACATGCCACACTGGAGAAATTTGCTCTTTTAGAGAAAAAACCCGAACACTTCTGCAACTGCCGAGACGCCCGGGGGAAGTCGCTGCAGGAAAGGGACTGTAGTATGCTCAGTCATGAAGCGAAGGCTCCAATGAACAAAATGTGAATGAATGCAGCGATTCACATGCGGAGCCCGGCATGCGACTTTCCTTCACCAATTTCATTGGCCTTTTCTAAGCTAGTCGAAGTTGATAGGTTCTCAAGGGCGAACCCCAGAGATGGGAACAAGTCACATACGGTCAAGTCCAAGCAAGTCTCAAGTCTTAACCATCAAGTCTCGAGTCAAATCACAAGTCACAGTTTAGACCACTGGTTCTCAACCAGACCGCGGACACTCTCCCGGGGGGGCGCGAGTAGGCTACAGGATGGGAGAAAAAAAACTGAAAAAAAAAAATATTTAATTTTTTTTTTCACTAAAATACTTTCATAAAAAGTTATAGTTTTGTATATACATAACTCCTAAATAAAAAATTTAAATGTGTTTGGACTGATTAAAAAAAAAGAGTTTTGAACAGATTTGATTGAGCGCAAAGCAGGTGAAAAGCGGTTTTATAAAGCGAGTCATTGAGTCGTTCATTCAAACGTTCAAACGGCCGATTCATTAAGAATGAGACAGATGTTTGTGAATGGGTTATTGAATCTATGACTCAATCGATTCGTTCGAAACACTGAATCATTCAAAACACGATTGATTGTTGCTCTGAGATGCGCTATGCTGTGATCTTTGTTTGGATTCATCTGATCTATTTTCGCTGCTAAAATAGACCAAAACAGTCATTATTTCGTCTAAAATGTAAGTGACTTAATATTAATAACTTGTTTGTTGAAGTGTCATATGAAATCAGTGTCACATTTTCAATCGTGAGGTGATGGTAATTATTGCACCTATCGCACATTATTGCACCTATCGCATAACTAACTGCATCTTCTCATCTATTGCACTATAGCTTCAATAACTGCACTAGCTCATCTACTGCACTGTAACTGTATATCTGCATCTACTCATGTACTGCACCGTACCTTTAATAACCACATTAACTCATCTACTGCACTGTAACTTTAATAGCAAATGTCTGTAACTAATGCACACTCAAGTCACTTGCACTATTGTATAGTCTATATTGTTATCTGTTCATAACCTCCTGTACATTAATGTTCACAGTATATAGCCTTCTGTATATATTGTTCATATACCGATTGTCATATTTTCATAGTACATGCCCATCGTAAATTATTTTCCTAAAATTGTATTCTGTATTTATTCACACTGTATATCTGCACTTGCTAATTGCACTTCTGGTTAGACCTAAACTACATTTCGTTACACTGTACTTGTATATGTGTAATGACAATAAAGTTGAATCTAATCTAAAAATGGTAAATTAAGTGATGGTCAATTGTCAGCTCTCTTGGTCGTCAGGTCGTGTGATGCATGTTGCTGAACTGCATTCAAAAGTTATAAATATAAAAACAACACATTTAACTGCACTATGTCAATTTAGTTTATTTGTGTGTGCTGCGCGTATAGACTTTTGGAAACGGCGCTCATTTGTTTGATTTCTCCTCGAGAAGCTGCGCAAGCCTCAAAAGTTTAATGTCCTTAATGTACTGAGTCCGAAACTGTCGTATTCGTTTTTTCATATTCGTCATTTGGTGGCTCTCAATTGTCAAAAACACCCTCAAAATATTTGCTACGGATGCGAAAAATGCAGAAAATCGAACCATCAGAATTAATTTTTATGACGGACGGAAGTTTCAGAGGCTGCAAACATATAAAACATGAGGTCGTATTTAGTTATATATATAGCCTATATATATATATATAAAACGAATAAACTAGTCAGAATATAGGCTAAAGTTAAAGCTTTCGTTTAGTTTTTGTGAAATACACGCAGCCACGCACACACAAACATGTTTAAATACATTCATGTTGTTAATAAATAAAAAACACTAAATTGTTGTAACAGCAATATCTCCAAGTTTTGTTTCACTGTAAAAATGTAAGGATCGGCCAATGCAAGAGAGTACCGCCACCTTTTTCCCCCATTTCAAGCACTGATTATAACACAAACAAATCATCCTCCTGGCGACTTTTTTTTGTTGTCAAAGCGACAAATCCAGCGAATTTTACTGGTGTTTTTGGAGACTTTTGTGGTGTTTGGAGACTCGAAAGCACGAATCACTCTGCAGTTAGGCCTACTGTGCACAACGAGCAGCGGGTGCTGCCGTGAGCCCCTCTCCCGTCCAAAAGCACTTCAAGGCGGTCAGTCTCTCAATAGCCTCACGCAGCAGTCAGAGCAGAGTGGAGACACACACCCCTTCGCGTCCAGGCTGCGAATGAATCGCGCATGCGCACGGCATCCGCCGTTCCTGCCCTAGCTTACAGAGCGGGTTGTAAATGCAAATGTTCACTCACTCTCACACAAAAATAAATCACTGCATTTAAATTGACTCACGACATAGCTCTCCATTCACTCTAGTCTAGTCTCTTGCCAAGTTCGCTTGTGCCAGCTCTCGCTAGTCTGTTATCAATCTCGATTTACATAGGCCTTTACTACAAACCCCAACAGTCTTTTTAAAGACTAAACCCACAAACATTTTTGTTAAAGATTAGATCAAATCTCAGCCCTTGCCAGTATTTTTTTTTAACTGCTAGGCAGTAGCTACACTTAGCTTAAACTACCCACACGACTTAGACACACACACACACACTACAATCTTTAAGTATTAAAATAAAATCTATTAAAAATAATTATTTTGTTCGTTTAATTACAGATCGTCCCTAAGTCCCGATTGATTAGCCCCTGATACGTCTCTCAAGATAGCCACACACACAGTTACATATTGCCTAAACTTTATTGAAAACACATAACAAAAATGGAGAAATTTCTTGTGAGGACCAACAAGCCAACCGACGCACCACCAGCTGCAAAAAAGCTTCGAAGGTACGATGAAGCATACCTGCAGTTTGGGTTTACAGTTACGGCTGATCTAAGACCTCAGTGTGTTGTGTGTGCCGAGGTGCTGGCAAATGACAGTATGAAGCCCTGCAAATTAAAAAGGCACCTCGAAACAAAGCATCCTGGCATTAAAAATAAACCGGCTGAATATTTTAAAAGAAAGCTTGATGGCCTCCATCAGCAACAGGCAACCATTTCAGTGCACAGCACTGTGTCTAAACAGTGTTTGGAGGCATCGTATGTAGTGGCCCAAAGAATCGGTAAACTGGGTAAACCACATACAATCGCAGAGACTCTCATTTTGCCGGCAGCGCAAGACATGTGCAGAATAATGATAGGCGATAGTGCAGCAGCCAAACTCGGTGCAGTACCACTGTCCAATGACACGGTCGCTAGGAGAATTGTAGACATGTCCAATGATATCAGAGAGCAACTGATAGAGTTCGTAAAAAAGAGTCCTTACTACGCGCTGCAGCTGGACGAATCCACTGATATTGCAGGGCAGGCACAGCTCCTCACCTATGTCAGGTATCTGCGGGACAAGGAGATTGAGGAGGATGTCCTGTTTTGCCGGCCTCTTCAGTTGCACACTACAGGAGAAGCCATTTTCAATGTCCTTAATATTTTTATCCTTGAAAATGGTTTGGCTTGGGACCGATGCGTTGGCCTATGCACGGATGGTGCGCAGGCAATGACGGGGCGTGAGCGTGGCCTAGCTGCTCGGGTTCAGCAAGTAGCTCCACTTGTGAAATGGACACATTGCATGGTCCATCGCGAAGCACTAGCTGCTAAAAAAATGCCGGTTCTTTTTGACTCCGTGCTGAACCAATCCGTGAAAATGATAAATCTTATCAAATCACGGCCGTTAAACTCTCGCTTGTTTGGGGTCCTCTGCCAGGAGATGGGGTCAGGGCATGAACAGCTGCTTCTGCACACTGAAGTTCGCTGGCTCTCCAGGGGGCGGGTGCTACAGCGGTTGTATGAGCTGCGAGAGGAGGTGAAGTGGTTTTTGACAGAAATCAAATCAGATCTGGCGAAGCATCTGGATGACACTATGTGGCTTGCGTCTCTGTCCTATTTGGTCGATATATTTGACCGCTTGAACGGCCTCAACCTGTCTTTGCAAGGCCGTGGAACTCATATTTTGCTCCTTGCAGACAAAGTAAATGCCTTCACACAAAAACTAGACCTCTGGCATGGCCGCATCAGTCGAGGGAACTGCGACATGTTCCCCAGCCTTGCAGACTTTATCACTGATGCAGGCACGTCACACGATTTCTCATCCCTATTTCAATCAGCGTCTGAGCACCTGTCAGCAATGAGAAAACAATTTGCGACGTACTTTAAAGAGGATTATCGCTCTTTTGCATGGGTTCGAGATCCGTTTGTGTGCACAGCAAACGAGCTATCAATTGAAATGCAGGAACAGCTTATTGAGCTGAAGAGTGACAGTAGACTGAAGGAACTCTTTAACTCCTGCCCTCTTTCGTCATTCTGGGCAGGATTGATGCAGGACTATCCTGAACTCTGTGACGTCGCCTTGAAGATTCTCCTTCCTTTCGCATCGACATATCTGTGTGAGGCAGGATGCACTGGGGCCCCAACTGCAATGAACCAGCTTTGGGGGGGCCCAGCTTGCAAAAGGTTGAGAACCCCTGGTTTAGACAAATCAAGCAAGTCAAGTCAAGTCATGGGATGAATGTGGATGAGTAACAATTTTTTACTACTAAACTCGGACAAAACAGAAGTGTTACTTACTGGACCGAAAACCGCTATACGTAACAACCAAGAATATTGCTTAACGATTGACGGATGCTCCATAAAATCCTCGTCATCAGCTAAGAATCTTGGCGTTGTATTCGATAGTACTCTGTCATTTGAAAGCCATGTCGCAAACACCTGTAAAATTGCATTTTTCCATCTTAAGAATATATCTAAACTATGTCATATGCTGTCACTGTCAGATGCAGAGAAATTAATTCATGCATTCATGACATCAAGACTAGATTACTGTAATGCACTTCTGGGTGGTTGCCCTGCAGGCCTATTGCAAAAACTGCAACTGGTTCAAAATGCGGCAGCTCGAGTTCTTACACGTACAAAAAAGTATGAGCATATAACCCCGGTTCTGTCAACCTTGCACTGGTTACCTATAAAGCATCGCATTAACTTTAAGATCTTGCTTATTACCTATAAAGCCCTACATGGTCTAGCGCCGCAGTATTTGAAGGAACTTCTATTGTATTACAGACCTCCACGTACATTACGCTCTCAGGCGTCCTGTCAGTTGGTAATACCTAGAATTTCAAAATCAAGTGCAGGTGGTAGGTCATTTTCTTATCTAGCGCCTAAACTTTGGAATATTCTTCCCTGCACTGTCCGGGAGGCAGACACACTCTGTCAGTTTAAATCTAGACTAAAGACTCATCTTTTTAATCTTGCATACACTATACCTCCATAATATTAATCCTCAGAGGATTTAGGCTGCATTATTTAGATCAACCGGAACCAGGAACACATCCAACAACAAATTATGTACTTGTTGCATCAAAGAGTGCAGAACAGTTCTCTACTCTCAGCCAGTCTTGTCTCTTTGTTCCAAGGTTACCGCAGGATAGGTTCATGCCCAGACCTGATGGCAGAGCTGAGAATGGGAAGCGGTGACATGACAAGAGCTAAGAGGACAGAGCTGGATAAAGGACGTGACAACTTTCAAATGCTATTATATTGTTAATGATAATCTTAAATCTATCATTTTTTATTTTTATTTAGCCTTGTTGTGCAAGCACTGTTGAGCTTGTGCAGAGGCAGCAGCTTTTGCCAGAGGGGAACTGGAATCCCCTGGTTGGGCCTGGGTTCTCCTGAGGTTTTTTTTCTCGATGGGAGTTTTGGGTTCCTCACCACCGTTTGCATATTGTTTTGCACTATCTGACTGGCCGGGGGGGCTGCTTTAGAATTCAGAAATTAGACACAATTAATATTGCATATATGAATTTATTTTACAGGTGTATGCTTTTAGTTGTTTTACTTGTATTCAATGTGTCTCATGTACAGCTGCTTTGTAACAATGAAAATTGTAAAAAGCGCTATATAAATAAAGTTGAGTTGAGTTGAGTTCACCCTAAGCAAGTCAAGTCGAGTCCTGATAAGTTTCAAGTCAAGTCAAGTCGCAGTACTAAAATAAACAGAGGTACATTTTTTCGATACATGTTTATTTTTGCACAGAAAAGATGAACTTATATACATACATTATGCATCTTATTCACATTGCTATATAGGAATTATATGCAACATTAAAATCTGAAAATAAAAGTGTTTACACAAAAGAAATCCAGTCTGAAATGTATAATAAAATCTAATTCAATTTAATTGAAACGGTCTAAACAGAAATGGAAATACTTGTATCTGACAGAATGACTTAAGCATTTATACAGGCTATGAAGCTTATAAACAAAGTATTGTGACTGAAAATCTGCCTATTATAGGTTTTAAATATATGATGCTGTAATACTTGCGCTGTCCATTAAAGTGCACAGTAGTCCTAGGGAATTTGCATCTAGTTTATTGACTTCGATCTTGAATCTTGTTTATCAAAATGAACGGATCTTTTTAATTTCGGCAGAATATAAATAAAATGTATGTTAATATAGCCCAGTGATTAAATTATTATGCTTAATCGTCATCCCTCCGGTGGACGTGCAATATGCACGTGTAACCGGGTGTTAGAGAAATAAAGCACAAACCCGGCAAAATATTAAATTATGGAGGTTTAATCTGACTGCTGTTTACAAACAAGTATTACAGCGGTCGATGGGAGCAAAAGGGTTCACAAGAAATAAAATGAAACCAATCATAAAAGGGTTGAGACAAAACGGTCAAATGTGTTTTACAAAAGTTTAAATGTATGTCTTACATCTGCGGCTGAATGCAGGACCAGCACACAGCAAACCACTCAATTAGGTTATAAACCTCATTAAGACAAAAGAAACACAAAAATACGCTACACACGCAAATAAAACGAAACAAAATACAATGAAACAAAATACGGTAGTGGCTGTGCATGGAAGATAAAAACACATTTATTAGCCACTTTACATCCATATCAAAAATCAATCAATTATCACAAACACATTACATTTACCGTCCATATTCTTCTTACAGAGCTATTAACAAAGGCCCTTTTTTTTTAAGAAAGAAAGATTCATACAGGAGTAATAGCTTTTAACCAAACTAAACTTACATACCCAAATGCTCGCTAGCACTCACCACGAGGTTCAATCGCCACGTGCACAACCGATCCACGTAATCTATTAACATGTACCATCAAATATACATTTAGACAGAGCAATATGAACATATACGGGTCTATATAAACACAAACAAAAGATATTTACCCGTACTTACAACTATGCATCAAACATCCGATCGCCATGACACGTATCACACACAGAATGTTTCACGTTTTCTCGCAGAGCCCCGCATGCGCACACAGAGTCAGCGCACCTAATCACGTGAACGGGAGAGAAATCTCTTAAAGGGCCATACACAAATTTTACAACAAAACAGAAAGTTGCATTTTGTTGGACTTAAAACGTCCTGCGTGTTCAAAAATTGGAGAGAGGCGACTATAATAAAGGTTGAGATTTATTGATCAGAAACAGCGCGCTGGGTTGTCTCGACAGACACAGTGTCTTACCAAAAACCAACCCAGCGGAATGATTTTACAACATATTTATAGTGTGTGTGTGAGAGGGTGTATCTTCTTTCTTCAGGCGGTGCCTCCCTCTCTTAATTCAATCAGCTTCGTTCTCCTTTGTCTGCAAACATCATATGACACCCCACAACACCCAAATTCTGCATAGCATAGTACTCAGATAATGATATGTGTGTGCATGCACTTCTTTGTTCCACCTTTGGTCTTTGACCCTTTAATTTATTGTCTGCACTCACATTCCTAGAGGCATCAATCTGCATCATCTGCACTTCTTCCAATCTTTGTACCCATACCACATCCTGTAGCAAACACATTCCAATCAGCCCTTAACTCCTCAGAGTTTTCTGCCTAAACATTCTCATTAAAACACACACATATTATGTTCATCAAAACTGTAATAAAGAATAAACATTTAAACGCAATAAAACTTATTAAAAAACTCCTTCAATTTTTACCCTCAGGCCACACTCTCCCCTGCTGAAAGTCATTGTCCTCAATGACTTAATACATATTCTTAACCTCTTTTACAGCTTCTCTAAAGAACACAGTACCAAGGCTTGTTAATACCTGTGAAAATACTTCAGGGCTAAGCGAAACTGAATTACAAACCGACATTGGTTTCTTATACGGGTTTGAATGCACACCAGCATTAGGCCGGCTGGTTCTTCTGGGTGCAGGAACTGGTCTTCCAGACACAGGTATGTCTACCTTAGGAGTTACCACACAATCAGACAGGTTACCAGAAGCTTGCTCCACACCCTCTGAAACAGGATAAGAGCCAACAACAGAAGCCTCCTCAACTGGCCTGGCCATCTCCACATCCTCACCCTCTGTCTCCTCGAGGTTTGGTACTGTCACCTCTTCTAAAACAACACAATCTGAATCAGAACCCTCAGCTTCAACCTGCTCAACCTGAGACTCAGGTTGTGGAGACGAAAAACTGTTGTCTGTTACCACAGCTTCCACATCAGGCAATTCACAAGGACGCAGATCAACTCTGTGAACTCTTTTACTGGGGCCACCCTCAAGAGGCTCAACAGTGTACGTTGTACCCTGCACTTCTATGACCCGGTGTACCGTAGGAGCCCATGCATCCTGTATCTTGTTTCTGCCAACAGGTCTGTGACGCAAATACACCTTCTGGCCAACATCAACAGTAGGACCGTAAACCTTATCATTCAAGGAAGCAAGCCTCTCAAGAGCTTTTTGCTCTGCAAACTCTCTTGTTCGTTCATGAGCTTCCCTGAGTCTGTTCTGGTGAATTACTAACCAATCCTATCGTCTATCCCCAGTTTGTTCAAGACCCAGAAGAGCATCTACAGGAAGACGTGGATCTACACCAAACAACAAGAAGTATGGCGAGTACCCTGTCGTCGCATGTGGGGTTACATTATATGCATAGACCAACTCAGGAAGGTACTCTGGCCACCGTCTCTTCTTTTCAGGGGGAAGAGTTCTCAACAACTCATGAAGCGTCCGGTTAAAGCGCTCACACTGAGCATTGCCCTGAGGCCGGTAAGGGGCAGTTCGCGTTTTCCTCACCCCATAAAATTTACACAACTCAGCTATCACCTCACTCTCAAAGTTCCTCCCCTGGTCTGAGTGTAACCTCTCTGGAATGCCATACTTCATGAACCACTCTCGGAGTAAAACCTTGGCCGTAGTGTCTGCCCTCTGGTCTTTGGTAGGAAAAGCCTGTGCAAACTTTGTAAACACATCAGTTACTACCAACACATTCTCTCGACCATCTGAGGCCGGTTCAAGCAGTGTAGCCAATGCAAACACATCGACAAACCTAGAGAGCAAAGCTTTTAACTCCATTTGTTGCTCAACAGTACCACCTAGATTCAGCTTGTCAAAGAAAGTCGGCATACCATTCGCCAACACCTGTCTCTCTTCTGTTTCGACAGTTACCTCCTTCACTCCAGCCGAAATTCTCTGAAACTTAACTTCACCACAAGCGTTTGGATTTACCTGAACAGGGCAAAACGTACCCAGCCGGGCACGAGGCTGCAACCACACATCTTCTGTGGAGAAATTAACAACTGTAATAGGCAACACCGGTTTTACGTTGGACACAAGGGACGGTACCAAGATCAAACCCTCAGGTAAAGGAGAATTTCCAGACTCTAACAGCCAACTGGAAGAACCCTCAGGTAAGGCAGATTTAATTCCTCGAATCATTACCGTGGAGACCGATAAAGCAGGTATATGCACAGTTTCTTTTCCAGCTACTCGTGCAACACTTCGTTTTCCAAGTCGACTGGCACTCTGGACCTGCTGAAAGACCTCTCTCCAGTCAGACTGTAGCTCTCCACCTAGAGTGGTATCAAATTCAGCATGAACCAACTGCCTACATTGGTCTATGATATTCATGCCAATGAGTGCAGGAACAGCAGATGAACTCTGTGCATCTCGGACTACTAAAACTCCGACAGGGTTATACCCATCGTCTCAACTGGAAGCTCGAGATATCCAAGGTAAGGGATATCTAACCCATTTGCAGCGGTAATTTTTAGCCAACCGGATGTAGAAAGCATGTCTTCGTCTTCACCTGCTAAATTCTCTTTGAAGAACTGTTCTGAAATCGTACTGACCTGACTTCCGGTATCAAGCAAACATGAAACATCGACTCCGCAAATCTTCAAGTCAACTACAGGACACCTCCCCACAGCATTTTGGAGTAAACGGTCACGATCAGAATTAAATTGAGTCGAGCCAATGGTCCGCCCTCGCATCGCCTGGCTCACAGCGACCGAGGGTGCGCATTTCCCTGAGGCGTGGAGGATACAGAATCCTCCCTGACTGTCTGTCTGAGCTTTCTCATGCAGTTTTTGGCTATGTGCCCCACCTCATTACACTTGAAGCAGATGGGCTGGCCATCATCTGCAAATCTGGGCTGCATTTTAACCTTGGGGCGACTCACAACTTCAGCATTAGTACAATGAAGTGTCAATTTCTGAATTGCTTGAGTTAGTTCACCTATGGCTTTCCCTTGCTCGGCTACTACCATTAAGACTTCTTCAAGCGTGACAGAGCTTTTCTCAGACGTACCAATAGCCTCACAGCGGGCTTCTGCAGACTCTGAGGTTACATGAAGATGAAGAGCTGCTCTGCTAACACGCAATTTGGGGTCTTCGAGAGACCACATGATTGCTTCGTCTCGTACCTCAATCAAGGTTGCTTGGGGCTTATCCCTCACAAATTTACGAAGTTCCCTTCTAAGGGATGCATCTTTAACCCCCTCAACAAACTGATCTCTAATGGCAGAATTCACATTTGCAATTGCATTTGGGGACTGCTTCACGACCGAGTTCAAGATCTGTGACAAAGAGTGAGAGTACATACGCAGATCTTCACCTTCTAATTGCTTACGAGTATAGAAACTCTGCAGTAACTGTGCATGACTACGCTTCTCCCCAAAGGCATCTCTGAGGTAGGTAAAAAGATCCTCTGTTCCCTGAGGTTGACCCCCCTTTCTTAACCTAACCTCCTCCAAAGCGGCACCCTTTAACAAAGAAAGAACAAAGTCTGCTTGATCTCAGGAGTCTGGTTTCTAACAAGCAACACTCTTTCTACAAACAAACAAAACAGAAAGTTGCATTTTTACCCTCAGGCCACACACGTTTCATACGTAATACAGAATCTGAGAATATTTGTTTTCTATTTGAACTGGTTTCATTATTTTACAGCACAAAACGTTTTGTTGCTATTGTGAGTATAAAAAAATGTAGACACTTAACAGATTCGAACTATGAAATTATTCTCGTCAGTATGACCGAAAGTTTTTAAAGAGTTTCTGAAGTCCAAGTGATCTCACCGGCGCGTCTATCAGCCTGTCATGCAGTATATAAGCGTGCTTCAATTCAGTTTCACACGCAGTCCTCACAAACACTTGAACATGAGCACATTTAATATAGACATTCGCCTTCATGTAATACAGAGAAGCCCTTCTTTATTTTAAGATGATCTTAATGTCCAAAGACATGCATGGTAGGTTGATTGGCATCTCTGGAAAAATTGTCCGTAGGGTGTGAGTGCGTGAGTGAATGAGTGAGTGTGTGTGCCCTGCGATGGATTGGCACTCCATCCAGGGTGTATCCTGCCTTGATGCCCGATGACTCCTGAGATAGGCGCAGGCTCCCCGTGACCCGAGGTAGTTTGGATAAGCGGTAGAAAATGGATGGATGGATCTTAATGTTTTAAGAACATAAAAATTCGGGCTACACCGTTATAGCCAGATTCCCCAATTCGTCTAATTATGAGATGAGATGTAGGCCTATCAGTGATGATCGATGACCACATTTCTAATAATAATAAACAACCAAGGCAAAATTATGAAAAACAGAAACGATTCATTCATTATATTAGTGATCGTTTTATTACACTGACTATAAAGAAATTACTTTCCTTGTGGTTCTTGTAATGTCGGACGAAATTCGACGTTGTGGTTGTCAGGTCAGAAATCCTGGCGTTGCATACTCTGCATCTGGCAAATCTTTTTTTATTTTCACGGTCCAGTTCAAAGTCCTTGCACCCAAACGTGACTATCTGTGGAGCTCCACTGTTGTCTGCAATTGTAACGGCCACAACTGTTTCAAGCCGCCAGGCGCATGAGCAGCTTCCTCTCTATCGTAACTGCTCGACAGTAATTGGCCATTACACCTTGTTTGGCGCGGTTTGAGTTGAGCAGCGTTAAAGGCACAGGCGCTGTAGTGCTGCTGAGTCACAGTAATTATTTTAACTTATTTTATTACTTTTTATTAAAAGTTCAAGTCATTGTCGAGTCTTCTGTAACCCAGGTTACCAATAAGTGTTGGCAGGGACAGAATAAACTTCAAGTTAAATGAAAGATTTTGACACAGCACATATAAGTTGTAAAAGGATTTATTAGTGATATAAAAGTGGAAAAAAAACATAAATATGAATATTATAAAATTATTCAATGAGTGTTACTTTCTTTTGGAAGGCCTCCAATTAGATCGCGCTTTGAGTGACGTCATGTGAGCTTCCGCTATTGCGGGACTTTGGAAAGTAGTGCGTACTAGATTTAGTTTTTTTTCCCTCCATGAATCTGATGAGAGCAGATGGTTGTTGCTGCTCCGGGAGATTTTAAGCTCTAAATCCAGCGAAAACTCATGTGAGTTGTTAAATTTGTCTTTAATCATTCATATGACGATAATATAGAGTTAAGTGACGGTTAAATGTAGTAAGAGGTGTGATTATGCTCATAGTGTGTTCGACCACGTGTTAATGATGCAATAAGGGTACGTTAGCTAAATGCTAATAGTCCATGTGCCTATATTTATTTCTAACAAGGATTCAGAGAGAAGCCGTGTTTGTGAGATTGATGGTTTGGAACATTGTCATCTGAATTTCCTGTTCTTCAGATGCACATTGTGTTCGAGTTCCTTGGTGAGTCAATATAGTGTATTTATTTTTTACTATTCCGTGTAGTTTTATATTCAAGGTCATATTAAGTGAGTTACATTAAAGCATTGGTTATTTAATGCAGTATTAGTAAAAGATACAATTGAGTGTAAATTGAACACTGAAAGTAGGTCATTTAGGTGAAATTAAATGAATGAAGAGTGATTTTGTGTTAAATAACATATCACAAGCAAGTGTGCAAGAAAATGTATTATTGCAGTTTCATAAATGAACGTTGTGATGTGTTTATAAGAAGTTGTGTAAACTAAAAGTGATTTAATGAAACGAGGTGCTAATTTATATTTTGGTCTTGTGTTTCAAGGCCAGGTTTTTTTGATGTGTTTTATTTCCATGTGAATGCTGGAACGTTCGTCTGAGTGCGATCCATCAGCTGGTATTCAAGTGAATTGCGAGTCAATCCAGGATTGTGAACCGTCTCAACTCCTCTTTGGATGTCTTACAGTGGAGTTGGACTGGCGAGCCACCCAAGAACGAAATCTTGTTTTCCTGAGAAAAGAGAAGCCGAACTGAATCGTTCACCTTTGAATGGTAGGACAGAACTGTGCATTTTCTAATTGGTTCATCAGGAAGATGATTCCAGAACTGAACTGAACAGTTCACGGACAGTTTGAACTGAATTAATGGACTGATTGGGTTCATTGCAGAGAAATTTGTTTGGGATCATTGTGAAGTGAGAATAATTGTGTGTTTATGTTATTTTATTTCATTTGAATCTGGGTAAAATCCTATGGTGGAGATTTATAGTGAATGAAGAAAAGTGAATTAGAGGGTTTACTGGAAATTGATTTCACTAATTATTTTTGTTAGTGATTCGTAATTCTAGGAAATTGAATAGAGTTGATTCTAAAGAAGAGGAAGAGATACGATCAATAATTTTGAATTCATTTAACTGTTCATACGTCAAATTTCGTTGCTATATTGGTTCACATAAAATTACAATTTGTTAACTTACCTGTTGGTCTGAGTGTTCACTGCTGCTGCATCATCTCTCTCCTAGAGCGAATCAAAATCTTCTGAGCCACTGGTCCATTAGCGAGCGTGATATAGTGAACTTGTCATTGGGTGCAGGTAGAGGTTACACTTCCATTTAAAGTCAAGTCAAGTCTCCAGTCACTTTTTTCTCAAGTCAAAGTCAAGTCAAGTCATTTTCACACTTCAATCAAGCAAGTCGCAAGTCCTGAAAATTGTGACTCGAGTCCCCCACCTCTGCCGAACCCCATCTGTCCGTTTAACATAACAGAAAGGGAAACACATTTATCTTCACACAGTAGGTGGCAAAATGGGCTAAAGTAGATTTGCAAACAGTATAACCTACAATGAAGAAATATGGCCAGAATGACTTATTGAGAGAATAAACAAAATACACTTTAATCACATAACATTGAACAGTCATTCCATAAAATAAATAAAAATATTAAAAATGTTGTGTAAATCTGTAATGGATACATGGCTACATGTTTCAAAGCACCAATGTGTTGAAAACTCGAGAACCCATCCCTTAGCTTGTCAACTTCTGTACCACAGCAAGTGTGTTGGTTATTTATTTTATACAGCTTTTAGTTGATCCTTTCCGGCAGTCAACAAGAGAGCGTTGTAGTATCTGAGCTTACATCTGAGCTTGCTCTCAGATACTCAGATAAGTTTAACTGAATAATATTTATCACATGGATACGGTCAACCTGAAATAGTTGAACTAGAATAAAATAATGGGGAAAAGGGGAATTCAGGTTTTTTTTGCTCAGTCTGTTTCAGTTTCTATTTCTCAGAAAAGACATCATTCCTGTTAATAAGTGCTCTTTGAACTTTAAACCTGTCTTATACTTTGGAATCCTTTTATCATTAACATTAACATTATAATCTGATGTTATGTTTCAACATATATAGAGAGAGAGACATATGCCACTGAGAGAAAAGGTTATGAGAAAATAAAAAAGTAAACTTATGTTTAAACTGGTGTGACGAGCAGGTCAATACCAGATCAGCGTCGCCAAGGCAACGGTGCAATCAAGCCGCCACACCTGCGGATCGTCAGCACCTGGTCCCAATCAAGCTCACCCTTTATAAACTTATAAACAAAGGAAGAAGAGGAAAGGGTGAGCTTGCTCGCAGTACTCAGTCTTGATGACTAACTTGATGATCTTTCCTGTAGCTCAGTGGTAAGAGCATTCCGTTAAGAACGCAAGGTTGTGGGTTCGATCCCAGGGAATTGCAAATACCTGTGTAAAATGCATAGAATAAAGCAATGTAAGTCGCTTTGGATAAAAGCGTCTGCCAAATGCCTAAATGTAAAATGAAAATGTAATGTGTTGTTCTTCTTTTTCACGCAGAGACCAGTGAGTGATGATCCCAGGAAAACGACACTGGATTCACAAGGATTATTACATTTGCTACACCACGAGGCATGAGCACCTCCACGGCCACAACAGAGCACCAAGGGGTTACATTCCCCGCTGTATTACTCACCCTGTTGCACTGTGTGTGTGTGCTCATTAAATCACCCTCCGGGGTTTAGTTTTGGAAATACTTTGTCTGTCTCGTGTTCAGCCTGTCACAATGGATAAAGTATAAATCTGCTCTTAAGGTTAAAAGATGCCATGGGTGGCAAAAATAAATATTTTCTCAAAGAATTCACGTGATTTTTTTTTTGCTCAGTCTGTTGTTTTTTAATTTTTCCCAGAAATGTTAATCACTGTTATCTGAACTATAAACAAGTCGCATGTTTTGAAAGATCAAAGTATGAGATAACTAAACACAAGCTCAGTGTTAGTGTACATCTTTTGATATGTTCGTAATATTTTATGGACCCTGTCAATGGATGTTTGCTCATTTAAAACTCATCTTTTGGTAGAGGAAGTTGTTAGTCAAATAATAAAACAATATTTATTTCCAAGCCTGTGAAAACCAGGTCAATGTCTCATTATCTAATTATGAGACAACCTTCAACATTTGATTGAATTTATTTCAAAGTTTGATTAATGTTGACGTGTATGTTTGACCATGTCAAAGATAGAAATCATAGCGAAATTAATTAAAGACATTACATTATGAATGTTATTACATTAATAAGTATATGTAAAAAATGGAGCCTTTAAAGTAAATCACAAAAAACAGGAATGTATCCGGCTGGTTTCACAAACTGGGTCACATTTATGTACAGCCACATCCTGTACAATGCCTTGAATACTTTCGTTTTCCCTAAAAAACAAACTTTTCTTGTAAATCACATGTGAAACAGAACCAGTTCCGTCAATAACTTAGCACAGAGAAAAAATGTTTCATTTAAGACTGTATACTGTGTTGGGCTATATGAACCTTATTTTTGATTGCACTTCTGCTTTTGTTGTACTTATGATGTCCTAATTGCTTCCATTACCTACCCCACTTGTAAGTCGCTTTGGATAAAAGCGTCTGCTAAATGACTAAATGTAAATGAATGTAATTGCAAGACACAAATAAACTACCAACCATTTGAACGGCGCATGATATTTAAATCATAATGCACTATGCTAAATTTCAGCTACAATCAGGAAAACAACATTGATTCACAGAATGCAGAACTCCTTACAAGCCAACACATACATAGTGTTAAAAAACACAAATACACATTCACACGTCATAATTTTCAACAGTAGTACTTTAATTTGCAATACATTATGTAAAAATACATACATGTAGGCCATGGGCGTAAATCTCATTTAACAGTAGGGGTGACAATACACATAAAGTTTCTCAAGAGCAATTTTTAAGGGGACACAAATAATACAGTCAAAATAGTACTAACTACGACACAAAGCGACAATATGCATTAGGTTCATAGGTTCATCATGCAGACTTGCAGTCATTTTAGATCTGAACTGAACTGTCACATACTGTAATACAAGTGAACAGAAAAGCTTTTCCCCATTTACATATTTTTTGTCTCTGTTGTGAAGACAGGAAACAAATATTAAAAACACTACTCATGATACTACATGTTAACAATGAGTCAGTTTTTAAACACTTGTTAATCTGATTTATACTGCAACATCGTCTGAAAATGTTTAATGTTTAAACTGAATGTTTAGCTTATCCGCTGCGCACATACTGCACAAAATAGATGCTGAGAAAACGACCTTCTCTATGGGATCAGAATTGTTTCATTATTCCGTATAAATGAAATACGATTCGCAAATAAATATAGACAGTTTCACAAACATTTTTTAAATCCACAAATGCACAAAAAGCAAACCATAAATACATGTTAGACGTTCCACAAAAATAAATGGAATTCACAAATAAATACAATGAGATTTGCAAATTAAAAATATTTACAAATGTATTTTAATGATATTTATTTGTAGATCGCCTTCTTCACATTTGTGGATCGCTTTCTGTGCATTTGTGGATCGCTTTCTGTGCATTTGTGGATCAGTGCACGCATTTGTGGATCAGTGCACGCATTTGTGGATCAGTGCACTCATTTGTGGATCAGTGCACTCATTTGTGGGTCAGTGCACGCATTTGTGGATCAGTGCACTCATTTGTGGATCAGTGCACGCATTTGTGGATGGCTCTCTGTGTATTTGTGGATTTTGAAACATTTCTAACGTCAAGACGTGCACGCAATCCACAAATAGGTGGACTCCGCCCACTATCTACGCAAGCCAATCGGTTAACTTCCGCTTTTGTTGTCCAATAGGCCACGTTCTAATTTCAGCCAATCACGTTTCGCTCTGCACTAAGATTCAAGGAGATAACATGGCGATTAGTGGCTGTCTAAAATGTGTGTTATACTAAGAAATGATAATGGCCTCTTTATACTATGTAATGATCGCTTGTGTTCATATACATTGTGCGTATTGTTAGGTATATGCCGTATTTAAACGTTTATGACTTGATAACAGCGTGCACAGACTGGAGTGGAGAGATTCCCGGTGACGGAATCCTGCCAGCTGTTTTATCGTGTTTATGTACCAATAGGCTAAATTCCGATTTTTTGCAACTGTCGTTGTACTACCAGTATAACGATGGCAGAATTAATGTGGGGGAAATCATCAGCATTTTGAATTACTATGTCATTCATAATTCAGAATAAAACGTAATTTCATCAGTCATTTCAGTTTATCCCATTCCTGAATGATCTCTGCTGCTATCGCTACACTGTTCTGTTCACTGTCTAACTCTCTGCCATGACAAAGGATGTCGATTCTTTTACTATGATCTTGTGCACACAATATATTCTTAAATTCTACCCCAAAAGTTAAAGATGTGAGACTATACAATTTTTGTTTTCGAACCTTACCATAGTAAATATTGGTATAGGCTACAACTGCAGATAATCAATTTACTGTAGATAATAATAATGGATGTGGCAGTGCTCTCAGTAGCGTGTTATACGATAAACGTCTCCGTTTTACCTGGTGCTAAATAAATAATTATTGTTGGGTTATAATTATGTATATATTGCTGCCTTTTAAATGGCATATAGGACAGTTTTAAAATACTGTTTATTTCCATTATTTAATGGCAAATAAAAAACAACGGGGGCATTAAGAATGCAAGGGAGGCAACACAACTTTTTCTTCGATGAAAAAAGTATGAAGCAAAATATGAAATTGCCAAATAAAAATGAATTCAAGCCAATTGTACAAGTGACTGAGTTCTCCATACAAATGCACAAAAGGCACTGGACATTACTGGGCATTTCAGTAAAGCCCTTTTCATACAGAGATCCATGAAAATATGCGGAAGGTGTCCCGGGATGACGGGATCGGTTGCTTTTTGGTTTACAATGCCAGTTACCTGCAATTAAAAGGCATTTATTTAGTTTTACTTGTTTTTGTTTAGAAAAAACAAGCATGCTCAGGTAGGCTCGAGTCAGTCTGTTAAAAAAATGGCTCCGGGTCGCGTACATCAAGAGACGTACTTTTAAAGATTGCTAAACGTTCAAGTTAATTGAAGTGCTCTAGCATTGTAATTTTGTGTTGATCGATGAAGTCATTTAAAACTTGCTGCATTTAGAGGCGACATAGCCTATTCTCTCTCAATTTCAGTAAACATGCTCGGGACACATACAAACTCCGAATACTACAGCGGATACTTCGGACTGCTGAGCGAATCACTGGTAGACTACTACCGCTATCACTGCAAGAACTTTACTCATCCAGAGTGAGCGAGTAAAATGGCTCGCAAGATCTCTCTGGACCCCTCACACCCAGCACTCTATCTCTTTGAACTGCTGCCGTCTGGTCAGCGCTACAGAGCACCGAGCACCAAAACAGCCAACATAGGACAAATTTCTTTCCTCAGGCCATCTACGCCATGAACAGTTGAACAGTTAAATGTTCTCCCCACTGTGCAATATATATGTGCTATACTAAACTACTCACTTATACTCATATTTATTTATTATACATATGTTACTGATTTAATAAATCATGTAGCTATACCATTACCTTACACAATTTTTTATAACACCTAATAACTCCGGTTCTCTTTTGACATGTATTTTTTTTTTCAAATGTGTATTATATTGCATATTCATTTTTAATTATTTTGTTACCTGCGTCTTGTCACTTTATGTGAGCTGTTTAGTAAATGTATAACAATATAATATAATGTTTAAAAAGCCTTCCTGTAGCTCAGTGGTATGAGCATTGCGGGGTTCGATCCCAGGGGATTGCAAATACCTATTTAAAATGTATAGGATAAAGCAATGTAAGTCGCTTTGGATAAAAGCGTCTGCCAAATGCCTAAATCTAAATGTATTATACTACAACAGTATTTCTATGTGGGGAATTGTGGACAGACTTGTCCCACATGATCCTCTTGCAATATAGCCTACCACTAAAGACTACGCCTACTATTGTGAATGTATATAACAGGTAATATATTGTGTGCACAAGATCATAGTAAAAGAATCGACATCCTTTGTCATGGCAGAGAGTTAGACAGTAAACAGAACAGTGTAGCGATAGCAGCAGAGATCATTCAGGAATGGGATAAACCCAGATGACTGCAGAAATTACGTTTTATTCTGAATTATGAAAGACATAGTAATTCAAAATGCTGATGATTTCCCGCACATTAATTCTGCCATCGTTATACTGGTAGTACAACGACAGTTGCAAAAATCGGAATTTAGCCCATTGGTACATAAACACGATAAAACGGCTGGCAGGATTCCGTCAGCGGGAATCTCTCCACTCCAGTCCGTGCACGCTGTTATCAAGTCATAAATGTTTAAATACGGCATATACGTAACAATACGGACAATGTATATGAACACAAGCAATCTTTACATAGTATAAAGAAGAGGCCATTATCATTTCTTAGTATAAAACACATTTTAGACAGCCACTAGTCGCCATGTTATCTCCTTGAATCTTAGTGCAGAGCGAAACGTGATTGGCTGATGTTAGAACGTGGCCTATTGGACAACAAAAGCGGAAGTTAACCGATTGGCTGCGTAGATAGTGGGCGGAGTCCACCTATTTGTGGATTGCATGCACGTCTTGACGTTAGAAATGTTTCAAAATCCACAAATGCACAGAGAGCAATCCACAAATGCGTGCACTGATCCACAAATGCGTGCACTGATCCACAAATGCGTGCACTGATCCACAAATGCGTGCACTGATCCACAAATGCGTGCACTGATCCACAAATGCGTGCACTGATCCACAAATGCACAGAAAGCGATCCACAAATGCGCAGAAAGCGATCCACAAATGTGAAGAAGGCGATCTACAAATAAATATCATTAAAATACATTTGTAAATATTTTTTATTTGCAAATCTCATTGTATTTATTTGTGAATTCCATTTATTCTTGTGGAACGTCTAACATGTATTTATGGTTTGCTTTTTGTGCATTTGTGGATTTAAAAAATGTTTGTGAAACTGTCTATATTTATTTGCGAATCGTATTTCATTTATACGGAATAATGAAACAATTCTGATCCCATAGAGAAGGTCGTTTTCTCAGCATCTATTTTGTGCAGTATGTGCGCGGCGGATAAGCTAAACATTCAGTTTAAACATTAAACATTTTCAGACGATGTTGCAGTATAAATCAGATTAACAAGTGTTTAAAAACTGACTCATTGTTAACATGTAGTATCATGAGTAGTGTTTTTAATATTTGTTTCCTGTCTTCACAACAGAGACAAAAAATATGTAAATGGGAAAAAGCTTTTCTGTTCACTTGTATTACAGTATGTGACAGTTCAGTTCAGATCTAAAATGACTGCAAGTCTGCATGATGAACCTATGAACCTAATGCATATTGTCGCTTTGTGTCGTAGTTAGTACTATTTTGACTGTATTATTTGTGTCCCCTTAAAAATTGCTCTTGAGAAATTTTATGTGTATTGTCACCCCTACTGTTAAATGAGATTTACGCCCATGGCCTACATGTATGTATTTTTACATAATGTATTGCAAATTAAAGTACTACTGTTGAAAATTATGACGTGTGAATGTGTATTTGTGTTTTTTAACACTATGTATGTGTTGGCTTGTAAGGAGTTCTGCATTCTGTGAATCAATGTTGTTTTCCTGATTGTAGCTGAAATTTAGCATAGTGCATTATGATTTAAATATCATGCGCCGTTCAAATGGTTGGTAGTTTATTTGTGTCTTGCAATTACATTCATTTACATTTAGTCATTTAGCAGACGCTTTTATCCAAAGCGACTTACAAGTGGGGTAGGTAATGGAAGCAATTAGGACATCATAAGTACAACAAAAGCAGAAGTGCAATCAAAAATAAGGTTCATATAGCCCAACACAGTATACAGTCTTAAATGAAACATTTTTTCTCTGTGCTAAGTTATTGACGGAACTGGTTCTGTTTCACATGTGATTTACAAGAAAAGTTTGTTGTTAGGGAAAACGAAAGTATTCAAGGCATTGTACAGGATGTGGCTGTACATAAATGTGACCCAGTTTGTGAAACCAGCCGGATACATTCCTGTTTTTTGTGATTTACTTTAAAGGCTCCATTTTTTACATATACTTATTAATGTAATAACATTCATAATGTAATGTCTTTAATTAATTTCGCTATGATTTCTATCTTTGACATGGTCAAACATACACGTCAACATTAATCAAACTTTGAAATAAATTCAATCAAATGTTGAAGGTTGTCTCATAATTAGATAATGAGACATTGACCTGGTTTTCACAGGCTTGGAAATAAATATTGTTTTATTATTTGACTAACAACTTCCTCTACCAAAAGATGAGTTTTAAATGAGCAAACATCCATTGACAGGGTCCATAAAATATTACGAACATATCAAAAGATGTACACTAACACTGAGCTTGTGTTTAGTTATCTCATACTTTGATCTTTCAAAACATGCGACTTGTTTATAGTTCAGATAACAGTGATTAACATTTCTGGGAAAAATTAACAAACAACAGACTGAGCAAAAAAAATCACGTGAATTCTTTGAGAAAATATTTATTTTTGCCACCCATGGCATCTTTTAACCTTAAGAGCAGATTTATACTTTATCCATTGTGACAGGCTGAACACGAGACAGACAAAGTATTTCCAAAACTAAACCCCGGAGGGTGATTTAATGAGCACACACACACAGTGCAACAGGGTGAGTAATACAGCGGGGAATGTAACCCCTTGGTGCTCTGTTGTGGCCGTGGAGGTGCTCATGCCTCGTGGTGTAGCAAATGTAATAATCCTTGTGAATCCAGTGTCGTTTTCCTGGGATCATCACTCACTGGTCTCTGCGTGAAAAAGAAGAACAACACATTACATTTTCATTTTACATTTAGGCATTTGGCAGACGCTTTTATCCAAAGCGACTTACATTGCTTTATTCTATGCATTTTACACAGGTATTTGCAATTCCCTGGGATCGAACCCACAACCTTGCGTTCTTAACGGAATGCTCTTACCACTGAGCTACAGGAAAGATCATCAAGTTAGTCATCAAGACTGAGTACTGCGAGCAAGCTCACCCTTTCCTCTTCTTCCTTTGTTTATAAGTTTATAAAGGGTGAGCTTGATTGGGACCAGGTGCTGACGATCCGCAGGTGTGGCGGCTTGATTGCACCGTTGCCTTGGCGACGCTGATCTGGTATTGACCTGCTCGTCACACCAGTTTAAACATAAGTTTACTTTTTTATTTTCTCATAACCTTTTCTCTCAGTGGCATATGTCTCTCTCTCTATATATGTTGAAACATAACATCAGATTACAATGTTAATGTTAATGATAAAAGGATTCCAAAGTATAAGACAGGTTTAAAGTTCAAAGAGCAGTTATTAACAGGAATGATGTCTTTTCTGAGAAATAGAAACTGAAACAGACTGAGCAAAAAAAACCTGAATTCCCCTTTTCCCCATTATTTTATTCTAGTTCAACTATTTCAGGTTGACCGTATCCATGTGATAAATATTATTCAGTTAAACTTATCTGAGTATCTGAGAGCAAGCTCAGATGTAAGCTCAGATACTACAACGCTCTCTTGTTGACTGCCGGAAAGGATCAACTAAAAGCTGTATAAAATAAATAACCAACACACTTGCTGTGGTACAGAAGTTGACAAGCTAAGGGATGGGTTCTCGAGTTTTCAACACATTGGTGCTTTGAAACATGTAGCCATGTATCCATTACAGATTTACACAACATTTTTAATATTTTTATTTATTTTATGGAATGACTGTTCAATGTTATGTGATTAAAGTGTATTTTGTTTATTCTCTCAATAAGTCATTCTGGCCATATTTCTTCATTGTAGGTTATACTGTTTGCAAATCTACTTTAGCCCATTTTGCCACCTACTGTGTGAAGATAAATGTGTTTCCCTTTCTGTTATGTTGAACCGACAGATGGGGTTCGGCAGAGGTGGGGGACTCGAGTCACAATTTTCAGGACTTGCGACTTGCTTGATTGAAGTGTGAAAATGACTTGACTTGACTTTGACTTGAGAAAAAAGTGACTTGAGACTTGACTTGACTTTAAATGGAAGACTCGACAATGACTTGAACTTTTAATAAAAAGTAATAAAATAAGTTAAAATAATTACTGTGACTCAGCAGCACTACAGCGCCTGTGCCTTTAACGCTGCTCAACTCAAACCGCGCCAAACAAGGTGTAATGGCCAATTACTGTCGAGCAGTTACGATAGAGAGGAAGCTGCTCATGCGCCTGGCGGCTTGAAACAGTTGTGGCCGTTACAATTGCAGACAACAGTGGAGCTCCACAGATAGTCACGTTTGGGTGCAAGGACTTTGAACTGGACCGTGAAAATAAAAAAAGATTTGCCAGATGCAGAGTATGCAACGCCAGGATTTCTGACCTGACAACCACAACGTCGAATTTCGTCCGACATTACAAGAACCACAAGGAAAGTAATTTCTTTATAGTCAGTGTAATAAAACGATCACTAATATAATGAATGAATCGTTTCTGTTTTTCATAATTTTGCCTTGGTTGTTTATTATTATTAGAAATGTGGTCATCGATCATCACTGATAGGCCTACATCTCATCTCATAATTAGACGAATTGGGGAATCTGGCTATAACGGTGTAGCCCGAATTTTTATGTTCTTAAAACATTAAGATCATCTTAAAATAAAGAAGGGCTTCTCTGTATTACATGAAGGCGAATGTTTATATTAAATGTGCTCATGTTCAAGTGTTTGTGAGGACTGCGTGTGAAACTGAATTGAAGCACGCTTATATACTGCATGACAGGCTGATAGACGCGCCGGTGAGATCACTTGGACTTCAGAAACTCTTTAAAAACTTTCGGTCATACTGACGAGAATAATTTCATAGTTCGAATCTGTTAAGTGTCTACATTTTTTTATACTCACAATAGCAACAAAACGTTTTGTGCTGTAAAATAATGAAACCAGTTCAAATAGAAAACAAATATTCTCAGATTCTGTATTACGTATGAAACGTGTGTGGCCTGAGGGTAAAAATGCAACTTTCTGTTTTGTTTGTTTGTAGAAAGAGTGTTGCTTGTTAGAAACCAGACTCCTGAGATCAAGCAGACTTTGTTCTTTCTTTGTTAAAGGGTGCCGCTTTGGAGGAGGTTAGGTTAAGAAAGGGGGGTCAACCTCAGGGAACAGAGGATCTTTTTACCTACCTCAGAGATGCCTTTGGGGAGAAGCGTAGTCATGCACAGTTACTGCAGAGTTTCTATACTCGTAAGCAATTAGAAGGTGAAGATCTGCGTATGTACTCTCACTCTTTGTCACAGATCTTGAACTCGGTCGTGAAGCAGTCCCCAAATGCAATTGCAAATGTGAATTCTGCCATTAGAGATCAGTTTGTTGAGGGGGTTAAAGATGCATCCCTTAGAAGGGAACTTCGTAAATTTGTGAGGGATAAGCCCCAAGCAACCTTGATTGAGGTACGAGACGAAGCAATCATGTGGTCTCTCGAAGACCCCAAATTGCGTGTTAGCAGAGCAGCTCTTCATCATCATGTAACCTCAGAGTCTGCAGAAGCCCGCTGTGAGGCTATTGGTACGTCTGAGAAAAGCTCTGTCACGCTTGAAGAAGTCTTAAAGGTAGTAGCCGAGCAAGGGAAAGCCATAGGTGAACTAACTCAAGCAATTCAGAAATTGACACTTCATTGTACTAATGCTGAAGTTGTGAGTCGCCCCAAGGTTAAAATGCAGCCCAGATTTGCAGATGATGGCCAGCCCATCTGCTTCAAGTGTAATGAGGTGGGGCACATAGCCAAAAACTGCATGAGAAAGCTCAGACAGACAGTCAGGGAGGATTCTGTATCCTCCACGCCTCAGGGAAATGCGCACCCTCGGTCGCTGTGAGCCAGGCGATGCGAGGGCGGACCATTGGCTCGACTCAATTTAATTCTGATCGTGACCGTTTACTCCAAAATGCTGTGGGGAGGTGTCCTGTAGTTGACTTGAAGATTTGCGGAGTCGATGTTTCATGTTTGCTTGATACCGGAAGTCAGGTCAGTACGATTTCAGAACAGTTCTTCAAAGAGAATTTAGCAGGTGAAGACGAAGACATGCTTTCTACATCCGGTTGGCTAAAAATTACCGCTGCAAATGGGTTAGATATCCCTTACCTTGGATATCTCGAGCTTCCAGTTGAGACGATGGGTATAACCCTGTTTTTAGTAGTCCGAGATGCACAGAGTTCATCTGCTGTTCCTGCACTCATTGGCATGAATATCATAGACCAATGTAGGCAGTTGGTTCATGCTGAATTTGATACCACTCTAGGTGGAGAGCTACAGTCTGACTGGAGAGAGGTCTTTCAGCAGGTCCAGAGTCCCAGTCGACTTGGAAAACGAAGTGTTGCACGAGTAGCTGGAAAAGAAACTGTGCATATACCTGCTTTATCGGTCTCCACGGTAATGATTCGAGGAATTAAATCTGCCTTACCTGAGGGTTCTTCCAGTTGGCTGTTAGAGTCTGGAAATTCTCCTTTACCTGAGGGTTTGATCTTGGTACCATCCCTTGTGTCCAATGTAAAACCGGTGTTGCCTATTACAGTTGTTAATTTCTCCACAGAAGATGTGTGGTTGCAGCCTCGTGCCCGGCTGGGTACATTTTGCCCTGTTCAGGTAAATCCAAACGCTTGTGGTGAAGTTAAGTTTCAGAGAATTTCAGCTGGAGTGAAGGAGGTAACTGTCGAAACAGAAGAGAGACAGGTGTTGGCGAATGGTATGCCGACTTTCTTTGACAAGCTGAATCTAGGTGGTACTGTTGAGCAACAAGTGGAGTTAAAAGCTTTGCTCTCTAGGTTTGTCGATGTGTTTGCATTGGCTACACTGCTTGAACCGGCCTCAGATGGTCGAGAGAATGTGTTGGTAGTAACTGATGTGTTTACAAAGTTTACACAGGCTTTTACTACCAAAGACCAGAGGGCAGACACTACGGCCAAGGTTTTACTCTGAGAGTGGTTCATGAAGTATGGCATTCCAGAGAGGTTACACTCAGACCAGGGGAGGAACTTTGAGAGTGAGGTGATAGCTGAGTTGTGTAAATTTTATGGGGTGAGGAAAACGCGAACTGCCCCTTACCGGCTTCAGGGCAATGCTCAGTGTGAGCGCTTTAACCGGACGCTTCATGAGTTGTTGAGAACTCTTCCCCCTGAAAAGAAGAGACGGTGGCCAGAGTACCTTCCTGAGTTGGTCTATGCATATAATGTAACCCCACATGCGACGACAGGGTACTCGCCATACTTCTTGTTGTTTGGTGTAGATCCACGTCTTCCTGTAGATGCTCTTCTGGGTTATGAACAAACTGGGGATAGACGACAGGATTGGTTAGTAATTCACCAGAACAGACTCAGGGAAGCTCATGAACGAACAAGAGAGTTTGCAGAGCAAAAAGCTCTTGAGAGGCTTGCTTCCTTGAATGATAAGGTTTACTGTCCTACCGTTGATGTTGGCCAGAAGGTGTATTTGCGTCACAGACCTGTTGGCAGAAACAAGATACAGGATGCATGGGCTCCTACGGTACACCGGGTCATAGAAGTGCAGGGTACAACGTACACTGTTGAGCCTCTTGAGGGTGGCCCCAGTAAAAGAGTTCACAGAGTTGATCTGCGTCCTTGTGAATTGCCTGATGTGGAAGCTGTGGTAACAGACAACAGTTTTTCGTCTCCACAACCTGAGTCTCAGGTTGAGCAGGTTGAAGCTGAGGGTTCTGATTCAGATTGTGTTGTTTTAGAAGAGGTAACAGTACCAAACCTCGAGGAGACAGAGGGTGTGGATGTGGAGATGGCCAGGCCAGTTGAGGAGGCTTCTGTTGTTGGCTCTTATCCTGTTTCAGAGGGTGTGGAGCAAGCTTCTGTGTCAGGTAACCTGTCTGCGTGTGTGGTAACTCCTAAGGTAGACATACCTGTGTCTGGAAGACCAGTTCCTGCACCCAGAAGAACCAGTCGGCCTAATGCTGGTGTGCATTCAAACCCGTATAAGGAACCAATGTCGGTTTGTAATTCAGTTTCGCTTAGCCCTGAAGTATTTTCACAGGTATTAACAAGCCTTGGTACTGTGTTCTTTAGAGAAGGTGTAAAAGAGGTTAAGAATATGTATTAAGTCATTGAGGACAATGACTTTCAGCAGGGGAGAGTGTGGCCTGAGGGTAAAAATTGAAGGAGTTTTTTAATAAGTTTTATTACGTTTAAATGTTTATTCTTTATTACAGTTTTGATGAACATAATATGTGTGTGTTTTAATGAGAATGTTTAGGCAGAAAACTCTGAGGAGTTTAGGGCTGATTGGAATGTGTTTGCTACAGGATGTGGTATGGGTACAAAGATTGGAAGAAGTGCAGATAATGCAGATTGATGCCTCTAGGAATGTGAGTGCAGACAATAAATTAAAGGGTCAAAGACCAAAGGTGGAACAAAGAAGTGCATGCACACACATATCATTATCTGAGTACTATGCTATGCAGAATTTGGGTGTTTCTGGGGTGTCATATGATGTTTGCAGACAAAGGAGAACGAAGCTGATTGAATCAAGAGAGGGAGGCACGGCCTGAAGAAAGAAGATACACCCTCTCACACACACACTATAAATATGTTGTAAAATCATTCCGCTGGGTTGGTTTTTGGTAAGACACTGTGTCTGTCGAGACAACCCAGCGCGTTGTTTCTGATCAATAAATCTCAACCTTTATTATAGTCGCCTCTCTCCAATTTTTGAACACGCAGGACGTTTTAAGTCCAACAAAATGCAACTTTCTGTTTTGTTGTAAAATTTGTGTATGGCCCTTTAAGAGATTTCTCTCCCGTTCACGTGATAAGGTGCGCTGACTCTGTGTGCGCATGCGGGGCTCTGCGAGAAAACGTGAAACATTCTGTGTGTGATACGTGTCATGGCGATCGGATGTTTGATGCATAGTTGTAAGTACGGGTAAATATCTTTTGTTTGTGTTTATATAGACCCGTATATGTTCATATTGCTCTGTCTAAATGTATATTTGATGGTACATGTTAATAGATTACGTAGATCGGTTGTGCACGTGGCGATTGAACCTCGTGGTGAGTGCTAGCGAGCATTTGGGTATGTAAGTTTAGTTTGGTTAAAAGCTATTACTCCTGTATGAATCTTTCTTTCTTAAAAAAAAGGGCCTTTGTTAATAGCTCTGTAAGAAGAATATGGACGGTAAATGTAATGTGTTTGTGATAATTGATTGATTTTTGATATGGATGTAAAGTGGCTAATAAATGTGTTTTTATCTTCCATGCACAGCCACTACCGTATTTTGTTTCATTGTATTTTGTTTCGTTTTATTTGCGTGTGTAGCGTATTTTTGTGTTTCTTTTGTCTTAATGAGGTTTATAACCTAATTGAGTGGTTTGCTGTGTGCTGGTCCTGCATTCAGCCGCAGATGTAAGACATACATTTAAACTTTTGTAAAACACATTTGACCGTTTTGTCTCAACCCTTTTATGATTGGTTTCATTTTATTTCTTGTGAACCCTTTTGCTCCCATCGACCGCTGTAATACTTGTTTGTAAACAGCAGTCAGATTAAACCTCCATAATTTAATATTTTGCCGGGTTTGTGCTTTATTTCTCTAACACCCGGTTACACGTGCATATTGCACGTCCACCGGAGGGATGACGATTAAGCATAATAATTTAATCACTGGGCTATATTAACATACATTTTATTTATATTCTGCCGAAATTAAAAAGATCCGTTCATTTTGATAAACAAGATTCAAGATCGAAGTCAATAAACTAGATGCAAATTCCCTAGGACTACTGTGCACTTTAATGGACAGCGCAAGTATTACAGCATCATATATTTAAAACCTATAATAGGCAGATTTTCAGTCACAATACTTTGTTTATAAGCTTCATAGCCTGTATAAATGCTTAAGTCATTCTGTCAGATACAAGTATTTCCATTTCTGTTTAGACCGTTTCAATTAAATTGAATTAGATTTTATTATACATTTCAGACTGGATTTCTTTTGTGTAAACACTTTTATTTTCAGATTTTAATGTTGCATATAATTCCTATATAGCAATGTGAATAAGATGCATAATGTATGTATATAAGTTCATCTTTTCTGTGCAAAAATAAACATGTATCGAAAAAATGTACCTCTGTTTATTTTAGTACTGCGACTTGACTTGAAACTTATCAGGACTCGACTTGACTTGCTTAGGGTGAACTCAACTCAACTCAACTTTATTTATATAGCGCTTTTTACAATTTTCATTGTTACAAAGCAGCTGTACATGAGACACATTGAATACAAGTAAAACAACTAAAAGCATACACCTGTAAAATAAATTCTTATATGCAATATTAATTGTGTCTAATTTCTGAATTCTAAAGCAGCCCCCCCGGCCAGTCAGATAGTGCAAAACAATATGCAAACGGTGGTGAGGAACCCAAAACTCCCATCGAGAAAAAAAACCTCAGGAGAACCCAGGCCCAACCAGGGGATTCCAGTTCCCCTCTGGCAAAAGCTGCTGCCTCTGCACAAGCTCAACAGTGCTTGCACAACAAGGCTAAATAAAAATAAAAAATGATAGATTTAAGATTATCATTAACAATATAATAGCATTTGAAAGTTGTCGCGTCCTTTATCCAGCTCTGTCCTCTTAGCTCTTGTCATGTCAACGCTTCCCGCAGCTCTGCCATCAGGTCTGGGCATAAACTGCATCCTGCGGTAACCTTGGAACAAAGAGACAAGACTGGCTGAGAGTAGAGAACTGTTCTGCACTCTTTGATGCAACAAGTACATAATTTGTTGTTGGATGTGTTCCTGGTTCCGGTTGATCTAAATAATGCAGCCTAAATCCTCTGAGGATTAATATTATGGAGGTATAGTGTATGCAAGATTAAAAAGATGAGTCTTTAGTCTAGATTTAAACTGACAGAGTGTGTCTGCCTCCCGGACAGTGCAGGGAAGAATATTCCAAAGTTTAGGCGCTAGATAAGAAAATGACCTACCACCTGCACTTGATTTTGAAATTCTAGGTATTACCAACTGACAGGACGCCTGAGAGCGTAATGTACGTGGAGGTCTGTAATACAATAGAAGTTCCTTCAAATACTGCGGCGCTAGACCATGTAGGGCTTTATAGGTAATAAGCAAGATCTTAAAGTTAATGTGATGCTTTATCGGTAACCAGTGCAAGGTTGACAGAACCGGGGTTATATGCTCATACTTTTTTGTACGTGTAAGAACTCAAGCTGCCGCATTTTGAACCAGTTGCAGTTTTTGCAATAGGCCTGCAGGGCAACCACCCAGAAGTGCATTACAGTAATCTAGTCTTGATGTCATGAATGCATGAATTAATTTCTCTGCATCTGACAGTGACAGCATATGACATAGTTTAGATATATTCTTAAAATGGAAAAATGCAATTTTACAGGTGTTTGCGACATGGCTTTCAAATGACAGAGTACTATCGAATACAACGCCAAGATTCTTAGCTGATGACGAGGATTTTATGGAGCATCCGTCAATCGTTAAGCAATATTCTTGGTTGTTACGTATAGCGGTTTTCGGTCCAGTAAGTAACACTTCTGTTTTGTCCGAGTTTAGTAGTAAAAAATTGTTACTCATCCACATTCATCCCATGACTTGACTTGACTTGCTTGATTTGTCTAAACTGTGACTTGTGATTTGACTCGAGACTTGATGGTTAAGACTTGAGACTTGCTTGGACTTGACCGTATGTGACTTGTTCCCATCTCTGGGGTTCGCCCTTGAGAACCTATCAACTTCGACTAGCTTAGAAAAGGCCAATGAAATTGGTGAAGGAAAGTCGCATGCCGGGCTCCGCATGTGAATCGCTGCATTCATTCACATTTTGTTCATTGGAGCCTTCGCTTCATGACTGAGCATACTACAGTCCCTTTCCTGCAGCGACTTCCCCCGGGCGTCTCGGCAGTTGCAGAAGTGTTCGGGTTTTTTCTCTAAAAGAGCAAATTTCTCCAGTGTGGCATGTCCCACTGTTCTCTCGGGTGCAACACACTCATCGAGGAGGGGACGGACATAATGTCTGGCTCAATTGTTTGGATTTCCAGCATGTTGGAGCAGCCGTTATGGATGCATCCTGCACGCACTGTGGGCGAATGACGATTCAGACGTTGCGTTCCCTCGGGAACCAGCTACCACCTCGTCTGCTTCCCGTTCCGTGATAGCAGTGGCCATGGCCCTGCTGTCAGCTTCGGTGAGTAGCAATGGTGATATGAGGATTATTGTGAGCGTTAATCGGTCAGCCACTGGTTGGCAGACCGTTCGCACTATGTCTTGCTCGTTCGATCATTCCCCAAGAGATGGTCCCGCCGTCTCGTCCTCAGCCACGTATTCGGAAATGGTGCGTTACAATGAGATGTCCCTTGCAGAATCGGAGGTCGACCTAATGGCATCCTACCCGACCATTACTTGAAGCTCCTGGCAGGATACGCGGTACCTCAGGTTTTGAGCGCAACTCTAAGCTGCGCCCACCCGTCAGTGCCATGTATTGCGGAAGTGAATAAGGAACTCAGTAGATGTGAAAAACGCCCTCTTTTCAGGACGTGCACATCAAACTAGTTCCGTCGCCCTCTCTTCCGTCGATGGCGGGGCAGCTAGAGGATAGGTTGAAGTCCTCCAGGTGGAATGTGCCGTTGCAGTGACCTAAACTCCCGTCCGGAGCATGCAGGTTTTCAGCATTTCTGGTGTCGAGCACTTGCACTGCTGTGGGCAAAGCTGTCCCCTTTCTCCACGCTATGGCCATCCTGCAGGTCCAGGCCAGGGCGGTGAGAGAGCTCCCTCGGGTAAGACTGACCCAGCGCCTATGCATGAATTCCGCACCGCCACCGACCTTGCTTACGGGCGCAAAGGTGTGGGCCCTGGGATGGAAGATGTCCACACTGTGGTCAAGGAGATACTCCTCTGGCCGACATTTGCAAAGATGAGTGACGCCGAGAAGGTCCGCCTTCTCAAAGCATCCATCTCGCAAGGGGGGCTGTTCGTGATACTGTCGAGCAGCAGTTCTCGCCAGTAAAGAAGCAGACAGAGACTATGAAGCATATCCTCCCCCGCCGCGACTCGGCCGCCGATATGCTGTGCATCCGGCTCCAGTGCCCCCACTCAGTTAGCCCCCCGGAAGCAGAAGTCGAAGAGGAGACCACCATCTGCAGAATCCCCTTGGGCCTGACCCCAGACATTCCATTGCTGGTTGGTCGATCCGATCAACAATCCACTACTCAGAATTTCCTCTCTCTCTGGTGTTTATCACAGCCGCTCTCACCCTCTATATGACAGTGTTCGGCAACTCAACGTTGCGTCATGTCGAGACACAATGTCGAGGATAATCAACAGCCCTCAGCAATCGACTGTGCGTTGTGCTACATTTTCGCCAGGCAGGTAAGTCAGCAGAGCCGATCTCCTCACTGGGGGTTTCCCCACGGCGAGGGATTTGCACTGCCAGCTATCGGACCACCCCACGGGAGGTCAATGAAGCAGATTGTACCCCTAGCCCCCCTGTCTCAGTCCCTGGGAGCCTGACAAGAGCTTCCCAAACCGTCACGGTGGCTACGGGATACGATCAGTCTCAGCTACGCGATCCAACTCGCCAGACGCCCGCCCAATCGGGGCATCCTCTCAACCTCAGTCAGATGCTCTTGTGCTTTGGGTCGAGGTCCCCACCCCTCTGGCAAGGGAAGCGATCGTGCACATCCCTCTAGCTGAGAGGTTCAATGGGTTTTACAGTCCATACTTCATCGTCCCCAAAAAAGGCGGGGGTCGCTAGATCTCCATATCCTAAACAGGTACCTACTCAAGCTCACAGTCAGGATGCTCGGGAAGGTGCTGTTCTTTGTATAAGAGAGACTTGAGACTAGCCTCTCCCCTTCCACAGTATATGTAGCCGCCATTGATGATCATCACGACCCAGTTGCTGCCAAGTCTCTGGGACAGCATAAACTGGTCATCAGGTTCCTAAGCTGATATTATATACTAATGATATTATATTCTTTACGTTATCTCATGGCCATAAGTAACGTGACTTTACCAAACAATTTTAAGTGACCAAGTTTGTGAGCGTGAGCATAGAAAACCCATCGCAAATGAATTTATGGTTGTTTATTAAACACAACTCTACATGGTAAACATAATGACGATTGCATAAACTTAAACAAAAACCTGAAACACAAATGCGCTAGGGAGCGCAAAGAGAGAGAAAGAGAGAGTAGATAAAGTGAGTGAGAGAGAGAGAGAGGGCATGACGGCAATTTCTGAACATCAAATAAAAATCATCTTTAACAAAGAGGCACAACCTTAACGCAGTTATTCTATATATTGAAACGGATACTTGCGAGCTCTCTGCTGGATGTATTCGTATGGCAGCAAAAGTCCATTGTTCCTTCTCCAGATAGAGAATTACTACCCCACCTCCCCCGAAAGATGTTTTGAATGAACCAATTGTAGTTGAGCAGGGAAGAGGTTCTTTGTCCACTCAACAGCTAATTTGCATCTTTATGACCTCCTAGTAACTTTAGAAAATACCAGTCCAAATTATAACATAATGAGTGTAAGGTGTTCTATGTTCACACAATATATATATATATATATAAACAATGAGGGATTGTAAAGAGAAACATTTAGATATCAAAAAAGGACAGGTTTGAATTGCCTCAAGTCATGATTCATTCGGATGTATGAATACAAACAAAGCCTAAATTAAACTTGTATGTCAAACAGTTACAGACTATTTAAAATTCTACAAGCGCCAACACACAACCTAGACTCTTAGATACATTTATAGAAAAGGACAGTTTAATCACATAAGTTCCCATTTGTCAGAGAAGTTTCTCAGGTCAGCCTCATATATTAAGTTAGAGGTGAGCCAGAGAGACTTCTCACCTTTGTTTTGAGGCTTAGGAGTCGTAAATATCCCACAGAAAAACCAAAGGGTTATCACAACTCTCAGTGAGAGTTCAAAACCTTAAGCCAGACCACTGGAGCCCGGTTTTGCTATGGTCTTTTGATGATGGTATCAAGAAACCAGAACAAAATCGAGTGGAGGTGTTATAAAGCGCTTCTTTCAATTAATCCGACCATTTGGCTTATGCCAAATACTCTACAAAACAATGCAACATTTTTCAGCATTGTTTTGTTCTTTTGGGCATACGTTTGCTCTTTGTGTGCATTGCTCGGATGTTTCTGAGTTGTCTGTATTTAGGGAAGTCGTCTCTGTACTTCCTGAAGCTGAAAAATAAAAACAGGAATCACAAACAATACACATGTTCAACTTCTCTATTCAAGAGTAAGCATAAATAAAGCAAATAAATGAAATACTGTGCATGCCAGAGGAATAAATTGATTACATTACTATAGCTGGGATACATTAAGAGCATAGCAACATATTTGAACAACTCAGTAAAAAGCGGACATAGTAGCACAGAACATTTACTGATAAAATTCTACTTCAGCATTTCTATTTTCCCATTAAATTCTATTCAGCCACCGCCAATATTTCATCATGTATTACCTTTTAGAGCCGCAACACTTCTATTTACTTCAGTTTAAAATTTATTTACAAATACGATCACACTGGTTATTGTCCGTTCTGACAATCCTGTTACTTCAGTACTTTAGTCATACACAGTGAGAATAAAAAAATGGGTGACAAATATTCAGTGACAAACAAATGATTCTGGTTTGTCTGAGCATATATGGATTGAGGAGTCATGTTGTCACAAGGTCGAAATAAGAGTTTAAATTGGATAAGGTCTGCAAAATGTGTACATGACAGCAGATAAAAGGAAAGTAAATTCTGCATTTTCTATTAATTCAGTGTTTCTTCAAGTCTATAGTTCATTAAATATTACTGTGGATGTGTGACCCAAAAGTGTGGCCGTTGAAAAAACCTATAGCTACAAAAGGATAGCACACATTTCTTATAAAGTAAATTAAAAGGGCGCTGAGGTCATGAGGTAGAAGCACAGAAGAGAATAACATGATGGGAATCGTTACTGAAAAGGAGCACAAAGTGATCGCTCTTAGCACAATGCATTCCATCCGAATGGTCAGTTTGTGGCTTATACTGCCTTCACATGCTCTCGGAAAGTTTTGTGTTTTATGAAATGGGTAAATTATTCCAAGGTTGCTATCTCTCTCTACTGGCTTATTTGTAAAAGAACCTTTTGAGTCAATTCTTAGAAAATAATTAATAAAACAGGGCTTTGTTTATATAATTTGAGATGGTGGTCTAGTGGGTTAAACCACTGAACTGGTAATCAAAAAGTTGCTGGTTTGATCCCAGCAGCCACCACCAGTGTGTCCTTGAGCAAGACAATTTACTCCATGTTGCTCCAGGGGGATTGTCCCTGTAATAAGTGCACTGTAAGTCGCTTTGGATAAAAGCGTCTGCCAAATGACTAAATGTAAATGTAAATGTAATTTAGCACTATAGATGCTATCAGAAGATGTTCTGAATTGAGTTTCACTTTTATACACAAACCATAATTTTACACTGTCTTATATTCCAAATGTACCTTTTTTACATGATTAAAAAGCAAAACAGAGACAAATTAACAGAAATGCTGGAAATACTTGTCTCTTGTGTGTTTGTCTCTTTAGGCTATTCATCAGATTTTATAGTCATGATCCTTGTCTGTCTTGTGATTTGTGTGATTGCTAGTGTGCCTTGTTCATTTGATACCCCTGTTTCCCTTTTGTCTCCGTGTTTAATTTGTCTCCTTGTTAGCCCCTTGTTTCCCTGTGTGTATAAATACCTCAATGTTTTTTCTTAGTCCATTGTCAGTGACTGTAGATTGTTGTTTTTGTGCTCTGTTTTATCTTTGGTTTTATTAAACTATTGGCTTTATGCATTCAATTCTGTCCTGAAGCAACAAAACAATAAAGGTTTCCTCAGATGTTAACACACGTGTAGCCAACTGCTATGGCAAAGGTTTAGCCAAATGATATTTCCTGAATTCCTCTGCGGTTAGTTTCGTCTTAAACGTCTCAAATCAATCGTCTGGAGACTAAAAATTCCATCACAGCAAACAGCGCTCGCGTTGTGCGTGTATGCCTTCCAAAAAGACATGGATTGCGCACCTGTAGATCTCAGAGATATAACGTGGATTCAAGCGCTTATAACATTGTACACACAATGTGAAAGCATAATTAGTAAGCTGTGAATGATTTTTCAGCTTGAGCACAAATGATTTAGACGTTTAAAATGAAACTAACCTGCAGTGTTCGCCCCTGTTCAATAGTAAAACAAACAGCTTGCCGCAGCTAAACATATTAATGCATATAATGTATTAGCATTTATACAGTTAAACGTCTTAGTTACGTATGTAACCTCCGATCCCTGATGGAGGGAACGAGACGTTGTATCGAGAACGACAGATGGGGTTCGCCCTTGAGAACCAATCAACTCTGACTACAATAGAAAAGGCCAATGAAATTTGGCGAATGAAATTTGCATGCCGGTCTCCGCCCCTGGATGTCCGGTATATAAGGAAGCCGGCGTGCAGCATTCACTTACCTCTTGTTCTAAAGAGCCTGAGATCCTCTCAAGACTGCAGCAGAATACGATACGTGTTTGTGGCTTAAGGGACACAACGTCTCGTTCCCTCCATCAGGGAACTGAGGTTACATACGTAACCAAGACATTCCATTTCTGTCGGTCTCTCAACGTTGTGTCGAGAAAGACAGATGGGGTTGCCTATGGAAAACGCCACAAAGCTGTATCGCGTCACAATCTCTAGCGAAGCCACTGCAACAGGCCTGGGCGTGTCAGCTCGATGCTTTCGCGAAACTGTAACCTTTCAGTGTGGTGGTCGGGGGGTTCAAGAGCATTCTTGGGGAAAGATGGGTACAGCACTAGGTCCGGTTAAAGCTATCTGTGATAGTTCATTTGGTATTCCGGCCTAAGGGGGAAGGCTGCTCTGCCCAGCCAAACCCCAGGGGGTGATTGCTTGGTGATGGATGGAATGCCTGTTCTTAACCAGTGTTTGGGTAAGAAGGAAGGTTGGTGAGATACCTGTTCTTAGCCATATGTTTTGGTAAGAAGAGAGGTAGATAGCACACTGACCCAACCTACTGGAGGGTGGAAAGGTGCTTACGCAGGCATACGCCCTACGGATGCCAGTCCTACATGTCGCCACGCAGGACGTGGGCTGACACCGGGTTTACGCGAAGGTTGTTAACCCTTGCGAAGGTGTTTGGGCCTAGCCCAACCCACAGCTCTACAGATGTCTGCTAGAGAGGCGCTTCTGGCCAGTGCCCAGGAGGTGGCTATACCCCGTGCGGAGTGAGCCCTCACTGCCAATGGGCATGGGAGATTCTGGGATCGGAATGCTGTCGTAACGGCATCCACGACCCAGTGCGCCAGCCTCTGCTTGGAGACAGCCTTCCCCTTCTGCTGTCCTCCAACACAGACAAGGAGCTGGTCAGAGCTTCTGAGCTCTGCGTGCGGTCCAGGTAGAGGTGCAATGCACGTACTGGACACAACACGAATCGGGTTGGGTCTTCCTCCCCGATGGGGAGCGCCTGCAATTCACCACTTGGCCCTGGAAGGTCATAGAGTAGTGGGAACTTTTTGGGCATGCATCCGGGCCTGGGTCTCAAGATAATGTGAGAGTTTCCAGGGCTGAATTCAAGGCAATCCGGGGACACGGAGGATGCTCGGAGGTCCCCTACCCTCTTGAAGGAAGCAAGCGCCATCAGGAGGGGCGTCTTTCCTTTATGTGAGGAAGATCGGAACCTCCGAGGGGCTCTTGGGGGGCCCAGAGGCCCCCAGGACCACTTTAGGGTCCCAAGAGGGTATGGAGCGGAGATGAGGCGGATTCCGCCCTCTCGCGCCCCTTAGGAACCTGGTGACCAGGTTGTGTCATCCTAGAAACTTTCCATCAACTGAGTCATGATGAGTGGCGATAGCGACTACATACAAATTCAGTGTGGAGGGGAGATGTTAGTCTCCAGTCTCGTAAGAAGGATAACACAATCCTGATCGAGCACCTCAGTGGGTCTTTCTCGTTGAGAGAGACACCAGGACAAGAAGAGGCGCCGTCTAGAGGTGTGCTACCACCTAGTAGATAGGGCCCTAGCCTGGGTGATGGTCTCCGCCATACAGGGAGAGTAGCCAACTCAGGATCTTCTCGTCCCGTCTAGAGACCAGACATGGGTTTTCCAGAGGTCTGATCTGGGATGCCAGAACATGTCCATCCCCTGAGAGAGCATTTCCTCTGTTAGGGGAATGGGTCAGGGGGAGTCGCTGTCCAGAGCATCAGCTCTGCCTGGCCTTGCACAGTGTCTGTGCAAGGTGGCTCCTGGGGGGGGAAGGTGTACTTCCGACCGTCCCGCGGTTAGCTGTGCGCAAGGATATCCGTGCCGAGGGGGCCTCGGAGAGGGAATACCAAAGCGGGCAAATGGTGGTTTTGCGGGAGGCGAACAGGTTTACCTGGGCCTACCCGAACAGCATCCAAATGAGCTGGACTGCGCGGGGGTGGAGTCTCCATGAGGCGTAAACTGATGAGAGAGCGCGTCGGCTGTCTAGTTCAGTTTGCCCGGGGTGTGTGTGGCCCGCAGGGAACGGGTCACATGTTGACTCCACCGGAGGAGGCGCCGAGCAAGTTGTGTTAGCTGCTGTGAGCGAACGCCACCCTGACGATCTGATGTACGCTACAGCTGTAGTGCTGTCCTCGGACCAGCACGTGGTTGTCCCACAAGAGAGGCCGCAGCCTGCTCAGTGCAAGTAGCACAGCCCACAACTCTTGGCAATTGATATGCCAGCACAGGCAGGGGTTCGTCCAAAGCCGTTACACACTGCACCGCACCCCTGCAGGGAGGCATGCGTCGTCACCCCAACTTGCCTCGTAACCTACCCAGAGGTACCTTAGTCCGTCGAATAGTCTTGGAAGACCAGGGGTTATGGTGCGTCGGCAGCAGGGCGTCATCACCATCTGCCTGCTGCCGGTGTGCCACATTCTCCTCGGAAGTCGACTCTGAAGCCAGTGTTGGAGCGGTCTCATGTGCATCAACCCGAGGGGTATTACCCCGCGAGGACGCCATGTGTCCCAGGAGCTTCTGAATTGTTTCACGGGGACCGCTGTCTGCCTGAAATTTTCCAGGCAGTTCAACACCGGCTGGGCGCATACTGCGGACAGTTGCACCGTCATGGTGACAGAGTTGAGTTCCGTACCGAGAAAGAGGATGCTCTGCACTGGGGAGAGCTTGCCCTTCTCTCAGTTGACCTGGAGTCCCAATCGATCTAGGTACCGGAGCACCAGGTCCCTTTGTGTACATAACAGATCTCGCGAGTGTGCCAAGATAGGCCAGTCGTTGAGATAGTTTAGTATCCTCCCCTCAGGGAGAAAGGGCGGCTTCCACGATCTTCCTGAAGATCCTTGGAGACAGGGACAGACCGAAAGGGAGGACTCTGTACTGATATGCCCGCCCCTCGATCATGAACCGCACGAACGGAATGTGTCGGGGGGGATCGAGACATGAAAGTAAGCATCCTTCAGGTCGATTGCCACAAACCAATCCTGACACCTGATAGATGTCTGGATGTGCCTTCTCATTCTCGACACAACGTCGAGAGACCGACAGAAAGGGAACTTCAAGTCTATATACAGTAAGTTTAACACTGACTTTGAATGTTCTATTAAGCCTGAGACTGACTTAGCTCCCTTCGCAATCATATGCTAACGTTATCCTCCTGTATATACTGTACATTTACGTCAATTTAGACTGTTGATAAATATTACTCACATCGGCAGTTTTGTCTCGTTCAGTCGGTCTCGCCCTTTTGAGGAACAACTTTAAACCAATCCTGCTGTCCTAGGTTGAAAAACACTCGGGCTTGAAGTGATTCACCCAAACAAGCAGGTTTTTACTAATGGTTTCGGATGGATTTCCATAGTAGTATAAGGGGCGGTAACATTATAATAAAATCCGCTTTTTGACATCACAACTGGATAGAAATTTGAATGGCTCGATTTCTCACATGATTGCAGGGGAACAATAAAACAAACTTAATGGGTTCTTACTTTTCACGTTTTCTTTGTTGTTAGATGCACCGGGGACCCAATTTAAGCACTTAAACACAGAAAAAGTAGGGTTTTCATATGATGTCACTTTTAAAGGAACAGTTCTTCCAAAAAAAGTCACCATTGACTATGATATAGTAATGTTTTATACCTACTATTAAAAGTCAATGTGGACAATTTTTGGAGTTAAATATTTCTTTAAGTTCTTGGACTTCAGTAAAGTGACATTACCCACCTCCGGCACAGTAAAAGTCATTGGAGACTGATCGGTTGTAATTCCGACATCAGCAATTGGTTTGGATTCAGGTGACTGTGCTTCCATTGGTGGATCTGTTGCTGGATCTGTTGATGGATCTTTTGCCTGATCTGTTGCTGGATCTGTTGATGGATCTTTTGCTTGATCTTTTGCTGGATCTGTTTCTGGATCTGTTTCTGGATCTTTTGCTTGATCTTTTGCTGGATCTGTTGATGGATCTGTTGTTGGGTCTTTTGCTGGATCTGTTGCTGGATTTTTTGCTGAATCTTTTGCAGGATCTGTTAATGAATCTGTTGCTTGATCTTTTACCTGATCTGTTGCTCGATCTTTTGCTGAATCTGTTGCTGGATCGGTTGGTGGATCTTTTGCTTGATCTTTTGCTGGATCTGTTGCTGGATCTGTTGATGGATCTTTTGCTTGATCCTTTGCCGGATTTGTTTCTGGATCTGTTGTTGGGTCTTTTGCTGGATCTGTTGCTGGATTTTTTGCTGAATCTTTTGCAGGATCTGTTAATGAATCTGTTGCTTGATCTTTTACTTGAACTGTTGCTCGATCTTTTGCTGGTTCTTTTGCTGGATCTGTTGCTGGATCTTTTGCTTGATCTGTTTCTGGATCTGTTTCTGGATCTGTTGTCGGGTCTTTTGCTGGATCTGTTGCTGGATTTTTGGCTGGATCTGTATCTGGATCTGTTGCTGGATCTTCTGGATCAAGTTTTCTGAAGAAAAGTAAACACGCTAAGTTTGAGATGATGTGGTCTTCTGAGCACCTGTTAAAAACAAACACTAAGTTTAAGGGAAACTTCAATGTGAAACTCAACGTCATGCATCATGTTTAAACAGAGATTTCTCTCTGTCAATTAACTCTTGCAGCACTACTGTTTGTTCAAAGACTCGTTTGATAAAGTGATACACAACATACCTGACACGATCCAAAATCGGTTTAATCTGCCAAAATAATAGGCCATTATAAATTAATAAAATAAACATTGAACATATTTAAAATAGAAAGAGAGCGAGAGGGAGGAATAAAGCGAGTAACCTACCCTTTTTACCGTAGAATCATTAAATTCATACCACTGTTTCCCAGGTGACTTGATCTTAGCATAATAGTGTCCACCACCAAGGGAACCAACATGATTGACAATAGCATACAAGTCATAGTAATAACTACCCCCAGCCTGGTAAATAAGATAATAAATATATTAAGAATGCAAAATATTTGTTCTGTGCACATTTATCCCTACTGTATGCACTCTATGCAAAACCACACTTTCTATTATGACTTCCATATATCTATATTTAAATATTCCTATAGTTTTTAACTGCTTGCATTATGTTCCTGTACTACATGTAGCTCTCTTTTTATTTAAAGACTTTTTACATCTGTAAAATATAAATGCTATCTTTAGCAGTATTTAGAATTTTCAAAACTACTGTAAAAGTTCTACAAAATTCTAATTCAATTCCGTTTATAGGGATGTGCATGAATCAAAGGGGGAAATTAATCAAAGCTTTACAAACTCTTCACAAACCTTCAATGATAGCTTCAAAGGAATTTTGACATCACTGTTGTTTTTTATGTAAGTCATGTAGTTGTAATCCAGTTTAAATCTCTGCATGTGTAATGTCAGCACTTGTGGTACGTCAACAATTGTGCAACTCTGAAAGAAGTGTTATTCAAAAACAATATTTATAAATATTTCTTTCAGGCCACTTGAAAAACAAATAAATGTAGTCAGGAATGACTATTCTCTCATTATTCTATAGACCCCTTTTGTTCCGACATCACGATTACGTGACAGCATTAGCTGGAGGCAAAACAAGGCAAAATTGAGGGCGGCCAATACAAATCAGCAGAATTGGGACTTTAAAATATCATCTTGCGGTGTTCAGATTAGACAGAGTGAAGGCTCTAATCTGACCTTTTAACAAACACCATGCATGTCATTCGCAGAAAAAAATGTCAACAGCTATAGATGAACAGAATAAAATAGCAGACTTCACAGAAACCAACATCAAAGATGCTTGCGTTTACAGCGCACACATTATATCACTCAATAAACGTTTGTCTCTTATTGGTATGTATTATAGTTTGGGGATGTGTCTAAAAATTCCCCACGTAACGTTAACATTTTAAGAGCAAAATGTTATATAGGTAAGTTACATAACATATATATCCGGGTATAAAAGGGAGAACCTGAAAGCCTCTCACGACTGCTGGAGCAGGCGGCACGCATTGTGGCATAAGGGTCACAACATCTCATTCCCTCCATCAGGGAACTGAGGTTACATCCGTAACCAAGACGTTCCCTTTCTGTCAGGCTCTAGACCTTGTGTCGAACCGACAGATGGGGTTCCTATGGAAAACGTCACAGCGCAGTGCCGTGTCACAATCTCTAGCGAAGTGACGGTGACTGGCCTGGATGTGTCAGATGTGAGCGCCTTATTGTAACCTTCCAGTGGATAGGTCAGGGGTCCCAGAGCTTTCTTGGAAAAGGTGGGGAGGCCCCCATCACCGGTCTTCAACCGGGCCTTGTTTCTCTAAAGGGCAGAAGCCGCCTGGTCAGGGCCGCTGGGTAAGCGCTACTTCCTTGGAGGGGGAACGCGCTACAGAGACACCTTTCTACCGTAGGGAGGAGTTTAGGGGAGAGCTCATGGGAAATGTGCGGACTAAAGTAGTTAACTGCGAGGTGTAGGTCCACCTAGGGAAGGTCATGGGTTACCAAGGTGGGAACCAATCATTAGGATACGCCCGATTGGGGGGTTACAACGTCCGGTAGCACTAGGTCCGATTAGAGCTTTGGAAAACTCAGTTGTACCCGGTCTAAGGGGGACGCTGAGAATGCTTGTAGGTCCCCTATCCTCTTGATAGAGGCGACCACCATCAGGAAAACGGTCTTCATCGAAAGATGAGGAAGAGCTGCGTTTCCAGGCAGTTTAACACTGACTAACTCATGGAGACAGAGTTGAGTTCCATACTGAGAAAGAGGATGCTCTGCACAGGAGAGCTTGCTCTTTTCTTGATTGACCTTTAATCCCAATCGATCTAGGTGCCGGAGCACTAGGTCCCTGTCTGTCCACAACAGATCTCGCGACTGCGCCAAGATAAGCCAGTCGTCGAGATAGTTAAGTACCCGCACACCTCTCTCCCTGAGGGCAGTGAGTGCGGCTTCCACAATCTTTGTGAAGACTCGTGGCAACAGGGACAGACCAAAGGGGAGGACTCTGTACTGGTATGCCCGACCCTCAAAAGTGAACTTTAGGAACGGGTGATGACGAGGGATAATCAAGACATGAAGTAAGCGTCCTTCAGGTCAATTGTCATGAACCAATTTCAACGTCTGAATGACACCGGGATGCTCTTCTGCATGAGCATCCTGAACGGCAGCTTGAGTAGGTGCCTGTTCAGGGTACGCAGATCTAGCGACCGCCTCTTTTTAAGGGACGTTAAAGTACCGGCTGTAAGACCCGTTGAACTTCATGGCTAGAGGGACGTGCACCATCGCCTCCTTCACAGAGGGGTGGCGGCCTTGGCCCGAAGCACATGAGCATCCTTGCCTCTGACTGAGGGAAGAAAGGGCGACGGAACTTGTTTGTCGTGCACGCGCCGAAAAGGGGGCTTTTCTTATTTCTTGCTGAGTTCCTCATGCACTTCTGGTATACACGGCACTGATGGGTGGGCGCGGCTTGAAGCGGCACTCAAACCCGAGGTACCGCTGTCCAGCCCCAGTAAAGCATGGCCGGCATTTTTGACGTCCGTTTTTTCCTGAGCTTGACCACCCGAGGAATCGTCGGGGTCGGATGCCAGTAAGTCACCCTCCAATGTTGCAAGGAACGTCTTGTAATCAACACGCAACATTTCCGAATACATGGCTGTGGAACAAGACGGTGGGACCATCTCTTGGTGAACAATCAAACGAGCAAGACGAGGATCGTGGATGACGTCATCCACCTGGAGTGCAGGCAGGAGATATCCACAACGGCTGCCTCAACATGCTGGAAACCCAAACACTTAAGCCTGACATCTTGTCTGTCCCCCTCCTTGATGAGAGTGTTGCACCCGAGAGAACAGCGGGACATGGCGCGCTGGAGAAATTTGCTCTTTTAGAGAAAAAACTTGAACATTTCTGGAACTGCCGAGAATAAGAATCCGGAAGTCTGCGAAGAGATCAATAATCTATTGCTCGTCATGAAGCGAAGGCTCCGAAGAACAAAAGGTAAATGAATGCAGCATTTTTTATACCCAGATATCCGGGGGCGGAGCTCGGCATCCAAATTTCATTTGCCAATTTCATTGGCCTTTTCTAAGCTAGTCGAAGTTGATAGGTACTCAAGGGCGATCCCCATCTGTCGGTTCAGCACAACGTCCAGAGATAGAAGGAAAGGGAACTGTTTGTTGTCACTGCTTCTACAGTTTTCATAGATGTATTAGTAGAAAACCGTGAGAGGAATAGTGAGAAGGCTCATGTTATGTATCGGGTGTATGTTCAAGCTGCATTTGTTTTTCACCGTTAGTACATATGAGCATCTAAAGATGTATTCGGTCTAGGTTTGGTTTCTTTCTCTACATGGTATGTGTGGATGTCAGACAACTTAACTTAACTGGAGATAACCCTGTACCAGTGCATCCATCTATTGAGTGTGCGTGCACAGGTCAGCCAATCTGGTTCCTTCCGTTAAAGTTTATTTTCAACAAATGTCACAGACCTGGGCTGTGACTGACCTGACCTAACCTAACTGGATTTTCTCCAGTTATTGTCAAAAAACAAGCTATCACTGCATGCTCGTTAGCATTAGTAAAGCGGCCAGCGGACTCTTTTTTCCTCCACCTATGCTCCGTCCACAAAATATGTCATAATATTTTCTAGAAAAAGAGGGGCCTATACCGTTCATGACTGTTTGTATAAAGGAAACAATTCACAAAAAGCTCACCATTTCCATGTCTGTATAGGTATCACAGTGTTCACAGTAGAGGTGATCCTCTCCCTTCATCCATGTGTAACCAAACTGTTCATTCAAACTGTTTTGCTGAAACATTGAGAACAACATTGAGAATGACAATCTGTGGCTAAAATAAGCTGGTTTATTAAATCATACTACATCATTACCACATTGGTTGGATCATTACGATCCCACTCCATAGGAATGGTCAAAGAAAAAAATGAAATGATTTCCTCTTTGGATTCATGTGGATTCAATTGACAGGTGGTTGAGTATTTTTTTGTTCCCTGGAAGATCTTAGAAGAGAAAATAATACATTTTAAGATTTGATCATATTTGTTAATAAACATTTGATTATCTTTTTATTGTAATGGATTTCAACTGTTTTAGTTTATGCCTCTGAAAATATTCTCTAAATTAATAAATGTCAAGTATAAACTTTAAAACCCTGAAGTTTTTTTTTTTTTTTTCATTTTATAGCATTATAGCATCCTATACTTATACGTAAAGAATAGCAGTTCAGCCATGTACTTAAACTTTACTGTGCATACTTATGTATTTGCTATGTATGTATTTGCAGATGTTGTTAATGTTTAGAATTTTACATGAATCATGTTTTGTATTTTGTTTACCTTGGATGATTTAGATTCAATCTTACTCAATATCTTCTGAAAATATTCTGCTGCATCCTGCTGCTCACAGACTTAAATAAATAAAAAAATATTGATCTTGAACTATATTCAAGTATGGATCAAAGAAAAAAATGTGAATGCTGCAAATCATATGTAAGTGAAAACACTTAAGAACAATCTTACCATTTTTAATCTTCAAAGCTTTTGTGATTCCTTCTGTACTGACGCTTCCTGTTTTAGCCTCCAAAGATTCGAATATTTTTTTTAGTTCAGCAGAAACATGTTTTTTCTTTCCTTTTGTCCACCTTTAAATCAACACCACATTTAGTAATAATAACACGCATCCCTATGTTAATATACAATAAACACAATCTATTTTAGTAAGAAATGAACATACTGCATGACATCTTTTCTGAAATTCTCTGTCATGAACAGAGATTGCAGCACTGAGTTTAAGTAGCACGTGGCTCCTTGATTTGTCAGGCCACAGTAGCGTTCTGAATGAAATGATAAAAAAAGACATTAACAAATGTACATAATAATTGAACCCTCTGGTTTTATTACACTATTGGCTGTTTGCATTGGATTCTGTCCTCCAGCAAGAAAACATTTTAGAAATAGTTCTCCCAAATGAGTTCACCATTGACTAGGCTAAAGTAATTTTTTTTGGCTATTATGAAAAGTCAATGTGGGCCTTTTTTTGAGTTAACTATTCCTTTAATTACTTGTACTTCAGTAAAGTAACTTTACCCACCAATTGTTTCTTGTGGACATCCGACATCAGCATTTGGTTTGTATTTAGGTGACTGTACTTCCATTGCTGGATGTGTTGCTGGATGTAATGCTTGATGTGTTGCTAGATCTGTTGCTGGATCTGTTGCTAGATCTTTTGCTTGATCTGTTTCTGGATCTGTTGCATGATTTGTTGCTGGATCTTTTGATTGGTCTGTTGCTGGGTCTTTTGATTGATCTGTTGCTGGGTCTTTTGATTGATCTGTTGCTGGGTCAATAAGTACTGTTATTGGATATGTTGTTGGATCTTTTCCTGGATCTGTTAATGGGTTTGTTGCTAGATATGTTGCTGGGTTTCTTGCTGGATCTTCTGCTGGATCTGTTGCTGGATCTGTTGCTGGATGTGTTGCTGGATCTGTTGCTGTATCTGTTGCTGTATCTGTTACTGGGTCTATTGCTGGATCTGTTGCTGGATCTTGTGCTGTGTCTGTTGTTGGATCTGTTGCTGGATCTGATTCAGGATCTGTTGCTTGATCTGGTGCTGGATCTGATTCTGGATCTCTTGCTTGATCTGTTGCTGGATCTGTTGCTGGATCTTTTGCTGGATCTTTTGCTGGATATTTTGCTGGATCTGTTTCTAGATCTTTTGCTGGATCTGTTTCTGGATCTGTTGCTGGATCTTTTGCTGGATCTTTTGCCGGATCTGTTGCCGGATATGTTGCTTGATCTTTTGCTGGATCTGTTTCTGGATCTTTTTCTAGATCTTTTGCTGGATCTGTTTCTGGATCTTTTTCTAGATCTTTTGCTGGATCTGTTTCTGGATCTTTTTCTAGATCTTTTGCTGGATCTGTTTCTGGATCTGTGGATGGATCTTTTGCCGAATCTGTTGCCGGATCTGTTGCTGGATCTTTTGCTGGATCTGTTGTTGGGAATTTTGCTGGATCTGTTGCTGGATCTTTTGCTGGATCTGTTGCTGGATCTGTTGCTAGATCTTTTGCTTGATCTGTTTCTGGATCTGTTGCATTATTTGTTGCTGGATCTTTTGATTGGTCTGTTGCTGGGTCTTTTGATTGATCTGTTGCTGGGTCTTTTGCTAGAACTGTTATTGGATATGTTGTTGGATCTTTTCCTTGATCTGTTAATGGGTTTGTTGCTAGATATGTTGCTGGGTTTCTTGCTGGATCTTCTGCTGGATCTGTTGCTGGATCTGTTGCTGGATGTGTTGCTGGATGTGTTGCTGTATCTGTTGCTGTATCTGTTACTGGGTCTATTGCTGGATCTGTTGCTGGATCTTTTGCTGGATCTGTTGCTGGATCTGTTGCTGGATCTGTTGCTTGATCTGTTGCTGGATCTGAATCTGGATCTTTTGCTTGATCTGTTTCAGGATCTGTTGCTTGATCTGGTGCTGGATCTGATTCTGGATCTCTTGCTTGATCTGTTGCTGGATCTGTTGCTGGATATTTTGCTGGATCTGTTGTTGGATCTTTTGCTGGATCTGTTGCTTGATCTGTTGCTGGATCTGTATTTCAGATGTAAAACAAATCTGATGTTAAACTTGTGGATTTGCCAAAAATGTTTCAATTTATGTAGTAGACTTGTGCCAATAATACAACAATACTTTCATTTGAACTGGTTTGGAGTGGTTTTTTGATTTTATTAAAGATATGATGGCCTATGAAGTAAAAACTGACCCAGACAGATAAAAACTACATTTTGCGTCACAACAACAGATGTATTACATAGGTTTGCCTGGGCTCAAATCAAACCTAAACGGAAGTGTGGATGCAACATTCCTTTTCAAGTGAAATAGGCTCTCAACTACACTGAAATCTTTCATCAACTTTACCTGAAACATGTTGCCTCAGTTGTGCACTAGTTGTCACGTTTGGTCGGACAGAACCCAGACGCAGGCAGTAGAGATGGGGTTAAACAATATTTATTAGAGATGCACAAAATATTAAACCCACGATGGGGCAGACAAGAAACTAAAGACTTACAAACAGAAGTAATAATAACACAATAACACAAAATATTGTGTCCACACACGAAGGGAAACAGAAACAAGGTTATCCAGGTACGCAACAGCAAGACGAAGTATCAGTGAATAATAGACAATGAACAATCGACAATGAACCGACGAACAGTAAGGGAATGAGGGACATTGAATAAGGGGAAACTAATGAGGAGAGATGACAAAGGGATCGGGACGGACAGGTGACAAGACTTAACAATGAGTGCGACTAGCAGGAAGAGGCAAAGACGGGTGAGAGAGATGACACACTAATGGGACGCTGACAGAGAGACAAGGGGGCGGAGCTACACGGAAGATACGCGGCGAAATGTCAAAACAAACTGCCACGTGTCCACACAAGACGAAACACACACACAAGACATGATATTGTCACGGCTCTGTCCCCTAGGCCCGAATACTCATGACAGGAAGGACAGGGCCGTGACACTAACGTTTATAAGATGCTTTTTAGCATGCATATGAGGAATTTCACTAGTTTTTGTAAAACGTCATTTAGTAATACACGTGAATGATTTTCGCTAGTGTTTGTAAAAGATTGCAGTTATACATATGTATGAATTCAGTAGTGTTTGAAAGATGTATTTCAGTAATACATATGAACGAATTTCACTAAGTTTGTTTACATTTTATGTTTCACTAGTGTTTGTAAGAGTCATTTAAATAATTAAAGCACAAATGGCCCCCTCATATTTTTGCCCTGTGCACCCAGACTCTATTGTGACTCGCCAATCATTGATATTTTTTTGCATCAGATGTATTGCCGTCTGTCTGTTGATTATTTCCCTGCTGTATCTGCTGAAGAGAGATCTATTAAACATTCGTATCACCCTGCTTCTGACTCCCGAGATTCCCTACCAGAACCCTAAGACATACTACCTAAAGAGCAGCATGCTGTGGGGAGAGTGATTGACTGCTCAATAAAGATTGAATGGTAAAATATCTACACTAACACAATGAGTAGGCTACCCTTTTTCTTAAAATCAAAACATCCTTTTATTGTTCAACAACAGCTTTCTTCAGCCTTGTAACCTTCTAGTGATGTTTCCTAACCAAATTACTTACCATAAAAATGCATAAATTGTAAGTTTAAAACATGCATTTGTTGGGTTACACAACAATTTCAGCACTGTTACCTTCAGATGTTGCAAATGTTTCCTTTTTATTGTCCTGCAAACTTTTTTCACACGGCTTCTGATGGAGCGGAGACTGGAGCTCGCTCTTCTCTATTTCTGATGTCTGCATCTGCAAAGCATGAAATGATTTATTGTTGTCTGGATTATTTAACAAAATATTCTTGCAGCCCATCATACTATTATATTAAGGCAGAAGAAAGTTGAACTGGGTGGTAATTTGACAATTGTGGCCTGGTGTTCAGCAGAGAGAATTATAAACCAAAAGAAATCAATGAAAAAACCCTTAATAAAAAGCTATTGCAATCTCATGTTCTTTCTTTCTTACACAGAACAAGTAAAGCAGTTTACTTTATGTGTTGCAGAATATTATATTGACAATATGTTTTGAATTTTGAAGCATGTAAGGCCACTGGAGTCATTGAAAATTGAACAAACATGAAAGACTGAAGGGAGGGTACAGAAAGCACAAAGTTAAACTTTCCTGAAAGTGCAATAGATACGGGGGGTGGCAGAAACAACAATTTAAATGGTAATAATAACAATGTGCAAGTAAAATGCATGTGTGGCGCATCCGCACTGACACTGCAGTTCAGTTTCAGCTTATATTTATGCTACAGGTGTAGTTATGTATCAATTTCCTGATTCATGTAACAGATGGCCCAGGGGAAGTGTCTCTAGAGTTGTGTGTGAACAACAGTAGCTATGTTTCCATCCATAATATAAATTACACGCAACATTGGATTATCCTGTTAAACGTTTGCGGTTAAGGCACCGTTTCCATCCAACAAATAATATTAACTTCCTAATCATTTGGCGCCAAGCTACACGAAGCAAGATGGTAGTTAGCAGCAGATGGCAGCAGTAGGAGAAGCCATTTTGTTGTCATGTCATCACTGCCGAGGCAGTGACTATTTTGATGTGCATCAATGATTTTATTCTGTAAATGTATTTCCATCGTGGTTAATGCGTTTCTTCTTGTCTAATTAAACCTATATTGTACAGTTGAGAAAATTCGTTGTTAAGAGTTTATGCACATCTTTGTGTTTCCATCTAGTGTTTTATTATGTGATATTCCAAAATGCACATTCAAATTGGTGGATGGAAACATATCTACTTACAGACGATACCTGTGTATGTTTTTAAAGATCAACACATAGCTCCTCATCTGCTCTGTGTGAACCCTTTTACACCCTGTCATCAACAGACGCAAGACGTATGGGGCAACAAAAGACAACAGAACCCATTAAAATCAAATTAACAGTTTACTGTTGGGATGTGTTGGGATCTAGTGATGGGAGTATAATTGATTACATTGCTTTTTGACATGTCGAGCTGCTTACATCCAGTGTTTTTGTTGTTGTTGCTGTAAGCACAAAGCCCTTGCACTCTACCAGAAAAGGACCAGCAGCTCACTGGTATTAAATGATGGACAATTGGAGAAATAACAAATTATCTGTGGTGTAGTTTAAGCCAAAGCTTCACAGTCTCTTTCTTTGGACCCCCAAGACTTACATCTAGTGAAAAGGGCCATAACTCGTCTCTTTTAAATTGTTAAAAAATACATATATAAAAAAAATTAATTTACCTTGCAGAGCGGTTGTTTTAAATATGGTTTGTGCACATTTGAATCTAAAAGAAAATCGAATTTTATTAATAACGTCTCAGTTACGTCTGTACGAGCCGACAGATGGGGTTCGCCCTTGAGAACCTATCAACTCTGACCACTATAGAAGAGGCCAATGAAATCTGGCTAATGAAATTTGCATGCCGGTATCCGCCCCCGGATATCCGGTATAAAAGGAAGACGGAGTGCAGCATTCATTACCTTTAGTTCTAAAGACCCTGAGAGCCTCTCACGACTGCAGCAGAGATCGATACGTGTTGTGGCATGACGTGTCGAACTCTCGATGTGTGTCGAGCCGACAGATGGGGTTGCCTATGGATAACACCACAACGTTGTATCGTGTCACAATCTCTAGCGAAGTGACAGTAACAGGCCTGGGCGTGTCAGTACGAGGCTTTCGCGAAACTGTAACCTTCTAGTGTGACGGTCGGGGGGTCCCAGTGATTTCTTGGGGAAAGATGGGTACACCCTGACCAGAAACCTTTCACAGACGGAGGCCTTAGCTCTCTACTGGCGAGAGGCCCTCCGGATCGGGTTTACACCGGGTGAGTGCAACTGCCTTAATTAGGGATGCGCTGCACCTAGTAGATGTGGCCCTAGCCTGGGTGATGGTCTCCGCCACAGAGGGGGGTAGCCTACACAGGATCTCCTCATCCCGCCTAGAGACCAGACTTGGAGGTTCCAGAGATCTGGTCTGGGATGCCAGAATGTGACCTTCCCCTGAGAGAGCAGGTCCTCCATCAGGGGAATGGGCCAGGAGGGAGTCGTTGTCAAGAGCATCAGCTCTGAGAACCAAGTGCGGTTGGGTCAATGCGGTGCAACCAATAACACTTTGTGCTCCTCTTTCCTGAACTTGCACAGTATCTGTGCATTGAGGATCACTGGAGGGAAGGCGTACTTCTGCTTGTCCCGCGGTCAGCTGTGCGCAAGGGCATCCGTGCCTCGGACAGGGAGTACCAAGCGGGCAATGTGTGGTGTCGCGGGAGGTGAAGAGGTCTAACTGGGCGTGCCGGAACAGCATCCAATGAGCTGGACAGCGTGGGGTTGGAGTCATCACTCTCCGAGAGGTGTATACTGATGAGAAAGCGCGTGGGATGTCTGGTTCAGGTTGCCTGGGATGTGTGTGGCCCGCAGGGAGCGGATCACCTGTTGTCTCCATGCCACAGCCGTAGTGCTGTCCAGAGGGACCAGCACGTGCTTATCCTGCACGAAAGGCCGTTTCCTCAGTGTAAGTAGCAAAGCCCACAACTCTAGGCAATTGATATGCCAGCGCAGGCGGGGGCCTGTCCAACGGCCCGCTACTCCTTTCCCCTGGCACACTGCACCCAACCCCTGCAGGGAGGTGTCTGTCGTCACCACGACGTGCCTCGTAACCTGCCGAAGAGGGACCTTAGTCCAGAAAAAGGTCATGGAGACCAGGGGGTTATGGTGCATCGGCAGAGGGTTGTAACACCATGTGCCTGCTGACAGTGTGGCACGCTCTCCTCGGAACTCGACTCTATAGCCAGTGTTGGAGCAGTCTCATGTGCATCAACCCGAGGGGTATTACCCCCGCCGGGGTCGCCATGTGTCCCAGGAACCTCTGAAACTGTTTCAGTGAAACCGCTGGCTGCCTGAAGTGTTCCAGGCAGTTCAACACCGACTGGGCGCGTACTGCGGACAGTAAGCCGAAATGGTGACAGAGTTGAGTTCCATACCGAGAAAGAGGATGCTCTGCACCTGGGAGAGCTTGCTCCTTTCTTGGTTGACCTGAAGTCCCAAACGATCTATGTGCCGGAGCACAAGGTCCCATTGTGTACTGATCTCCTGAGTGCGCCAGTCGTTGAGATAATTCATCACCCGTACAACTTTTTCCCTGAGGGGAGAAAGGGCGGCTTCCACAATCTTCATGAAGACCTGTTGGGACAGGGACAGACCGAGAGGGAGGACTCTGTACTGATATGCCCGCCTCTCGAACATGAACCATAGGAACGGCCGGTATCGAGGGAAGATCGAGACATGAAAGTAAGCGTCCTTCAGGTCGATTTCCACAAACCAATCCTGACACCTGATGGATGTCAGGAAGCGCCTCTTCTTGAGCATCCTGAACGGCAGCTTGTGAAGGTGCTTGTTCAGGGTAAGCAGATCTAGAATGGGGCACGAACCGTTGTCTTTCTTGGGAACGATGAAGTAGGGGCTGTAAAACCCACTGAACATCTTGGCTTGAGGAACGAACTCGATGGCCTGTCGATGGCCCAGACACTTGATGCAGCTATCATGTCCGTCCCCCTCGATGAGGGTGCCGCACCCAAGAGAACAGCGGGACGTGCCCCGGTGGAGAAATGCTCAGTCCTTGAAAGGACTTTTTTTTTACTGGAAAAATCTCTGAACACCTCTGGAACCCAGGAGAAGGTCGCTTCAGGATAGGAATGATCCACTGCTCCACCTTGTAGATCCGACAATTTGTCTTAAAGCTTTAAGTTTAGGTTCTTTAGTCATGAGCGATGGCTTTGAAGAACAAAAGGTAAATGAATGCTGCACGCTGTCTTCCTTTTTTACCGGATATCTGGGGACGGAGACCGGTATGCAAATTTCATTAGCCAAATTTCATTGGCCTCTTCTATAGTAGTCAGAGTTGATAGGTTCTCAAGGGCGAACCCCATCTGTCGGCTCGACACAACTTCGAGAGACCAACAGAAAGGGAACTCATATTATCCCAGTAAGACACAATGATAAAAACAACATACAGCACATATTACAACTATTACAAAAACGGGTGGTAAAATGGCACCTGCTGTGTCTGATGAACTTTCCTAAACTCTTGGAATATATTAGTTCTGAACAAGAATGTGGTTTTAAGTGCAGCTGGATGTATGAAGCCTTGATGATTTTAAATGTACGTAGTTGTAGATGTCTTCAGGCTACTGTCAAAATGACTTCCTTTTAAAACGATACACAAAACAATGATATACAAATACATATTGCTGCTGTCCTTCTGAAACCACGTATCTCCATATTTAGTGATTTTTTTATCGGTCAACCTTCATGTTTTCTTATGATTTTGCAAATATTTATCCAATAAAAAGTATTTAAAAAAAGACCTTTCAACTCTGAAAACACATGTTTCATGGTAAAACTAAACAGGTTTTAATAATATTTTTGCATGAAATAAAAAAGAGAATTTTTTTAAGATTTTTTCTGTTTTGGCACCTTTCTTTGAGTTCATTTCAACACTACTGTTCTTGTGATATCATGGATTTCAGAGAAACCTGCTTTTGAACACTGTTGTTGTTGATCACTTAAATGTCAGTCAACATATCTTGGCCAGAATAACCTGCAATGATGACCCCAAAATACGTTTTCTCCCTCATATAAACCTGGAAGTAGTATGATTGATGCTATTCCTAATTTAGCCTAAGACTAAACTGACTAATGCTGACTTGTTGTCAGGCAACAGTTGTATGAAAAATCTATACAAGGATTTCACAAGGTAAATACTTCCCAGGTAGCAAGCATATTTGGGCCACATGTGAAAATCATCTGTCACATCTGGTAAAGCTATGGCATGGCTGAACATATATGAAACAAATATGGTCCATATTAGTTTTGCCATAACTATAGAAAGGGTGCGAATGTTAAATTGGTTCACATCTTGTTTTTTAGGTATATGGCCCAGATAACAACAAACACATGAGAACCATGTGCCATACAGTAGGAAACCTTAACCTATGGCTGACATATGGGGCATGTTTTAGAAAGGAGGTTTTGTGAAAACGTCTTCGTTACGTATGTAACCTCAGTTCCCTGATGGAGGGAACGAGACGTTGTGTCGAGAACGACAGATGGGGTTCGCCCTTGAGAACCAATCAACTCTGACTACTATAAAAAAGGCCAATGAAATTTGGCGAATGAAATTTGGCGAATGAAATTTGCATGCCGATCTTCGCCACCGGATGTCCAGTATATAAGGAAGCCGGCGTGCAGCATTCATTAACCTCTTGTTCTGAATAGCCTGAGAGCTTCTCACGACTACAGCAGAATACGATACGTGTTTGTGGCATAAGGGACACAACGTCTCGTTCCCTCCATCAGGGAACCAAGACGTTCCCTTTCTGTCGGTCTCTTGACGTTGTGTCGAGATCGACAGATGGGATTGCCTATGGAAATCGCCACAACGCTGTATCGCGTCACAATCTCTAGCGAAGCGACGGTAACAGGCCTGAGCATGTCAGCTCGATGCTTTCGCAAAACTGTAACCTTCCAGTGTGGTGGTCGGGGGGTTCCAGAGCTTTCTTCGGGAAAGATGGGTACAGCCCTGACCGGTAACCTTTCACGGACGGAGGCCTTAGCTCTCTACTGGCGAGAGGCCGTCCGGCTCGGGTTTACACCGGGTAAGCGCAACTTCCTTAATTAGGGATGCGCTGCAAAGGCCACCTCCTACCCGTGGGGAGGAATATGGTGGATATAGGTATGGTCTCGTCCTTGGAGGAGAACGCATGGAACGTGCGGACTGAGTAGTTAACCGCGAGGTGGAGGTCCACCTGGGGAAGCTCATGGGTTACCAGGAGTGGGAACCATTCTCATGAGGATACATCAAACGGAACAACCCACAGAGGGGGTGTTAGAGATGTCCGGTAGCACTAGGTCCGGATAGAGCTATCTGTGATAGTTCATATGGTATCCCGGCCTAAGGGGGAAGGCTGTTGTGCCCGGCCAACCCCCAGGGGGTGCTTGCTTAGTGATGGATGGAATGCCTGTTCTTAACCAGTGTTTGGGTAAGAAGGAAGGTTGGTGAGATACCTGTTATTAGCCATATGTTTGGGTAAGAAGAGAGGTAGATAGCACAATGACCGAACGGGTGGAAAGGTGCTTTCGCAGGCATACGCCCCCCCAGATGCCAGTCCTACATGTCGCCACGCAGGACGTGGGCTGACACCAGGTTTACGCGAAGGTTGTTAACCCTTGCGAAGGTGTTTGGGCATAGCCCAACGCGCAGCTCTACAGATGTTTGCTGGAGAGGCGCTTCTGGCCAGTACCCAGGAGGTGGTTATACCCCGTACGGAGTGAGCCCTCACTGCCAATGGGCATGGGAAATTCTGAGATCGGAATGCCATCGTAACGGCATCCACGACCCAGTGCGCCAGCCTCTGCTTGGAGACGGCCTTTCCCTTCTGCTGTCCTTCAACACAGACAAGGAGCTAGTCAGAGCTTCTGAGCTCTGCGTGTGGTCCAGGTAGAGGTGCAATGCACATACTGGACACAACACGAATCGGGTCAGGTCTTTTCCCGATGGGGAGTGCCTGCAAGTTCACCACTTGGCCCCAGAAGGTCATAGAGTAGTGGGAACTTTTTGGGCACGCATCCGGGCCTGGGTCTCAAGATATCGTGAGAGTTTCCAGGGCTGAATTCAAGGCAATCTGGGGAAGCAGCGAGCTCCATCAGGAGGGCCGTCTTACTCGTCAGGTGAGGAAGATCGGAACCTCCGAGGGGCCCCCCAGGACCATTTTAGGGTCCCAAGAGGGTATGGAGCGGAGATGAGGCGGATTCCACCCTCTCGCGCCCCTTAGGAACCTGGTGACCTGGTCGTGTCATCCTAGAAACGTTCCATCAACTGAGTCATGATGAGTGGCGATAGCAACTACATACATTCAGTGTGGAGGGGAGATTTTACTCTCCAGTCTCCTATGAAGGACAACACAATCCTGATCGATCACCTCAGTGGGTCTTTCTCATTGAGAGAGACACCAGGATGAGAAGAGGCCTAGTAGATGGGGTCATAGCCTGGGTGATGGTCTCCGCCATACAGGGGGTGTAGCCAACTCAGGATCTTCTCGTCCCGTCTAGAGACCAGACATGGGTGTTCCAGAGGTCTGATCTGGGATGCTAGAATGTGTCCTTCCCCTGAGAGAGCATTTCCTCTGTCAGGGAAATGGGTCAGGGGGAGTCGCTGCCCAGAGCATCAGCTCTGAAGCCAAGTGCGGTTAGACCAGTGCGGTGTTACCAATAACACTTGGTGCTCCTCTTCCCTGGCCTTGCACAGTGTCTGTGAAAGGAGGCTCCCGGGGGGGGGTATGCTTCCGCTCGTCCCGCGGTCAGCTATGCGCAAGGATATCCGTGCCGAGGGGGCCTCGGACAGGGAATACCAAAGCCGGCAAATGGTGGTTTTGCGGGAGGCGAACAGGTTTACCTGGGCCTACCCGAACAGCATCCAAATGAGCTGGACTGCGCGGGGGTGGAGTCTCCAGGAAGCGTAAACTGACGAGAGAGCACGTCGGCTGTCTAGTTCAGTTTGCCCGGGGTGTGTGTTGCCCGCTGGGAACGGGTCACCTGTTGACTCCACTGGAGGAGGAGTCGAGCAAGTTGTGTTAGCTGCTGTGAGCGAACGCCACCCTGACGATCTGATGTACGCTACAGCTGTAGTGCTGTCTTCGGACCAGCTCGTGCTTGTCCCGCACGAGAGGCCGCAGCCTGCTCAGTCCAAATAGCACAGCCCACAACTCTTGGCAATTGATATGCCAGCGCAGGCGGGGGTTCGTCCAACGCCCCGCCTGTGTGCCCGTTACACACTGCACCGCACCCCTGCAGGGAGGCATCCGTCGTCACCACGACTTGCCTCGTAACCTGCCCAGAGGGACCATCGTCTGTCGAAAAAGTCATGGTAGACCAGGGGTTATGGTGCGTCGGCAGCAGGGCATTATCACCATGCGCCTGCTGCCGGTGTGCCACGCTCTCCTCGGAACTCGACTCTGAAGCCAGTGTTGGAGCGGTCTCATGTGCATCAACCCGAGGGGTATTACCCCGCGTGGACGCCATGTGTCCCAGGAGCCTCTGAATTGTTTCCCCCTTGACCGCCACTTCCTGGTGCCGCCTGTGGGGCACAGGAACCGTAGCTGATGTCGAAGGGGTCCTGGGTTGCCAGGGCAGGATCTCGGAGACCTCTAGGCGTCAGAGTCGCGGTGCGTTAAAATGTGGCTAATTGCCACTGTCTGCTTCTTCAGTGGCGGCACGGAGATCCTGCATTATACACGGGTCGGCCTTACCCTCGTGGAGCTCTCTCAAAGCTTTGGCCTGGCGGACCTGCCGGATGGCCATGGCGTAGAGAGAGGTGGCAGCCTGGCCCGCGGCAGCGCAAGCTTTCAACATCAGTGATGCCAAAGTCCTACATGCTTTGGACGGTAGGCGTGGCCGATTTCCCCAGGTGGCAGCCGTCTGCGGCACAGGTGCACCGCAGCCGCACGTTCCAACCGGGGGATCTCGACGTAGCCTTTGGCTGCCCCATCATCGAGGGAAGTGAGAGAGCCGGAGCTGGTTTGACTGGAGTGGGCCGTGAGTGGAGCGCTCCAAGTTTTACACAGCTCCTCATGCACCTCCGGGAAAAAATGGCACCAGGGGTGGGCACGGTTTGCACCGCGCTCCGACCTCAGGAACCACGTATCCCTGGGTTAGCATGGATGACATCACTTCTGCTTCCTCCTGAGCTCGAACCCCTGGGGGGGAGCTCGGATTCGTCAGAGTCTGATGCCAGTCTCCCTCCGATGCTGCGAGTGACATCTCATCTAAGTCACGCATCGTTTCCGAGTGCGTGTCTGAGGATCCGAACGGTATGCCACCGCCGATGGGGAACGTTCAGAAGAGTGAATCGGGGTGCGATCGGCCCGTGAGCACTTGGTTGGCGGGTTTACGTTCGCAATATCCCCACATCACTAACGCTGCTAATACAGGCGGACTTCGGGGCCGTAGCCACCGATGTCACGGCCCGGGTAGCAGACGAAACGGTGGCTGGTTCCCGTAGGAAGACAGCCACCCATGACCGCAACTTCTGAATGACAATCCGCAGTGCGGGCAAGATGTGTCAACGAACGCTGCTTCAGCATGCTGGACGCCCAGTCACCTAACGCAGCGATCGTGTCCATCCCCCTCCTTGATGAGGGTGCCGCACCCAAGAGAACAGCGGGATATGCCGCTCTGGAGAATGCTCAGTCCTGAAAAGGACCTTTTTAGAAAAAATCTCTAACACTTCCGGAACCGCCAAGACGCCCAGGGAAAGGTCGCTACAGGTAGGGACGATTCGCTGCTCTGCGTCGTATATCTGGCAATGTAGAAGAAGAAGAATTCTTTGAATTCATTTTGTTCGTAGTCATAAGCGAAGGCTCTGAAGAACAAAAGGTAAATGAATGCTGCAAGACCGGCATGCTAATTTCACTGGCCAAATTTCATTGGCCTTTTCTATAGTAGTCAGAGTTGATTGGTTCTCAAGGGCGAACCCCATCTGTCGTTCTCGACACAACGTCAAGAGACAGACAGAAAGGGAACTGAATATATTAACCCTGAAATTAGGGCTGGGCGATATATCGTGCGATTCTTATGCTCCACATCCGAAAGCCGCCACATCCGAAAGCCAGAGGGTGCTCTTGCGCAGAAATTCCGAATATGGGAAACCGAAGAAAAACAATTTGTTGCAGGAAATGCCAGTGGTTATGTTTTATTGCTGTTCTTCAAACCTTTTCAGGTATTTTCAGGACAATAAAGTATATTTATAGTGATGATGTTTGACGAGTGTTGCTTTATCAAATGTACGTTGTAAACGATTCAATCTCGTAGCGATTTTAGATTGAGCAGTACCTCCCACTGTTCAAAGAGCCGTAGTTCATGAAAAAGCTGTGCATAAATATCGAATCAAATTTAGAATCGATTTAGACATGTACAATTAGCGTGAACCGCGATATATATCGCCCAGCCCTACCTGAAATGAGGGAAAATCTGGGTTTTCAGTTTCAATATGTGAGGTATTCTAAACCCGAGAAAGCGGGGTAACTCAAGCCCATTTCTAAAGGGGAGCTATAACTCATACTCAGAGTCAGTAACCATTAGTGACTTATTCTGTTAACTTAATCTGGTCAGAACAGGTTCTCTTTGACAAACCCAGAGTTTATTTGGATCTCCTCGCCCATTTAAAGCGCAAGTGGTGTAACTAATTAAATCATTCATAATACAGTTCATAATACAGTAAATATGTTTAAATTCTGGGAGAATTCTTGCTTTTGGTCAATCAGCCACATGTGGCTTACATGGGCCATCAGTTCTTTCCTGAACTCAGCCGAACAAGAATGACATGTCAAGTCCACATAAGGGCCACATCATTCTTTATTATATGGCTCACTGTTTGGGGAATTATGGCACAGATCTGGTCGAGTTGTGGCCGAGAAGATCTGGGCTGGGGAACACTTTCTTAATGGGCCAGCAGGTCAGCAGTTTATATGGGCCAGATCTGCACCAAAGAAAATTTGCTGACTGGGTAGTGCTCTCAAGCATTTAACGTTCTATTATTTTACCCAACAAAGACATTTTACAAATGACATTTCTAACATCATTAAAATTAACACTTTTTATACTTTTTGTTAAAACTTGAATAGAAATGAATGCAGTGAATAAAATAAAAGTCTATTTAAACAATCTCAGATTTTGAACATCTGAATCTGAATGATAACTTTTATACTGTACAAACTGTAGACTATTTCACCTTTCCCTAACCCAACCCCTAAACCTAATACTCAGAGCACGTATACATGTTCAAATAAACATAATTAAGTATGTTTAATAATCAATTTGAGCCGTGTAAGACTTTTTCCTTTGCAAACACACCTGTTTGATCACAAAATGAACTGTTCCCTTCGGACGTGTTGACGTGCAGACGTCAAAACGTGTTGTTGTCAATGCATTACTTATTGTTATTATTCTTTCAATATTCCTTTCACATTATTTAACAAAACAACAGAGAAGACTTACTTTAAAAAACGTTCTTCAATTCGTCTTTTCAAAACACATCCGTTGCGAGCAGAAATCGTTACAGAACTTGCATTTCATGGGCTCAAATAAACTGGCTCCAGCGGACTCATTCTACATTTATCACATGTTAAACATGTACAGTGACGTATTACGAGACCTATTACAGCGCAGTCACGTGGGTTCGAAGAGCTTAAAAGAGGGGAAAAAAGACCAAAGAAAACAAAGCGAAACCAAATTTTAGACAGGCTGATTTGATAAATCACTTTAAAATGTCAAGCAACGAAAAACAATATAACGGGAAAGAAAAGGACATTACATTCGTGAGAACGGGGAGCGATTTTGGTAAGTTCCTTTCCTTCTATCTGAGGATTTGGGATCCTATAGGGCAGAAGACGTAGGAAAATAGCTCTAAACACATTCTCTTCATTATCGTAGTCTCATTTTTATGAATGCAGGTAGGGGCCTATTTTGGTCCGTAGATTATCTGTAAAATATATTTATTATACAATCATTTGCAGATTTGGTGACCCTAAACTCAACTGAATATTTGAACTAATGGTCCTACCCAATTGAATGTAAAGTCTGTAGTAAACATCTGCTGAATCTTCCAAAAAACAAACATAATTTACGATGAGTGGCTGGTCACATATTGAGTGAATATACTCGTTACTTATCTGTTTTTGTTGGAATTTTATTATTTTGTAATTAGGAAATAAATATGTCACACAAGCTACAGTTCTTAAAGATAATCGTTTCTGCCGCACCTGTTTTTCTAAAGTGGTAATTTACTTTGCATATGTTTGATCCGTTGTAGACTATTCAAAAAGGATTTAATAATTTTAAATCATACTTAAAATGTAATTTTTTGCACAATTCCGTTAACTCCAGAAAACACAACTTCAACTTTTGTTGCTTAACTTGCTATTAAAACACATTTACAGTATTGCAAAAGCATAATGGGTCAAAACAGAGAACCAACATACAAAATGAATGACTAAAGATGATGTGTAAGACGTGGATTTTTCCCCTTAGAGCCATATGATAATAAACCAGATGTTTTAAGAGCAAAATTGTCCTGTGGTCATGTCACTGGTCCAGATTCACTGACAGAATGCTGCAGAGTACAGCTGAATGATGTAAGTATTGTTTTTTTTGCATGAACATCACATCTGATAGCAAGAATGATTTTAATATATTTGGTATTCGAGTTGGTCTCAAGAAAACCTGACTACTTCAGTTTATGTCCACTTTTACATGCACTACAAAGATCTGTTTGTTTGATCCGTAAATAAAAGTATAACCGTGTCTACACCGGACACACACGCTTGTTCTATTGGGATTGTAGCTTCGCGCCGCACCACATCCAGTGTGGACGGAATGTTTAATTACAATGGGTTCTAATGCGTTCTATTGTTGATTACTGATTGTGCATGAATATGATTTGTACTACCCTTCATATGCCCTTAAGGGTAAAGGAGAGCTGAGATGTCCTGAGTGTAAAGGTGTGTGGTCCTACTGTGAAGTCCGTACATTAGCTAAACTCACAGTTGAAGAACAACAATTCTTTGAAGAAAAACTTGCCAGCAATTCTACTAAGAAGAAAGTAGACATCAAGAATGTAAGTATGCATCTGTATATTGCGAGGAACATCAGTACATCTTTAAGTGATTGATTATGTCAACAGCATTTTTTCTTTTTTAGTGTCCTGGTTGTAACTGGTTCATAGAGAGAACAGACTTAGTTAATATTTGTGTTAAATGTACCGTGTGCACTGTAAAGAATGGCAGAACCTTTGAGTTCTGTTGGCAATGTGAGAAAGAATGGAAAGGGAATCGTCCTCGCTCTGATCGATGTGACAATGAAGGATGCAGCAACCAAGATCTGGATTTGCTCAGAGATTGTAAAAATATCACTTTAAAAAATGCTAGTGATATTATCTGTCCAGCTGTCCGTGCCTGTCCAACATGTGGTTTACTGATTTCACACAGCACAGAGAAATGTAAAAACATTGTATGTACTAGATGCACTAAAGAATTCTGTTTTTCCTGTCTCAAGCTCACACCAGAGTGCTTGAAAACAAGTGGTTACTTTAAACTCTGTTCAGGTGGTGTGGCTCCACGACAAACATCAATTCCATTTTATAGAAATAAGTAGTAAATTACAAATATAAAAATTGTTATAAAACACTGTAAAGACAGAATTTGTAGTTGCATGTGTAGAAATTGTCACTGTAATAAATCTTATATCATTAGTATAAATCCTACATAATCTGTCATTATATTGTTTGGCCATTCTTAACCCACTTAACCTGGCTGTTTGTGTTTGTTTCAATTTTACCATGCATGTAGTGGAATATTAAGATCTTTATATGTTAAATATTATAGTGTCGAATTTATTGTATAATGTGTAATCATTCTAAACATAATGCTTTAATTTCTTTTTGGTTGTTTTAAGTATTTAATGCCAATAAATGGATAAATACTGAAGTATTTTCTTTGTACTCACTATATCCTTTAAATGTGCAATTAATAAGTTCTGAGTAAAAAAGGGGTAAACATTCTCAGTTATTTGTATATAAATTTGTATCTGTTATTTGTATATTCTTTTTATAATTCACACACATTGTACACGTCATTTTCACCCACTTGAGATCAAAATTACAATTTCAGCTTGAAGACAACTTATATTTCTAAAATAGTTTTTAACACATTGTTCACCACAAATCTTATCTTTTAGATTCCATGTTAGATTTAGATATTAGATTCCATGTACATGTTTTCAAGGTAGTGCAGTCAAGGGCCTTGCATAAGCAGTAACAAAAATTTTAGCCCGTCTTAAAAAATTCAAGAATTTGTGTTTAGTTATTTCATACTGTGATCTTTCAATACACGTGACATGTTTATAGTTCAGAGAACATGATTAACATGATAATCATTTCTGAGAAAAAGAAACTGTAACAACAGACTGAGCAAAAATCACATGAATTTGAGGAATTTTTTTTTTGCCATCCATGGCATCTTTTAACCTTACTAGTAGATTCATACTTAAAATGATCCTATTTAAACATAAGTTTACTTGTTTAATTTCTCATAACCTTTCTCTCAGTGGCATATGTCTCTCTCTTTATATACGTTGAAACATAACATCAGATTACACTGTTAATGTTAATGATAAAAGGATTCCAAAGTATAAGACAAGTTTGAAGTTCAAAGAGCACTTATTAACAGGAATGATGTCTTTTCTGAGAAATAGAAACTGAAACAGACTGAGCAAAAAAACCCTGAATTCCCCTTTCCCCCTGTTTTTTTATTAGTTCAACTATTTCATGTTGACCGTATCCATGTGATGAATATCATTCAGTTAAACTTTGTATATTTAGCATTTTCTGCGTCGATGTTTGATAAATATCTGTGTGCGTATCTGAGAGCAAGCTCAGATGTAAGCTCAGATACTACAACGCTCTCTTGTTGACTGCCAAAAATGATCAACTAAAAGCTGTATAAAATAAATAACCAACACACTTGCTGTGGTACATAAGTTGACAAGCTAAGGGATGGGTTCTCGAGTTTTTGACACATTAGTGCTTTGAAACATCTAGCCATGTTCCATTACAGATTTACACAATATTTTTTATATTTTCATTTAAAAAATATTGTGGAATGACTGTTCGATGTTATGTGATTAAAGTGTATTTTGTTTATTCTCTCAATAAGTCATTCTGGCCATATTTTTCCTTTGTAGGGTATATGGCTGTTTGCAAACCTACTTTAGTCCATTTTGCCACCTACTGTGATGAAAGAGTGAAGATAAGTGTCTTTTTCTTTAAAAGCCTTGACTTTTTTTACTTTATTTCAAACATTATACATAAACATTGTGACTTCGTTACCTCACTGACACGTCACGCAGAGATAAAACCACTGGATCAAACTCAAAGCACATCGATTGCTCTGCACTATAGGAATAGCCTATGTTATAATTATTTATTTCGGTCACGCCTACATGTATGTATTTTTACATAATGTACTACAAATTAAAGTACTATTGTTGAAAATAATGATGTGCGAATGAGTATTTGTGTTTTTTAACACTATGTATGTGTTGGCTTGTAAGGAGTTATGCATTCTGTGAATCAATGTTGTTTTCCTGATTGTAGCTGAAATTTAGCACAGTGCATTATGATTTAAATATCATGCGCCGTTCAAATGGTTGGTAGTTTATTTGTGTCTTACATTAAACCTTTTTTCTCCGTGCTAAGTTATTGACGGAACTGGTTCTGTTATACATGTGATTTACAAGAAAAGTTTGTTGTTAGAGAAAACGAAAGTATTCAAGGCATTGTACAGGATGTGGCTGTACATAAATTTGACCCAGTTTGTGAAACCAGCCGGATACATGATTGTTTTTTTTGTGATTTACTTTAAAGGGCTCCAATTTTTACATATACTCATTAATGTAATAACATTCTGAGTAATGTCTTTAATTTATTTCGCTATAATTTCAATCTTTGACATGGCCGTTGTTATGATTCCACCTCTTCTTGTTAGGTAATTTTTGGTTTTGAGGTGGAATCATACAGGATCCTTTGTTTCATGTGGGAAGAGATGTTTTTGACCTTGTGGCCTTCCATACTCTTCCCGAGTCGCGTCATCGTTCCTACCGTCCTGTTTCCTAGTTTGTGTTAATTAACTTCCCCTGAGTGTTCATCCCCTGCACCGGTTCCCCCCTGTGTTTGATCCCTATATATTAACCTAGTGTCTCTTGTCTTGTGCTGGTTCTTTGTTTGTGTCATGTGGGTGAGTTCCTGTCTTGTCAGTGAGTCTAGTTTATTTTGTAGTGATGTGTTACTAGTCTGGTCCTGTAGTTTAGTTAGTCTTTGTTCCTGTTCCTGTTACTGTTCTTGTTCCATGTTTTGTTATGTTACCCCCCTCGTGGGTGTTTGTTTTGTATTTTATTATTTATTAAAGTCTTGTTAACCCTTACCTCCCTGTCTGCACTTGGGTCCTCTGTCTCCATATCCTCACCACCCTTAGTGTTTCATGATAGGCTGTACTCCGTCAACATTAAACAAACTTTGAAATAAATTCAATCAAATGTTGAAGGTTGTCTCATAATTAGATAATGAGACATTGACCTGGTTTTCACAGGCTTGGAAATGAATATTGTTTTATTATTTGACTACCAACCTCCTCTACCAATAGAGGAGAGTTTTAAATGAGCAATGGAACTAAACATGACAAACCCATTGACAGGGTCCATAAAATCTTATGAACATATCAAAAGATGTACACTAACACTGAGCTTGTGTTTAGTTATCTCATACTGTGATCTTTCAATAGACGTGACATGTTTATAGTTCAGAGAACAAGATTAACATGATAATCATTTCTGAGAAAAAGAAACTGAAACAACCGACTGAGCAAAAGTCACGAGAATTCTTTGAGGAAATATTTATTTTTGCAACCCATGGCATCTTTTAAACTTGCCAGGAGATTCATACTTAAATTATCCAGTTTAAACATAAGTTTACTTTTTTAATGTCTCATAACCTTTCTCTCAGTGGCATATGTCTCTCTCTTTATATACGTTGAAACATAACATCAGATTACACTGTTAATGTTAATGATAAAAGGATTCCAAAGTATAAGACAGGTTTAAAGTTCAAAGAGCAGTTATTAACAGGAATGATGTATTTTCTGAGAAATAGAAACTGAAACAGACTGAGCAAAAAACCCTGAATTCCCCTTTCCCCCTGTTTTTTTATTAGTTCAACTATTTCATGTTGACCGTATCCATGTGATGAATATCATTCAGTTAAACTTTGTATATTTAGCATTTTCTGCGTCGATGTTTGATAAATATCTGTGTGCGTATCTGAGAGCAAGCTCAGATGTAAACTCAGATACTACAACGCTCTCTTGTTGACTGCCAAAAATGATCAACTAAAAGCTGTATAAAATAAATAACCAACACACTTGCTGTGGTACATAAGTTGACAAGCTAAGGGATGGGTTCTCGAGTTTTTGACACATTGGTGCTTTGAAACATGTAGCCATGTATCCATTACAGATTTACACAATATTTTTTATATTTTCATTTAAAAAATATTGTGGAATGACTGTTCGATGTTATGTGATTAAAGTGTATTTTGTTTATTTTCTCAATAAGTCATTCTGGCCATATTTTTTCTTTGTAGGGTATATGGCTGTTTGCAAACCTACTTTAGTCCATTTTGCCACCTACTGTGATGAAAGAGTGAAGATAAATGTGTTTCCCTTTCTGTCGGTCTCTCGACGTTGTGTCGAACCGATAGAAAGGTTGGGTCGGGTTGGGTCTTCCTCCCCGATGGGGAGCGCCTGCAAGTTCACCACTTGGTCCCGAAAGGAAGTAGTGGGAACTTTGGGCACGTATCCGGGCCTGGGTCTCAGGTTAGCGTGAGAGTCGCCAGGGCCGAAATCAAGGCAATCCGGGGACACAGAGAATGCATGGAGGTCCCCTATCCTCTTAAAGGAGGCGAGCGCCATAAGAAGAACCGTCTTCCTCGATAGGTGAGGAAGATCGGAAGCTTCAAGGGGCTCGAAGGGGGGCTCGGAAAGTCCCCTCAGGACCACGTTCAGGTCCCATGAGGGAATGGAGCGGAGACGAGGCGGGTTGCGTCTTCTCGCGCCCCTTAGAAACCTAGTGACCAGGTCGTGCTGCCCTAGAGACCTTCCGTCCACTGGGTCGTGATGAGAGGCAATTGCGGCTACATACACTTTCAGTGTGAAAGGGGAGATGTTAGTCTCCTATCTCTGTTGTAGAAAGGACAGCACGATCCCGACCGAGCATCTCTGTGGGTCTTCTCTTTGGGAGAGACGCCAGGATGAGAAGAGGCGCCATTTGTAGGCGTATAATCGCCTAGTGGATGGCGCTCTGGCCTGTGGGATGGTTTCAGCCACAGCGGGGTGTAACCTACTCAGGATCTCCTTGTTCCGTCCAGAGACCAGACATGGAGGTTCCAGAGGTCTGTCCTGGGATGCCAGCACGTGCCCATCTCCTGAGAGAGCAGGTCCTCTGTCAAGGGAATGGGCCAGGGGGGAGTTGTTGTCAAGAGCATCAGCTCCGAGAACCAAGTGCGGTTGGGCCAGAACGGTGCAACCAGTAACACCTGTTGCTCCTCTTCCCTGACCTTGCACAGTGTCTGTGCAAGGAGGCTCACTGGGGGGAAGGCGTACTTCCGCTTGTCTCGTGGCCAGCTGTGCGCTAGGGCATCCATGCCGAGGGGGGGCTCGGTCAGGGTGTACCAAAGCGGACAATGGGTGGTGTCTGCGGAGAGCTGCGCCATCATGGTGACAGAGTTGAGTTCCATACCGAGAAAGAGGATTCTCTGCGCTGGGGAGAGTTTGCTCTTTTCTCGGTTGACCCGAAAACCCAATCGATCTAGGTGCCGGAGCACTATGTCCCTCTGTGTACACAACAGATCTCACGAGTGTGCCAAGATAAGCCAGTTGTCGAGATAGTTGAGTATTCGCACACCTCTCTCCCGGGGAGGAGATAGGGCGGCCTCCACGATCTTCGTGAAGACTCGTGGAGACAGGGACAGACCGAAGGGGAGGACTCTGTACTGATATGCCCGACCATCGAAAGCGAACCGTAGGAACGGGCGGTGTCGAGGGAGAATCGAGACATGAAAGCATCTGATAGATGTCAGGATGCGCCTCTGGGTTAGCATCGTGAAAGGCAGCTTGTGAAGGTGCCTGCTCAGGGTACGTAAGTCCAGAATGGGGCGCAACCCTCCGTCTTTTTTTTTTTGGAACGATGAAGACCGGGCTGTAAAACCCGCTGTACATCTCGGCTTGTGGGACGGACTCGATCGCCTGTTTCGCCAGGAGGGTGGAGACCTCTGCCCGAAGCACAGAGGCGTCTCTGCCTCTGAGAGAGGGGGAGATGATGCCCCGAAACTTGGGAGGGGCCCTTGCGAACTGGATCGAGTAGCCGAGACGGACCGTCCGCATTAGCACCGAGACAGTGTGGGCAACTTCTGCCAAGCTCCCAGGGACTGTGACAGGGGGACCAAGGGGACGGCCTGCTTCACCATTCCCACGGAGGGTGGTTCGTTGGCAGGTGGAGCCAACCGAATGTCGCCGAGGTTTCCCCGGAGGGAAGGTTGGCTCCACCTTTTTGCCGGCCTGTCGGGACAACTGCACGCACTGTCGGTTCAAGAGTGGTGACAGTTGTCGTATGTGTGCGGCCACACACCTCGCCAGGCTGTGAGGTCGGTTCGCCGAGCACAGTCCGGGGGAGTGTGCGATCGGCTGGAATGAACGCCCGGGGGAAACAACTCTCTGTGTTAGCAAGTGGGTGCCAGGCCCTGATAAGGTAGGATGTGGCTTATCGCCTCCGTCTGCTCCTTCACCGCTGAGAACTGATGCGCGAAGCTCTCGACGGTGTCACCAAACAGCCCACCCTGCGAGATGGGTGCGTCGAGAAAGCGTACTTTGTCGGCTTCAGTCATACTCACATACTCCTGGACCACCAGAGTGGACATCGTCCGACCCAGGGCCCGCGCCGTCACTTTAGTCGCCCTTAGAGCGAGGTCAGTGGCGGCGCGGAGTTCCTGCATGACACCCGGGTTGGCCCTACCCTCGTGGAGCTCTCTCAACGCCTTAGCCTGATGGACCTGCAGGATGGCCATGGCGTGGAGAGAGGAGGCAGCCTGGCCCGCAGCACTGTAAGCCTTCGCCACCAGGGAAGCAGAAGTCTTACAGGCTTTGGACGGAAGACGAGGTCGGGTCCTCCAGGCGGCAGCCGTCTGCGGGCATAGATGCACCGCAACCGCACGCTCCACCTGGGGGACGTCGACATAGCCTTTGGCTGCCCCACCATCGAGGGTGGTGAGGGAGCCGGAGCTGGTCTGCGAGGAACGAGCCGTGAGTGGGGCGCTCCAAGAGGCAGTGGGGAGAGACAATGGTGTACATTGCAGCCCAATGCTCGCGGCAGCCCGGGTTAGCATGGCCGACATCTCTACTTCTGCTTCCTCCTGAGCTCTGCCCCCCGGGGGGGGAAGCTCGGATTGTTCATTGTCGGATGCCAGCTCTCCCTCCGATGCTGTGATAGACATCTCATCTACTCCGTGCTCCGTTTCCGAATGCGCGGAGGAGGATCCGGACAGTGTGCCACCGCCGGTTGGGGAACATTCAGAAGAGCGTACTGAGGTGCGAGCGGCCCGTGAGCACTTGGCTGGCGGGTTTACGTACGCAGGATTCCCCAAATCACTAACGCAGCTAACCGGGTCGGAGATCCGGGCTGTAGCCATAGATGTCACAGCCCGGGTAGCAGACGAAATGTTGGCTGGTTCCCATAGGAAGACAGCCAACCGTGACCGCAACTCCTGCATGACAATCTGCCCGCAGTGCGGGCAAGATGTGTCAACGAACGCTGCCGCACCCAAGAGAACAGCGGGACATGCCGCGCTGTAGAGTTTTAAGCCCTGAAAAGGACAGGAACCGCCGAGACACCCAGGGGAAGGTCGCTGCAGAAGGGACGATCCGCTGGAACACGTCGTAGATCTGGCAGTGCAGTTGTAGGTAGGTAGATTTGTAGAAACTTTAGATTTGTAATCATGAGCGATGGCTCTGAAGAACAGAAGGTGAATGAATGCTGCACACCGGCTTCGTTTTATACCGGATATCCGGGGGCGGAGTCCGGCATGCAAATTTCATTCGCAAAATTTCATTGGCCTTTTCTATAGTAGTCAGAGTTGATAGGTTCTCAAGGGCGAACCCCATCTGTCGTTCTCGACACAACGTCGAGAGACCAACAGAAAGGGAACTTCCAGTTAAACTTTGTTAATTTAGCATTTTCTGTCTCAGTGTTTAATAAATATCTGCGTGCGTATATGAGCGCAAGATGTAAGCTCAATACTACAACGCGCCCTTGTTGACTGCCGAAAATTACACAAAATAAGTACTAAATATTTAACAAACACACTTGCTGTGGTACAGAAGTTGAAGAGTATGTTTCCATTACATTTACTTTTATTCATTTGGCAGACGCTTTTATCCAAAGCAACTTACAAGTAGGGTGCAGTGGGCAGCTATCACTGGAGAGCAAACAGGGGTAAGGTGCCTTGCTCAAGGGCACTTCAGTCATTTCCTGGTGGTACTGAGGTTTGAACCAGTCACCTTCAGGCTACAAGTCCAACTCTCTAACCACTAGACCACAACTGACCCATTACAGATTATTTGGAATGACTGCTCCATTAAACGATGTTAAGCGATTAAAAAGTGTATTTTGTTTCGTCTCCCGATAAGTCGTTCTGGCCATATTTCTTCTTTGTATGTTTTATGGTTGCGATCCTACTTTAGTGCATATTTCCGCCTAGTCTGATGAAAGATTGAAGATAATGTATTCTTCTTACCACGCCTTTTACTTTTTTTTACTTTATTTCAAACATTATACATACAAATAACATTGTGACTTAGTAACCTCACTGACACGTCACGCAGGGATGAAACCACTGGATCAAACTCAAAGCACGTCGATGCTCTGTACCATAGGAATATGATATCATTATTTATTTCGGTCGTGCCAGGAATGTATTTTTACCTAATGTATTGCTAATTAAAGTACTACTATAAAAAATACTGACGTGTGAATGTGCATTTGTGTTTTTTAACAATATGCATCTTTGTGTTGGCTTGTAAGGAATTCTGCATTCTGATACTCAATGTTGTTTGAAGCTGAAGCTGAAAGCTGAAGCTGAAATTTAGCATAGTGCATTATGATTTAAATATCATGCGCAGCTCAAAGGGTTGGCAGTTTATTCGTGTCTTAAATGAAACCTTTTTCTTCGTGCTAAGTTGTTGACAGAACTGGTTCTGTTATACATGTGATTTACAAGAAATGGTCGTTGTTAGAGAAAACGAAAGTATTCCAGGCATTGTACAGGATGTGGCTGTACACAAATATGATCCAGTCTATGAATACCTGCCGTATACAGTCTTGTTTTTTTTGTGATTTACTTTATAGGCTACGTTTTCTAAATACTCGTACTGTAATGAGATTAGATTGAAATTGAGAAAATGAATCAAACTTTGAAATAAATTAAATCAAACCTTGAAGCTTATCTCATAATTAGAGATAAACTTTATAGTCTGGATTTCAAAGGCTTGGAAATAGGTTTATTATTTGACTACCTCACCTACAAACAGATATGAGTTTTAAATGAGCAATGGAACTAAACAGCCATGGACAGGGTCCAAAAAAGCTCATAAATATAACAGAAGATGTATACTAACACTGAGCTTTTGTTTAACTATCTCAAACTTTGATCTTTCAAAACATGTGACATGTTTATAGTTCATAGAACATGATTAACAATTCTGAGAAAAAGAAACAGAAACAGACTGAGCAAAAAAAATCCATAATTGCCTCAGGAAATATTTTTCGTTGTTGAGGCATTAGAGGCTATAACCTTAGTTTATCCGCATGTTTCATGTTTCATGTTCGTCATTTGTCCTTGGTGTAAAAAGATGAATCTCAATATTATACAGTCACCGGTGAACGGGGTGAAATATGCAGAGGATGCTGAACAAACAAAAGTAGTGGAATATCTAGAAGATATTTCTGAAAATCATAAAACAATAAAACTAGCATTCATTGTTCAGGTAACATCTTACAGTAGCATGAAAGGTGTGCACTATTGACCTCAACTGTACTTAAAAATGATCTGCCGATAAATTATGGTACAATAGGTCTTTTACCATATTAAATGTTTATCAGAAATGTTATGAGATTGACCTATCTGCCCTCTGTGGTTTTAGTGTGTAATTAATTATGATAATAAATAAAATGATCATCATTGAGTTGGCCTTGTGTTATGATGATATCTTGGCTGTTTGGCCAAATAGATTTCGTCCAGCAAAGAACCTACTAGTGTTGGCCTTTAACTGAGTTGTTTCTTGTTTACAGAAGGAGGTGTAGCCTACCTTCTGTGGATGTGAAGACAGGGACAAAATCTGTTTTTTAAAAACTTGGCTTATAAGCGCATAAAATTCTTAAATGGTACTGTATGCACACTTTAAATGAAATCACTTTAGGCCTACTATTGTATTTATCTTTTCTATTATGATTAAACTCACTCAATCATGCTGAAGAGATGAAAACATCACTGTTGACTCTCAGTACTGCTGCATTTTTTGTATGTCGTATAGCTTTTTTCTAGTTCAACTATTTCAGGGTGACCATGAATATCATTCAGTTAAACTTATTTATAGTTTATTTAGCATTTTATGTGTCAGTGTTTATTAAATATCTGATTGCGTATATGAGCGCATACGTTGTAAAAATGGCAATTGTTTAACAAAGATACTACAATGCGCTCTTGTTGACTGCAGAAGATTATCAACTTAAAGCTGTAAAATAAGTAACAAACACACCTGCTGTGGAAGAGTTGAACTGCGGCCTATAGGAGCATTAAGAGGAGATAAAACACAACTGGTAGACAACGACATCTGCTGAAATGTATCTGCTATTGCATATAAGACTTTATTAATCCATTCATTTATCTAAATGAGTTTATCAAAAGTTTTTAAGCAGACAATAGTTTTAATGTTTTCGTCATTATATAAAAGAATAACTCTGTAACTGTTACATGACCACAAATCACCTTTCAACCAGTATTGTTGTAATCTTGTGTTATTATCTACATCTCTACAGCAGAACTGTACTGCCTAAAGGATACTGCACATAACTGAAATGATAACTATATAATTTGTGCTAGTTATGATTAATGGTTAATGCGAAACGAAAAAAAGACAGTATAATGCATTAGAACCCATTATAATAAAAAATGTGCGACGCACAATCCCATAAATCCACTGTAGACACGGTGTTAGTTTAACAATTTAAACATACTTAAATAAAACAATGAACAAAAAAAGAATTATGAATATGGATCAAATGCCATTTTTTAATCTTCTAAACATCAATACATTAGAAAAAGCTCTTAATTTTAAAGTAAGTAAAGTAATTACAATTTTATTTATAAAGCAACACGCACAAAGGGCTTTACATAGCATGCAACACAAACATCACTTTCCAAAGAGACAATGCAACAAATGTCACAAAAAGCACATCTATACATTAACTTTTCAATCTATGTTTAAAAGCAAACCAATAATCGGACATTCTGATATCTTCAGGCGAACTGTTCCAGAATTGTGACCCTGGACAACAAAACTAAGTCTTATGGGTAATTTTTTCGAAATTAAGATGTCTGCATAATCTGAAAGCTGAATAAGTAAGATTTCTATTGATGTATGTTTCGTTAGAATAGGACAATATCTGGCTGAGATACAACAGTTTAAACTCTGGAATCTGAGAGCGCAAAAAATTCGAAATGTTGAGAAAATCGCCTTTGAAGTTGTTAATCAGAGGCACTGATGCAGGCCATCTAATCACAAAAATAAAGTTTTTATATATTTAACATGGGAAATTTACAAAATATCTTCATGGAAAATGTTCTTTACTTAATATCCTAATGATTTTTGGCCTAAAAGAAAAATCGATCATCTTGACCCATATTTTGGTATTTTTATAAAATATTTCCCTTGCTACTTAAGAGTTTTGTGATCCAGGATCAAAATTTAGGAGCTCTCAATGCAAAAGCTCTGTCCCCAATAGTTCTATATATAGTTCTTGGAACTACAGCAATTCTTTACAAGAGACCTCAAAAATCTCATGTTACATAAGGACTCAAAAGTTCAGCTAAGTATAAAGGTGCCAACCTGTTTACGCTTTACACGTCAATAGTAAAATCTTAAAATCAATCCAAAAATACACGGGTAGCAAATGTTATGAAGCTAAGACAGGTGTTATATGCTGAGTTCTCTTAGATCGAGTCAATAGTCTGGCTGCAGCATGCTGCACTAATTGTCAACGAGATAGATTGCGAGCAAGAGAACAAGGCATTGCAGTTAAAGAGACGGGAAAATTAAAGGCATTAATGAGCTTCTCAGTGTCCTTAACATTCAAAACCCGACTAATTTAAGAAATATTTCTTAGCTGATAAAAATAGGATTAACTAATTTCTCCACATGAAACTCAAAGTTTAAGTCAGTATAAAAAAACACCCAAGTTTTTTACCACTTGCATATTGTTTGTAGAAATCCTCTTTATCCTCTTCAATTGCTAAATGATATTAATGATACTGCCTTTTCCAATATTTTAGCAATAAAAGGTACCTGTCATGAGTCTGCCTCAACATGTCTATTCTTGGTCTTATGGCAGATTCATGGTGATGCAGATTTGACCCTTCTGGTCTTCCATATACTCTCTCTCCGGTCCTCGTCTCTGTTCCCGCCATCTCGTTAACTTTCCCTGAGTGTTTCATTACCCACACCTGCCCCTTTTTAATTATCCTTTGTCTGTCTCCCTGTATAAGATCCTCATATCTGTTGTTCTGTGCTCGTTCGTTGTACTTGTACTAACCTGTGCTAATTTGAGCTTCTGCATGTCTTGAGTCTTTGCCTCTTGTGTGTATTTACCTTACGTACCCCCATTGGATTACCTTGCCTGGTATCATTACTTTGTCTCATCCTGCAGTGCCATGTGTTTTGTCGTTGTGTAGCGTTAATTTCTTAGCTTTTTGTCTTACTGTTTTGCCCCCATGTGGGAAGAATTTTGATTTGTTCTTTATCATTTGCCCTGTCCGTGTTACCCCCACGTGGGTCTTTTTGTTTTGTGACCCAATAAAGTTTTGTTAACCCCTAATCGCTGCTGCCTGTGCTTGGGTTATTCCCCCACACATTTCGTGACAGTAATTTAAAGATAGATCTATAATTATTAAAAACTGCAGGATCCGGGCTTATTCAGGAGTGGTTGGACTGTAGCAATCTTTAATTCATCAGGAACACACCCAGAGAAAAGTAGTATTCACTATAGACTGCACTATAGGACCAATAGTACCAATTAGATCTTTAAAAAGTCCTGCTGGAATTGCATTTGACAAACAACTAGATGTTTTCAATTTTTGCTAAATTGTGAAGAAATCCTTTTCAGACACCAGAGCAAAGGAGTCTAGCAATACCTCCCCGCAACCAGGATAAGCACCAGGACTGCCTAAGGGGGGAACGATGGGAGCCCTTATATTTGCAACATTATTCACAAAAAATTACAGAAACAACGTGCAATCTATGGGACTCAACAAAATTGATTTTGGGTACGTCAATATCACTACATTAAATAAGAATTTAGGATTGTGACAGTTGATATCAATTAAATTGGAAAAATAAGCAGATCTTGCTTCTTTCACTGACTTATTATAAGATAGCAGAAAACCTTTCTAACATTCAAAGTCTAGTTGATTTCCAAGGTCGTTCTACTTTCCAACACTGTGTCATTAAAAGATGAATTTTTTCATCAACCCTTGGTCCCTTATAAGCATGAGACATTTTTTAATATCATGGGGTCAATAATGATGTTCTGGGACACAACTGTTCTGTGATATTAGAATTAAACTCATTCAATTGATCCCCTGTAGAAGCATCATAAGTCCTGTCATCTATTAAGACATGACTTCAGTGTTGAAAGTACGAGAGAAATAAGTAACATCTGATTTTCCTTTTCTACAGCAGCCAACATCAAAAACAATGCTTTTATGATCCGTTATCACACTATCCTCTATTATAAATTTGACAGGAGTCAATCCAAGAGCGAAAACCAAATCCAAAGTATGGTCATGGTTATGCTTCGAACTTGAAATATGTTGTTCTAAATTAAAAAAATTGTGTAACATTAAAAAATTCAACAGCTACATAATCGTTACCATTACCATTATCAAAATGAAAATTTAAATCTCTAAATATATTCAACTTATCATATCTTTAAACTAAACGAGAGCATTTCACAGAATTCATATTTAAAAAGGGCATTCAAATTTGTAGGACGATAAATCACACAACACAAAACAATTTCTCCCCTAAAATTTTCAAATGCAAAACTTCAAAAGAAGGAATGCTTGAAACAGTTTGCACTAAACAAGCAAAGCATTCTTTAAAAACAACAGCAATATCACCACCACGACCGCTTGGCCTTGGCTTAATAAAGTACTTATCATTTTGTGGACATGACTTTGGGAATGATCTTGCATCTTTAACCAAGTTTCTGTCAAAAACAAAAAATCTAAATCAAGAGATGAAATAAATTTGTTCAAAATAAAATCTTAGACAATGATCTCACATTCAACAAGGCAACCTTATCAATATCATTCAATTCAGCAATCAAAGCTGACGGAATAATCTGAATAAGGTTATTGTGATCTCTGCTACTGTTGAAAACTCCAGATGGTTTAGAAATATAAATTATTGTTTGAGCCAATAGCCTCGTGTGCAGTGCTCCGACATGTGGTGCTGTTGCCCATCGGGCGACCCGGTTTCGATTCTCGTCTTATGGTCATTTCCGGATCCCACTCCCTTCTCACTCTCCCTCTTCACTTCCTGTCCTCTCTCTCACTTATCTGTATAAAATACAGGGAACAACTTGGTCTTTATGAAAACTGTACTTTTACATGCAATAGAACTGACCCTGAAATATTTTTTTAATTTCTTCACAGCAAATCTGCTGGCAGCATAGCAGCAAGAAGAAAGTGTCAAAAAATGACAGTCAATATAACAGACAAAGGTATAAAATCGTATAGTTTTTTAACATTGCTCAACTATTACACATCGTCATCCATGTAGAAAGTTATCATAATATTGATCTTTATGTTTGCTGTGTAGATTTTATTCGTTTCAAAATTGTTTTCCATTTTAAATTTAGACATTCTTTGTCTGGATTGTAATACATTCAGGTCTAACCAAATTTTTAATTTGTACAGAATGTCCATTCCATGCATTTCTGGATGTTTTTAAAGTGGAATTTTTCTCCAAGAGACGTCTCAGAAAGGTTGGCATGAATTTTTATCTACGTTATGCAGTGATAGAATTCCACAGTAAAAGCTCTGATGACGAAACCTGTTTTTGTGTGTGTGCGTAACAGCCACCTGAAAGAGTGGGTGTGCAGAAAGGTTAGGGTGTGCCATAAGGAATGGGGTTGCCGAAAGGCCTTTATAATTGGTTTTGAATGCTGTCTTTTAAGGTAAGGGTTTAGTTTTTGTTTGTAGCGATCACCTTTTGCCACACCATTTACTCCGACCTGGAGCTACCCTGTCTCTGTTTTTGTACTGGTGGTGTTCCTCTTACACCGTAATGCCACGTGAGGAATGGTTGTATTTCATGGTGGTTTATTTTATTTTTTATGACTAACCATAGCAACTCCTATAGACCTAGTTTCACAGACAAGGGTTAGCCAGAGCCAGGACTATGCCTTAGCTAAATTAGTTAGTTTAATGAGCTTTTATAAAAATGCCTTAGAAAGAAAATATGACGAGTATGCATCTTGAGACAAAACTATGGGACTGACATATTTTAAGATATTTCCGAGCTAGTTATTTTAATTACAATTTAATCATTCATTTTAGTCTAAAGCCTTGTCTGCGAAACTATTTACTAATGAAGTAAATAAGCATAATCTATATTATAGGTTTTAATGAATTTCAAGAAAGTTGAACATATCATGTAACATTAAATTACGTGTAGCCATTACATCATATTTATCATGGTATGAGTTGCTACAGTGTTTTAAAATTGAAGTGATGTTATGATGTGTGAGGATGGAAATGTAATGTGTTTTGAAATTTTATTGTTAACTAATTAACATTGACAAAACGAGGTGTTGGTGCATTGGCTTCCATGTCGGTCATGGTAAGTATGTGTAAGCGTAGAGTACATGGTAACTTAATTCACCTCTTTAATTTTCTAAATGATTTATTTTAATATATTTTATTTAATGAATTTATTTGCAGTTCTTACTTTCCAGTGAGAAGACATGGCCACCCACCTGGGAGCCTAAAGATCATGTTCAGATATCACTTACTGCGTGTTAATCACATTATCAGTATAAACAAATGGTCCTATATAGCACTTAAAGTGGTTCTTTGGCTCGTTATCATAGGGGAACCACTTTTCATGCTATGTAGCACCCCTGATTCAATGTCAATTGCTGCTGCTATGAATCTCGACGTTCTCTGGATTTTGTGCTTCTGTGGCCGGTACCGGTGTTAAGGCTCAGTTGACGAGCCCCAGGTTCTTCGTTATCGGCCACCTCATTTAGGATTCGTCTCTCCTCGGCCTCTGGGTCGTGAACCTCCGATGATGAGCGACCCTACTCCCCCACTAATGTTAGATCGCTATAGCCAGCAAATCATTTATTATAAATTACTTGTTTGTTTATATTATGTGCGTGACTGAGACATGACTGGGCGTTGGTGAGTTAAATGTTTTTTCTGAAATTTTACAGAAAAACTGTAGTTACTTAAATTCCCCACAGTTTACGGGATGTGGTGGAAGAATTGCAATTCATCTTAAAGATACTACTCCAGCTTTGAAATTAGTGTTTTTGAACTATAGTCTCTTTACTATGTGCTTTTGTCTATCTTTTTTGTCTAGCCTACCTAAATACAACAAAGAATTCATAAATTACTTTTCTGACATTTTGGCTGGAATCATGCCCAAATATGAGCAAATTTTAATTGTTGGGGATTTTAACATTCATGTCTACTGCCCTAATAAGACTTTAGCTAGAGGCTTTTTAGAACTTATTGAGTCCTTTAATTTGAATAGCCCCACACATCAGCAAGGACATGTTTTAGATTAGGTTTTATCGTGTGGTCTACCTGTCTCTAACATTGAACGCTTTGACCTTTAGTGTGATAAGTGCGTGCGTGTGTGTTGTTTTGTTAGTACATGTGTATATTCTGTGTGTGGAGCGTTTGTATGTGGGTATGTCTGTCTTCTGTGTTTTCACCTTTTTCTTGTTTTTCCAGGTATAAATATAAATGTTTTGCCTATATGTATCATGTACAGCTGTTTTGTATCAATGAAAATTTTAAAAAGCGTATAAATAAAGTTGAGTTAAGTACTATGGATACGTGGGGGTGGGTTTTATGGTGTTTCGTTGCTAAACTAAAAATGTTTATAAAATCTAAAGAGAACAACAAATGTGTGGTTAAAAAACTCATTCTAATAATTACTGTTTGTGTCAGGGCCGGCCCGAGGCATAAGCGAACTAAGCGGCTGCTTGGGGCCCCCTGGCCACCAGGGGGCCCCCCAATCGTTTTTTTACAATTAAATAACTTAAAACAAGTTATATAAATGAATGAATAAATTAATTAATGAATATAAATGAATAAATGAAATGAATGAAATGAATAATTCAAGATAAGAAAAATCTGATTTGCCGACAACTGCTGCTGTGACTGCCAGCGGTTGAGTCATGCGCAATTGCGCTTAGACACATTTCGCGTGCATTGACAATTCGCGCCGGCGCGCAAGTGCGTGTCACTGTAATTAATAAATGACAAGCCATGTCACAAAAAAGGATGTATCCCTCTGGTAACGAAAAGAGAAAGAAGGAAAGTACAGAGGAGGAGAAAAAAGAGCAAGATAAAGGTATGTTTGAAAGATTAGTGAATATTGTGCTCACGTCACTTGAGGTAGCTGCTAGCCATGACTCGTGATCTTATATAAGCGCTCACCAGAGCGAACGTTAAATCCCCGCCATCAACAGTTAAATGTCTCGCATTATTAATATACATGTATCTAGGTGTATTTCACGTATTGATAATAGACATCAGTTTAAGTTGGAGAAAACAGCCGAAGGGGAACTTAACCTTATAAGTTAAAGGGATGCTCGCTAGCATTGCTGTGTGTGTTGAAGTGAATGTTAAAATATACCAATACCATGTTGGTTGCACCAATACATATGAATCCTTGTCTATTTTGGGTTTATATAGCTTTCCTGTAGCTCAGTGGTAAGAGCATTGCATTAACAACGAAAGGTTGTGGGTTCGATCCCAGGGGATTGCAAATACCTATGTGAATATAGAATAAAGCAATGTAATTTGCTTTGGATAAAAGCGTCTGCCAAGTGTCTAATTGTAAATGTATTTAAAAGATTGCACATTTAATTTACATTTGCATTTGCACATTTGCAAATTATTTATTTCTTGTTTTGTGACAGTTTGTATTCAGAAGATGAAGAGTAAAGTCTTTTATTTAAGTATCGTATTGAGTATTTTTATTCATTTATAATCTAACATTATAGCGTGACATTTGTGTCAATAATCTTCAAGCACAGGTGACTCCGCGTGCTGGGAGGGGGCCCCCAAATCAAATTCTGCTTAGGGCCCCCAAGAGGCTCGGGCCGGCACTGGTTTGTGTTGACACAATTATAATGCTTGTGACTGATACACTATGTTTAAATGTAGCTCTGCAGGCCCACCTGAAGATACCGATGATGGATTTCCCAGAAGTGAGTCTATGGAAATGTTTTATTTGAAAATGTAGATTTACTTGGACTTAGAAACAAGGAAGACACTGGTTTACACATCTCAAATATGCTCTGACTGTCTGCGTTCAATTTTTTGATGGTTTGGTTTGGTTTGGTTTGGACTAGACTGACATTAATCAGGGTTTATGAGGGACTGACCCTCAGATGAGACGTTATGTGTCATTAAACACAAATAGAAATACATAAAATTCATTCTATGGAGGAAAACACAACATCTAGCTGTTACTTATCAGAAAGTGAGTAGGACATATAGGACATTATATAGGACATATTTTACGAAATAAATTTATCAAATTGTCTTTGTACAGCATGTTTTATACATTGTTTGAGACCAGATTTGAAATTAATTGTTGAAGGAATTTTTAGTCTGTCTTTTTTTAGGCTGAAATGTTATGAATAAAACTCAAAAGCTTGTACATTAAAGTCTATTATTCTATTCTACTGATATTCGTTTCAAACCAGTAAGACGAACAAAAAGCTTTTCTTGTTTAGAAGCTAAGTATGACAATTAACTTAAATTTTAAGTTCAAACAAATGTCTTTATTATTAACTAGTACATTGATAATTAAGAGGTAATTATTAACAGTGACTGTAAAGTAAATGTGTTTTTTAGGTATAAAAGTGGCATATTTTGAGTTTTGGTCGCCTTTAGATTGGGCTAGAGTCATTGTTGGTTACGCAGATCTGGCTACCTGATATCAGTAGATGTCGCTGTTTATTCTCTCAAACAGCCTCCCACACGGGACAATTCAGATTCATTAAATTTACTTTTAATAACAGACAAATATTATCATGTCTGCTTCACACGTTAACCATGTTTAAATCTTGTTCATTTTCGCAGAATTTCAGCTAGCATCGATGCGGGGTGCGTCTTCGCAGTGTGAATCACGGTCACACGCAGGAGATTTGGATGTGTCTTGCCACATCATGTTTCAAGGTGTGTACAGTAATGTCAATGAAATTCGAGCAGATGTCAGGTCCTCTGCGACAGACGTGGAGAGAGTTTTTAAGAAGGTAAATGAATTACACATCATGCTTATAACCTTTAATGATCATATCAGTAGAGAAATTAATCATGTTCAAACAAACTATATATGACCGAGCAGATGGCAAACTTCTGAAAGCTTGTCGTTTAGGTTCAGCTTTACAGTTTTGTCTAATGCTATGTCATTAAATCAGACGCAATAATAGGTGCTGAAACAAACACAATTAAACGTTATAATCCAATAAAATAATTTTACTATAAAAATAAAAAAGGGTTTATTGTCATATACAGTATGTCCTTTGATAAACAGCGCAGGTCCAAAAGCTTCCACAAATGTAATAAAATAAGACCAACAAAAGATGTATAACTGAATCAAAATGTTGAGCGATGGGCAAATAGTTTTGGGTCTTTTCATTGTTTTATCTTCCTCACCATGCCCTTGTACATATTATAAATATATTTCTTTCAGGATCCTGTCCTTCCTCTCCTTTTCGAGCCTTGTGGACAGGTAGTGATACCATCCTGTGTGTGTTTTGTCTTGTGTGGAGACACGTGTCTATGGCGCTCGGATTGTTTCTTTTGCGAACGAGACTGAAAAGCACGGCATATAACACACGTGTACATCTCCATTTGTTTTATATGGAGACATACACGCATATATTCACGTACACACCTTAGCAACAAGTTGCTGTTGTATGGGTATGGGAGGATGTCACGGTGACGTCACGTAAGAAAGTTTACAAACATTTTGAAAGTGAAATTCAAGGACTTTTTAAGTACTCAATAATTATTTTTACCAGCACATTGAAACTCTATTTTCTTTTGTGATGACATCATGACAAAAATATATATTTTCTCCAGATGTAGACAAATATTTCAAAGGTTGTCCCCCTTTGTAAAACTAAAAGTTTTAATATAATCTAACAGTATAGTAGCGTAGAACAGAATTGCTCATTATCAAAGTGCACTACGTGATACACTCAAAGGACGTTCTAGTAAGTCTTGTTCTTTATACATTATGGGCTCAAAAGCATTTACAGTTTTTGAGATATGCAATTTTCGACAGTACATTGTTGCTTTTGAAATGAAGGCGTATGTGTTTGAATGCATGTCAGATTTGCTTATGATAGTGTGTATTATATTGGAGGTTCTGCATCTTTGCAAAAGTTATACTTATAAGTCAAATGAAGGTATGACTGAATTACAAAAAACATTTTAATGGCAAAATAAAAAATTGGGCTAGGCGAGCTGGGTCTGATGGACTCTGATATACCGGTGGTACATGATAGATCATCAGGCTTGGGTGAACCTGGTCTGTGGGCCTCATAGAGAGACAAAAGCTGGTATTAGTGTAGAAGCCATTCATACTTAAAAAGAGGATGTACATTGTTATTTAATTGATGACAGTACTTTATTTCATGTGCCATTTGTGTTTTGGGCTTTAGATAGATAGATGTCTGCTATTATCTGTAGATTACCATGTTAATAACAAGACTATTTTACTCATAATGTCTGCAGGTTATCATATTAATTGATCATATTGTTGATCACCTGCTATAAATAAGAGCGGCTCTGTTTTTACATTTCTCTTGCTTGAGGATCTGATGACCGAATACTCCAGATCTCGGTTTCATTTTGTTTATATTTTCCGGCTGAACAACTGAACAACGGAGCAGAAACTACCTCAGATGCACAACCACATTAAATAAATGATTAGGCTATTATTATATTATGCTACAGTTTTGTGTTTGAATTGTGATAATTTAAAGCCAAGAAATTGTTAAAATTTAGCATGTCGTGGGAACCAACAACAGCAGATATATTTACCTATATTTCTATTTATAACACAGCCACTTGAACATTAGCCCATCATGTAACCTCAGCAGAACAGTGCTTGGATATAATTATTTTTTATAAAATAGACATTTAGAACAAGTAATGCATCCATTCTATTCTCGACCTTACTTTTTATTTGTTATTGTATATTTCCTATCATGCTTGCACATAACTCATATTGTAAAATACATTTAAACCTTTTTCTATTGTGAAAGTAGTTTTTCACAGCCCTTAATAGTATTTTCTTGATATTCTTCAAATGTGCCACCTTATAAATGTCAAATGAACTGGGAATGGGAGGTTCCCTGTAAAAATGTTCACATAAGAGGTTTTACCATAAATCATAGTTAGATTATAGTAAAACCATGGTTCATTTTCACAAGGAGTTTATAAGTCCAAAGTCCAAAAGTTATTCATAATTTATTATGATTTTGTAATATGCATTCAAGTGAATTGTTTTATTTCTGAAATATTGCTATAGAATTCAGACAGAGTTATGTTCACTAAGAGATCTTTAGAAAGAAAGATTTATAAATTTGGCTGACTTTTGCAAATAACATTGTTTATAGGGTTGCGTCACCCAAAAATGAAAATTCTGTCATAATTTACTCACATTCGAGTTGTTGCAAATCTGTATAAATGTCTTTGTTCTGATGAGCACAGACATAGACAAGAATTCTTATAACCAGACAGATTTTGCCCCCCATTGACTACCATTCTTTTTCAGTTGGTTTACCTAAATGATTTGTTGAGACTCGTTCACGGATTCGTTCAGTGACCATTTTGTCATATATTACATACATACGCCAGTAGGTGGCAAAAAATTAGAGTGTCTTATAGGTAGTACAAGTCATTTTTATAACGTGTTTGTATAATTGTAATGTATATTACCCTACAATGTATCATATTCTGATGTTGTTGCATACAATAGTGACTCAGTTGCTGTATTAAGCCATTGACATGCTTTCTCTAATTCATTCGGTCAGCAACTCCTTGTTCACGAACAAGATGTCTGTTCGTATAACTGACTAGTTCATTTAAGGTGTTGTTTACATGAGTTCCTTTCCTGTTCCCATTTTACATGTTATAGTATGTAGATTGATTAAACGTCATTTTACGTCCCCGCGCGAAACTGTCCAAAGGGTGTTCGTTCACGAATGTAACATAACTAGTGAGAGTTGGCAACCCTGTTGATGTGTGTTATATTGTCAGTTTTCAGTATGGAGTCAGTAGTAGTGAATGTGATAGAAGTGGCCGCTCTTGGGAGACCCTTTCAGCTGGGTATGCTCTACGACTGCAGGAAAGATGCTCTGGTGCCAGGTACAACACATACATCTTTACTAAACCCTGTTGAGTAATATGTTATTCAGACAATGTGTTGTAGAGCAAACAAGATTTATTAAGATATCTCCTGCATTAACATAAACTGCATTAAGAGGTAAATGTGATGTTCTCCATGTGCTTTCATTTGAGTTATTTTACACAAGTTGCATGATTTAATAATCATTTCCAACCTCTAGCCTTCCTGATCTGCAGAACATAACAGTACATATGTCAAGAAACTGGAAATAATACAAATATTGTAAATGATTGATATCCCTAATAAATATACAAATACAATAGCTGAATTTGTACTGGAGAAATTAAAAAGGTGAAAGCTTTATGTATTACACTCAAAATCAGTGTTTGTTTGATGTGTGTAATATCTTAAGATACTTTACAGTAATTTATGAAACAGTGATTTTGTCCTACAGGAATCACTTTGTGGAATCAAGAGAAGCTCCAGCAGAGTATTCGATTCCATCCCCAAATTAATACAGATTTTAAAGTTGCAGCTTCAGACTCGATTGAAGACAAATCTAATTTATTGAACACTGATGGCTCTTTGAAATTGAGTCTGTTGGGTGGATTGATCAACGTGACCGGAGCAGCCAAATATCTCAATGACACCAAGAAGTCTTTCATTCAGCAGAGACTGACTTTACATTATCATTCAACGACCAGATTTGAAGCACTGACCATGAACCATTTAGCATCTGAAAATATAGCTCATCCTGATGTGTTTGATCGTGACACAGCGACACACGTGGTGACGGCAGTGCTGTATGGAGCAGATGCCTGCTTCCTGTTTGACAGAGAGGTTTCTTCAGACGAGGACAAAACCACAGTTGAAGGAGAAGTGAAGGCAGTGTATGACAAACTTAAATTAATTTTAGCAGATGTGAACGCCAATCTAAACATGACCGACGTTCAGAGGGAAGCAGTGGAAAAATTTACTGTCACATTCTATGGTGATTTTCAGTTACCATCTAATCCCACCTCTTTTGAAGATGCTTTGAAGGTTTTCGCGGATCTTCCAAAACTGTTGGGAGGAAACAGAGATCTTGCGGTCCCACTGAGAGTTTGGCTGTATCCTCTGAACAAACTTCACTCGAAAGCTTCAAAACTTCTGAAAGAAATCAGCAATGATCTATTCAGTGACATTGACTCAACATTAGAGAGTTTAAATACAACTGAGATGAAGTGCTGTGACCTTCTGAGAGATTCACCTGCTTTAGCTTTACCTGCATTTCACAATCAAATAAAAGACATGAAGAAGAACTGTCACACGTACAAGCTGAGACTCATGAAGAAACTTGGTTCTCTGTTGCCTCAAATCCGTGGAGATCAGATAAAAGACTCTGAACTGATTGGTCTTCTGAATGATCATGATAAATCTCCATTCAGAAGAAGAGACCTGTCAGAATGGCTGAAGGAGAGAGAGAGAGAGTCAGAGGTCATGAAAACATTACTCAGACAGCTGAAGGATTCTGGTGCGACGGTAGAAAACAACCTACAGGCAATCTTGATGGATCTAAACATTGGAACTGTGGTCAGTTACACGTTCACATCAATGGACTTGTCAGATGTGCTTCTTTCTAAACAAGAGACACACCTGAGATCTTTAAGGATGGAAAACTCCAATGACCCTGAGTCCAAGAAGAACTTGTCTTGGCTCACTCCTGCCATCCATAAGACTATGAGGAACAACCTGGAGATATTTAAGAACTTGATTGATTTTAATGATTGTAAACTAACCATGTTTATTGTGTCATCAAAAGAAATGGAGGATCAGCCAGGTTCGTGCATTCTCCTGTATGAAGATGGATGTGTTGAAGGTGTTTGCTTTGTTACTCCATCTAAACCAGATCATCCAAAAGCAGAGGTCAATGGTAACAGTGTGATTATAAATGTGGGGCACTCAACATGTCCCGCTACAGAGGAACTGAAGTTACTGTACAAAATGAAGCAGCAGCAGGACTGGACATCTCAACCTGTGCTGAAGAGACAAAATACTGTTACACTGACTGATCTGAGAGAATTCTGTGATTATGAGATTAAATGTGCAGCGGTGGGGAAACTGAATTACACCACTGAATCAGATGTCATTACTGTTAACATTTATTTAAGGTTATTTATTTAAGGTTATTATTTAAATAAATGAAATAAGTCTAGGGAGACTTGTATGCCTTAATATGTTATTAAAGCAATTTGTCGTTAGAGACACATACATTTTTGCAATTGCTTAATATAAAACTTAAAATGTAATACTCAATTTAACCTATGGAGGTTGCCATTTTTTGATGAAATAAAAAGTTTGAGTGTCAGAGTTGTGATTCTGGATCAGTTTAATTGGTTTGTTCACAATAGTATTCAAAGGATGAATCAGGATCACACAGATAACTGAGCACAAATCTGACTGCTGTTGTTTTGACTGTATCTTTAAATCTCATTGGCTGTTGATTTGTGACGAATGGTAATATTTTAACTTAAAATGATGCTGGCATATTTTCATTTTTAATTTTAGTCCTATTTGACAAACTCTTTCATTCTTTTACTGATAAAACGTCAAATGGGTTTTTTACTTCAGAAACTCAGTATTTCAGTTTAAAGATGAAACTCTTCCTTGTGTGTCGAAGTCTGTCGTTTCTTCAACATGTAAACCACCACAAAGTGCTTTTGTTCCTTATGTTCATCTGCGCGAGTGACTGAGAGAGAGAGAGAGAGAGTTTTAATGCATGGATGCCTTGAGCTTTAGCGGCTGCAGTTATTCAGATGTCAGGTGCATGATGGGTAGTGAGCGGTCTGATCTTCATTCTCATTGGTCGTGTGTTGCTGGTTAGTTCCGTGGATCTAAACTGAACAGATCTGTCTGTAGATAAAGACTAACTGTCTGTCAGTGAGGATCTGCTTCATTCAACAGTCTTCAATTAAAGTTTATAGAGACCAAACCAACACATCTCCTGTGTCTCTTTCTCATCAGTATAGACTGAAGATAAGCTTAAAGCGTTGTTTTAATAATGCCTTTGATGGCTATAAATGTGTGCTTATATGTTTTTTTTTTATGACACACAAAAACCCAAACAGACAAGATGAGCATTATTTTGGCCAACAGAGTTTCGTCTGTCATAACTGTTTGACTATTGCTCATAGACCTCATAAGTGTCTTTCACTTAAATGATGTAATAATGACTTAAAAAAATGAAATAAAAGGCATTTAATCTGTAAAACACCATTGGGGTGGTCAAACTTTTAGGATAGGTTGTGTTTGTGTCTGAACATGTTTCTACATTGTGGAGACCATTCTTCCCTTGAGTCATATTAAATTATTACAATTCTTTGACATCAGTTCTGTTGGTTTGTACAGTAGCCCTATTTCTAAAGTGCTTGACTGAGATATTTTTTGACAAATAGCTGCACGGTTTCTGTCAGACCTGCAGATGTCGGTGTTGATCTTTACCTTCAAAAACAGAGTAAAATGGGGAAAGACACTCCCTTGGGTAATATGACTACATTTAATTTCCTTTTGAAATTCCAAATGATACCAAAATTCAATTGGCAGTTTACAAATAAAGTCATTTCATCTGGGGAATGATATCTGTGAGAATAATCCTATCAGAACAGCTGTGAACTGTGTCTTTATATTACATTGAATAATAATAAGGAATATTTATTTTTGCTTTTGATATCTGATAAAGCCTTTGGCCCAAGAAACGTTTTTGCATGACACATCAGATTTAACAAGCAGATATACTTGTTCTGTTTTTGTCTCAGTAACAGTTTTATTATACGTAAATAAAATTAGATTAGAAGTGGAGGTGAGATTAAAGGCTGAGTCTAATTCTGAAAGTACCCTTATGGACTGTGTAAATAACCGTCTATGAACCTGTTAGTCTGGGCTTTAAAGTTTCCTTGATATGAGCAGTAAAAACATCTTTCTTTTTCTTTTGTTGTTGACACGAGCTGTGCATCAAAACAAAAACAGTACCCGTCACTTAGAAGAAACTAATATTATTTCCTTATTTTTAAATGTCAAGGACAGAACCACACCCAGTTACAGTAATGAGGATGTTTTTTTAAATCATAAAATTCATCTCAAGTCTCTTAAAAAAATCTGAATATTTAACTATCCAAACAGATCTGAGCCATGGTTTATAATGGCATAGAGCTCATACTTGAGAGGAATTCTGACATTAAAGTGAACTTTATTATTGCAGTTTAACAGTTTGGTTGGGTTTTTGGTTTATGTACTTGACATTGTGGGGTTTTCTAAAAACACTTGACTTACTGTGCAAACTGAATATTCTATCCCTTCGTACTGCCACCAAATGGTGCACTAAGGTTCTGTACAGGCCTGAAGGCTATCCCAACGGCAGTCTAGACACCACAGGAAAGCACACCATAGATCTGCCCATAAGGGTCAGTATCTGGTGAAGGAGTGTGTAATTCTCACCTGGACGCATCTGTGTTTGATATTTCACGGAGATGACGGTTGTTAAAATGTGCAGTAGATGTAGCCATATAATTGGTATGTAAGCCGGTTTTAGGATACAGAAACAGGTTCTGATGAACAAGGAAAATGTTAAAAGCGACACAAATGATGTAGGCCTATGTCACTATGAGAATATTAATAAAAAAACGATTTAAATGATATATTAATTGTGAAGTTTGAAATACAAATATTTTGATCATTAATCTATCTACCATCTAAACATGCTGTAAGTTTTAGAAACGAGTTAGACATTCTCCGATTAACCTAGAGGGAAATCGAAACCTGTTAAAGCTCAACAGGTAGTGCCACTTAAAGGTCACATCTACATTTTCCAGAAGAAAAAATCCAGCAGTAAAGGTGTATAGGAGGTTAAAAGATTTACATCCTTACAATATAAGTAGCCTACAGTTAAAAGATTATAGAGATCAACAAGTTGTGTGATTTTTTTAACATACTTTATTTTGATACAGTATTTTTGATTATAGCCATAAGATATTACAGAGATATGACAGCTATCACAGAGTAATATGATTTGTATGTTTGCTCAGAAGGCTTGGTTTTAAAATAATATAATTTAATATATTGATATATTCTCTCAACCATAAACAGTTTTGTGATGACAAGCAATAGCTAATAATTTTATTATAATTTATTTTTAAGATTTGAGAATGCTGAAACCACACATAATATCAAAAGCTTGTGACGTTTAATAACAGTGAGGTTCACACCCCTGAAGAACCCTTGGAATATTTAGAAAATGTATGTCCAGAACACTGTTTTAGAGGAAATGGCAATGCTTGTAAAGCAGCAGAAGAGAAAAAATATGTGAAAATGAAAGTATTACTGTACATGTGTTGTTGGAACTGTCCTGCCAGCTTGTTTTAGTACTGAAATTTCCATGGGTAAGTACCTGAAACTATCCTACATAGACTTTGTGGTGTCATTAATTCCTGAAAAGGTGTCACACCTATCATTATGCTCTAGTTTACTGTAGTATATTTGTTGTTTAATTTATGAGAAAGGTTGTCTTTAAGATAAGATGAAAGTACTTTATTCACTGTTTGCTCTGACAGATATTGATCTTGCCCTGACATTTTCCTTGTTCTTAACCTTTTGTTGGTTATACATCAGTCTTGGCATAACCTACAGTCGTGGCCAAAAGTATTGGCCGTGACATAATTGTTGTGTTTGCAAAGTTTGCTGCTTCTGGATTTGTAGATATTTTTTCACATGTTTCTATGGTATACTGGATATCTTAAATAAGTATATGTTAAGTTTTAAAGTCTTTTTGAGATTCAAAATGAGCAAGAAGACACTGGTATTAGCAACACTGCAAAAAAATGACATTCTTAAGCATTTATGGCTCTTTTTCTTGTAAAAATAAGAGTAATTTTACGATACATTTACATAACAAGAAAAATGACATAAAATGTTTAGTGTATATATTTTTCTTTCATTATACGAGACTATGTAGGTTTAGGCTTAAAACAAAATTAAAATGTACAGTAAGTTACTGGCAAACCTGCTGCGAAATTACTGCAAAGTTTTACAGTGTAGTTTAAAGACACACCTTTTTAGCCAAGCATTCACTCAATGCATAATATGCTAAATAAATACATTAATTAATGAACAGCAGGTGCGCTAATTATTCTCTTTTTGCCCTCCTCCCCCGCCTCGGGATGGGGCCTCTTAATAGTTCCCAGAAGTTAGAAACGCAAGGAGCTGCAGCAAAACAGACCGATTCCTTTCTTCCTCTTCGCAGAGCTCTCAGGATTTTGCACTCCCAATTTGAGCATGCTTGACGCGCATCAACATTTAAATATGAACCTGACCAATCGGTCAATTGTAATATCTAATAATACAAACTACAATATGTTGAAACATGACCAGACTAGTACTTCCTAAACCTTACGGATTTGACTCTACTAATAATATTGTTGTTGTAATAGGCTAACCACAACCTATAAATGCACCAAAAATTTCAAACGAATCAATTCATTCTTGCTCTTTAATTATATTTCTATATTATTTTAACTATTTTTAAACAACAGTTTAACAACATTTAACAAAAAATTTAAAAACAATTGTCTGCAACTTTGTTGTTTGACTTTTTGTGAGGCTACAGATATAGACATCAAAGGAATATTGCTTGGATTTGTCATTCCTATCCAAACCTCAAATGTTCTTGAAAAATTGATTGTATTTCAATCAATGTGGTAATACTTGCATAGCTAAAACCATGTCTGTCTATTTATCTAATTTGCACTCACTTGTTGTAAAATGCACATATCACACATATGTAGCTCAAGAAAATCTTATATTTGTTTGGGACAAACTCCGTTTTTGGACCTCGGTACTTCTAAAATCCTGGGTACGTTGTAAATTTTGTTCTCTTTTCATGTTCATTAATGAATTATATTTCACCAATACTTCTGTTACTGTGGGTTGAAGGTTTACAGTTATTTAATTTGAAACAGTATTAACATTGCACTAGATTCCAACTATAAAATGTTTTGCATTGAACAGGTTTTGGTTTGATGTTAATTTATTTGCATGAGGTATAATAATATACCAAAATATAATAATATACATGTGAACAGTTTGATTTTAAAACCAAAACTTTTTTTTCAAATGTTGATTGTGGCCTTAAAAATCTTCAGGGAAGTCTGTGTGTTTGCATCTGGAAAAGTATGGAATTTCAAAAATGGAAAATGTGTAGGAACCTGATAATCTGTAAGAATTTTCTAAACATTCAGTCGAGAAAGGAAAATGGGAAATGGAAAATGGTTCTTCTGTGGCATCACTAACTGTTGCGATGATACTAATATATAGGTTGAAATATATGTGGGGATCTTTCAAAACCTGAAAGTCTGGTGTACTTTGAACTTTGTTTGAAGTTTCTTTGATTTCATTATCAAGTAAACATTTCAACAGTGCTGCACAACATAACTTTATTGAATAAATTGAAATATGGGTGTAAAAATATATCTTGACAGTGAAAATAAATTCTTTAAAAGAATAGCAATAACTGGTTTAAAATTATTAAGAAAATTAGTAATATACTTTGCTCAAGAAAATAATAAAATTGGCCAAGTAGTTGTGTCTTTAGTATAACTGATTTTGATGATTTGTGATTGATTTTTATTGTGTTTTCTGTACAGTACAGTATTCTTTGCATTTAGTTTATTTCTATACACACACATACAGAGATTTTTTGAGGTGGTTCGTTTTTAGTGCAACACAGATATTTGCAACACGGACATATACTGATATAGGTGATTCTTTGACAACTTTTTTCAAAGTTAACCACTTACTACAATTCAAACAGACAGAAATGAAGATTCTTCCAAGGTGTTAAATGTTTGTTGTGAGAAGATGATAGAATTGCAAATATAAAAATGGTACTACAATAGTAATACAGCTAAAAATATTATAAATTGTATGGAATTGGTGCTTGTCTTGGTGCGACACCAGATGCGCACATAATAAATTGTGTGCTTGTCTGTAGGCACTTGTAAGCAGGTTTTAGACAAAGAAAGCAGTATTCAATTTTGCATTCAAAACAAAAAATCATTTTACAGTTCTCACCATTGTGTTCAACGAGTGTGCCACAGTTGGGACATGCACGAATAGATGGACACTGAATGCTTCTAACTGAGCCTAAAGTGACCAATTTACAGTCTCTCAGCAATTCCAGGTCTTGATTGACACAACCCAAGTTGCCACATCGATCAGCACGACCTCGATGTCCTTTCCACTCCCTCTGACATTGCCAGCAGAATTGAAAGATTCTCCTTAATCTCGCAGAGCATATTGCACACTCCACACAAAGATTATTGGAGTCTATTCTTTCAATAAAGGTGTCACAACAAGGGCACTGTAAAATAAAGCACATGGATAGTTGACGATCAAGTCGTAAATTGTGTGACATAGCAAAATTTAGAAAATGAACTGTTAATATTACATTGTTTTATATTATTAACATTAATAGCATATAATACAAAATAGCATGAGAGAGATTTAACTTCATTGTTTTTTTATTTTTGTGCCATAGGAAAAATGTGTATAGCTATAAGTCGGTCTACCCACATAGAAAAGACATTCATTAAATATAATTCATGTATATGTATGACCTTCAAAAGGAACTTTAACGTACATTCTTGATGCCAAGTGACTGTGAAGCATGTTTTCCAAGAGTTTCTTCAAAATATCGTTGCTCTTCGAATGTAAGCTTAGCCAATTTTCGGATCTCATAGTATGGCCACTCTTCTTTACATACAGGACATCTTAGTACTGTTTGTTTCTAAAAAAATAAACCACACCAGACTATAACTTTCCAAGGTAATTTAAACATGTTTGAGCAAAGCATTCGTTGAAACAACAAAGCATTTTAGGGTTGGAAAAATACATCACTTACAGTTTCTAACAGAGTTCTGCAATAAGCCGTCAGTGAGTCTGGATGTGCGACATGGCCACATGATAAAACAGCCCTCAAAAAGCTCGGGTCATCGTCAAGTGGATCTGAAACGTTTGGGAAACTTCAGAATGTAGATTAAAAACGTTCACCCCGGTATTTAGGACATGTTTTGTGGTCACACTAAGCTCGGCAATAGTAAATAAGGATGTGATTACACAGCTCAATGTACGCAAGTATTCTTTTTCTTGTACTGTCAATCCATTCAATACGATTTAATGTGTAAAATAGTTTACGCAGAAGAAAGAACATTAGTTTAGTAGGCTTTGTTTCAAACTTACCGATGTCGCTTGGTTTCGTCACTAATATGATGCCATTGTCGTGTGGCGTGAATTCCTTAATGTTGTAAGACATTTCAAAAGAGAGTCACGTTCAGTTGTTAGCAGTTGAGCTTCAACTCTGTTCAGTCACTTGGTCTCCAGCTTAAATAACTGAAGGTCACGTGATCGGAGACGGGTTTCCTTACTAATGTTTGAACGTCATGCACAGTTGTAATTGTATTAAATTTATATACAAAGTCTGATAAAAATAAAACTGCAAGAAAAAATATAAGAAAGCAAAAAGCTAATATCATAATGAAAATGAAACAAAAAGGAGTATTATATAATTTATAATAAATAAGATAATATAGGCTATTCAAATTACCAGAGAACGTTATTCAAAAATAATTTAGATCAATAGAAAGGAAAGAATAAAATACATGGTGCAGTAAAGAACAGAACCCTGTATTTCAGCTTATGGGCACACATTTGGGATATTTCATTTTTTCAGAAAGCTGGTCCAGCTGCAGGTCGCACATAGCTAAACACAGACACCACTGGTTTTTAATAAACTCTAAATGTGCATTTTTAAGTTTATATTTAATGAGCATATCTGCAATGCATTTAGGAGAGTTTGTAAATGAGTAATTATGAACTTGTTGAAATCTATTCTAAATATAATTGGTGTAAGAAGGCTATATTTTAGTCCTGGTCATAGTCCTGGTAGCAGCAGCGACCTTATGGTTTATTTAAGAAGGCTGGTTAGGGTCCATGGTAATATTATTTGTCACATTTGGCTGTCAATTTGATAAAATCATATTAAAAAAAATACATATTGCTAAAAAATACATGGATATTTTTACTAATCCTCCCACTTATTTTGACATATCAGATCAAGCTTGGATGCTCATTACTCAACCATGGTACTGGAACTACACTCCAGCCAGGGGGTGATAAAACAAGGATATCTTATACACTGCAACACCATTAGTCAAAACGCTACTTTTGACATTAGCATAATCAGGCACAGGAATGAATCATTTTAAATGATTATGCATACCTTGAAACTTTTCACTCATCTTGGTTATGACAGTGAAGCAAAAGTTAGAATTCTTGGGAAAATAGTTACGTCTTTACGATTTTATTCTAATTGCTATATTTAAGCTTTAAAAAAGGCATTAAACCTGATTTCAGTGTTACTGTAAAAAACACCGGGTTATTTTTGTGGTTAGGTAAAATATGCACAAAACCAAAACAGTGGATAACATTTACCTCAAACATTTCAAAGTAATTTTGCAATGACCTCTAATTAGAGTATTAGTGGACTGTTAGGTTATAGGGATAGATTGAGTTACGTCCCCAGTTTAAATATAGGGGTAGGAGAGGATGCACAATAAATGTGAAAAAATTAAAAACAATCTTGTCTCAAAAATCACAACTTGACCTCAGTTTGCTCATTTAAAGACGTTTTGATGACGCCGGTTTATTATAACATTTACATTTAGCAGACACTTTTATCCAAAGCGACTTACATTGCTTTATCCTATACATTTTACGAAGGGATTAGCAATTCCCTGGGATCGAACCCATAACCTTGCGTTGTTAATGCAATGCTCATACCACTGAGCTACAGGAAAGCTACTATAAGTGTCAGTTACGATGAAATGAATCAATAGTTACCTCAGGCGGACCTTAACAAAACAACAAACAATAATACTCTTTTTATAGATTCTCATTTACCTTTCAAATAAAAAAGAAAGCCTTTAGGCAGAAATAGGTTGCTGCCCTTCCTCCCTCTCTTTGGCCAAACAGGAGAAAAGATTGAAAGAAAAAAAGAAAAGGAGCCCGTTCCATACAAATACCGGAGCAGTCTTTGTTTACGGTGCCAACACAACAACATACGGAGCAACTTTTACACAATACAACACTTTAAGAACTTCCCACAAGTTCAGACACAAGGCACGTCTCTCTCTCTGTTGCTTGCGTGAAGTGGTCCTTTCATGCCACGAACAGTTAGGTCAGGCAGTCTGGGAACTAGGTGCAGTAGCTGTCCGCTAATTAGAGAGAGAGTGCGGTATAGAGAAACACAGGGAAGTTAGGGGGAGAGAAAAACACACAGCAAAAAAAGCCAAAATAACGTCTCGGGTTACTTGGGTGTAAAAAAGCAGGACCGAGATGCTGCGTTTCAAATGCTATGGGAGACGTCTTTGTTTGACCGGTTGTGAAGCACGTGTGTCAAACACGGCAAATTATGTTGGCTTTAAATAACCTCGGCAGATGACGTGGCTAATTACACCAGCAGGTTATAAATACACTTGGCGTGAACGCGTCTTCAGGTTCCAGCTTTGTCTGAAAGGACGTCCGGGCACGTCTACAGTGCGGCATTGATGCATTGAGGCGTGGCATCTTGTTCCCGCTTTTTCAGGGAACAGGGTTACAGCGAAGTAACCCGAGACGTTCCCTATCAAAAGCTACACTCGATGCTGCGTTTCAAACACTATGGGACCAATACCAGCGCCACCGCATTGGAAGTGTCTTGACCCCCAAGGTTGTGTGGTGTGTGTGAACAATCCGAAAGGAGGCCTCAGATATGACTCTGGGATGTAGACTCCAGGACACGTGAGCCTGGAGTAGCATTGAAATCCAGACTATAAAATATGACAAATGAGTGCGGAGAGGACCAGCCCGCCGCATCACACACATGCTGCAAGGGGACACCTCTTGCTAAGGCCGTAGAAGATGAAACTCCCTTGTTAAATTTGCTCTGACTCCTAGAGGTGAAGCTTGACTGCACGCCTCATAGGCCCGAGCAATAGCATTCATTACCCAATGTGACATTGTTTGCTTGGTGGCAGCCACCTCTTTGTTGCAGCCCCAATAGCATATGAAAAGCTGCTCCGATTTACGCCACCGGCTAGTGCGGTGGACGTAAGTCTGAAGAGCGCGTACTGGACACAGTAGGTGTAATCGTTCCTGTATCGACATCGTGCACGGCGGAGGGCAGAAGGCCTCAAGAACAACCGGATGCATGTGGAGAATGGAACTTTCGCCAGATAACTAAGGTGAGGATGCAGAATAGCTTTGACTATCCCAGAGGCAAAAATTAAACAGGATAGCGAGGTCGAGAGCGCCTGCAAATCTCAGACAGGTGATTGCCATTAGAAAAACGGTCAGAAAAAAAGGTCAGAAGCCTGACTCCATAGGTTCGAAAGGGGCACTCACCAGACCCTCGAGGAACTATTGCTAGGTCCCATGAAGGGACTGTCTGTCTAGAAGGAGGCCTCAGCCGCCTCGCTCAACGAATAAAGCGGGCGACTAAAGGGTGTTTCCAACAGAAACCCCATCGATCAGGGCGTGACAGGCCGAAATAGCAGCCACATAAACCCTAAGAGCTCCTTCTAGTGGAGGGGCCCTTACACTTAGAATAGTGTCTTCTACATCAGGAGGAAGCCCAGCTCCTCTCAGCTGGTGCCCTTAAGGGGCCAGGCATGGCGGTTCCAGAGCTCGGGATGTGCCTGAGACCAAAGATCTCTCCTGACTGGGATCTCCCATGGCGAGTTGTCGAGGAGGGATATAAGGTCCGAGAACCAAATTCTGGTTGGCCAACGGGGACCTATCAATAAGAGTCGCGAACCCTGTTGACGGACCTTTGCCAGGACTCCTGGGAGCAGAGCTATTGGAGGAAATGCGTAAAGATGCAATCTAGGCCACGTATGGGCCATCACGTCCAGACCCAGGGGAGCTAGATGAGTCAGAGAGAAGTAGAAGGGATATTGTGATGTCTCCTGTGTAGCAAAGAGGTCCACCTCTGCTTCATAAAATCTTTCCCAGATTTGTTTGACTATCTAGGGGTGGAGTTTCCACTCCCCGTTCATCGCAGCTTGTCTCGACAGCAAGTCTGCTCCCACATTCATTTGCCCCGGTATGTGAACTGCTCTGAGGGACAGGAATTTGCACTCTGCCCATGGCAGGATCTGGTGGGCCAGTTTGTTCAGGTGGCGCGACGGCAGCCCGCCCTGGTAATTTATGTAAGAAACTACTGAAGTGTTGTCCACCCGCACTAGGACATGGTAGCCTCGTAACTGCCGGAGGAAGTATTTCAGGGCCCGAAATACAGCCATCATTTCGAGGCAATTGATGTGCCAATTGAGAAGATGACCTCTCCAGATCCCTTGGGCTGGGCGGCCATTTAAGACCGCATCCCAACCTGTGAGGGACGCGTCTGTCGTTAGCATCTTGCAAAGACTACACGGACCGAGAGTGGGACCTAAAGTCAGAAATCAAGGCCTGAACCACATAGAAAGAGTGTGAAGCCCCTGCCCTTATATGATAGGGTTCAGCTATTTGTCCAGCATAGCTTGTAATTCTTGTGTCAACAGATGCGCCGCTCTGGTTGCACGGAATTGGAGACCATGACGTTGAAAAGCGGATGGTGATAAGCAAATTGAATTCTGTAGTCCTCGTTTTGCCACACTATGAGAGTTCCGTCCGAATTTGAGGGGACTTCTGAGTCGGACAACTCCTCTTTTGAGTCGTGCCGAATTTATCCTTTCTCGTACGTCGTTTGTCTGCCAGTTTACAGGGGGATTTGAGAGCCAATTACCATCTCCCGACCGGCAATCTGAAGGTCAGATGAATATCTGACATGTCAGAAATTTTGGTTGCCGCTCGTGAGTGTATCGCACTGTTGAAGCAGAGCTTGAGAGCACATAGACGAAAACGACATACAATTTACTCATACAGTGTGAGTTGGTATTTAACAAGAACTTTGCTGAAATCCCACAGTATACCCCAGCCTTAAGAGCGTGAGTCCAGTTTTGTGCATGAGCAACAGAATTCAGCATGCGTGCAGAGAGGTGCGTAATCTTACACATTAACATTATCGCGCATACAACAACACGCTCTTGACATTTGTCAGTAAAAGCATGCTATGAAAGAAGTATTTACTGTATTTATATAAACAATGCACACTCAGTTTAATTAAGCACCGATGACGCATTGTTTGATGATTACAAAGCGTTCTACATTTAATAGAAAATAGGATTAAAACTAGATTTGTGGTTTCTATTTGTGTTTTGTGGCCTGGATGAGTTTTGGATGTCCTGGCCTGAATTTGTGGCCGAGTCCATCCCTGCACCATAGTCTTGGTTACTTGTAACACATGGGATAAGATGTAACTTTGATGTTCAAAAGGATTTGTAACCTAGTGAAATAAGGTGACAAAATGGATTTATATTTTTTTCAATACTTTTAAACATACAGTATAAAAGGCATTACATCTATGGAAAGTCCTCACAATGTTGTGTACAATTATAAAAGTTGTTTAATATAAATGTTTAATTTTAATCGATTAAACTGCATATGTTAAGGTTTGTGTTTAATTCCATCTGACATAACATATCCAATATAAAGCAATTTAACTTTCAAAAAACAAACAATACATTTGTTTACCCTATAATAATGATAAAGATTCAAATAGCTCAAATGTCCTATTAAATAAACATTTTACATGACTTCAAAACACTACGGTTAGAATATAATCAAATATGTTACGTATGATGAGAGCCATGAGATTTTCCACCAGTACCAGCACGGTTTCTGATATATTTATAAACTTGTGCTGTCGAACTGTTGAATAAATGCAGTATCACTCCCATAGTTGTGATAGTGCTCTTATATCAGTATGGCTGTTATTAGGCCTTTTTGTAGCTCAGTGGTAAGAGCATTGCATTAACAGGGCAAGGTAGTGTGTTCTGTCCCAGGCGATTGCAAATACCTATCTATAAATGTATAGGATAATGCAATGTAAATCGCTTTGGATTAAAGGCGTCTGCCAAATGCGTAAATGTAAATGTAGGCCAGAGGCTATCACATCCGCTGATATAGGAGCACTATCACACTCCTACTTGAGCGATATTGCATGAATATCTTTAGGTAAGTTTATCAAAATTATTCTCATCACTTTCATGAGATGTTATATTAAGTTACCTAAAAGCAGAAAAGCAACAACAAATAAAACAGAAAATATTCATTTGTTGCTCTTCACAATCGATTTGGAGGTGAGTTTTGTCGCCATCATTTAGATAAATCGCAGTTACAAGAAGGGGTATGTTCTGATCTAAATCACTTTAGTTTGTATTTTCCTCAGTCCGAGAAGAAGTCCAGTCAGGATTTATTTATTGCTCTTCGGGAGCCAGAGATGTTCCGTCATCTGCGTCAGAGTGTTCAGGATTTTGTTCAGATCCAGAAGAAATCCTGTCAGAATTAATTTGTTTACTTTCAGGATCCAGATATTTTATGTCCTCTGCATCAGAGCGTTCAGGATTTTTTTCAGCTCCAGAAGAAATCCTGTCAGGATTCATTTGTTTATTTTTGGGATCCAGATATTTTACGTCATCTGTGTCTGAGCGTTCCGGATTTTGTCCAACTCCAGATTAAATCCTGTCAGAGTTCATTGTTTTTATTTTGGGATCCAGAGATGTTCCGTCATCTGCGTCAGAGTGTTCAGGATTTTGTTCAGCTCCAGAAGAAATCCTGTCAGGATTCATTGGTTTTATTTCGGGATCCATAGATGTTCCGTCCTCTGAGTCAGAGCATTCAGGATTTTGTTCAGCTCCAGAAGAAATCCTGTCAGAATTCATTGTTTTTATTTTGGGATCCAGAAATGTTCCGTCATCTGGGTCAGAGCGTTCAGGATTTTGTTCAGCTCCAGAAGAAATCCTGTCAGAATTCATTGTTTTTATTTTGGGATCCAGAAATGTTCCGTCATCTGGGTCAGAGCGTTCAGGATTTTGTTCAGCTCCAGAAGAAATCCTGTCAGGATTCATTGTTTTTATTTCGGGATCAAGAGATGTTCCGTCGTCTGCGCAAGAGTGTTCAGGATTTGGTTCAGCTCCAGAAGAAATCCTGTCAGAATTCATTGTTTTTATTTCGGGATCAAGAGATGTTCCGTCATCTGGGTCAGAGCGTTCAGGATTTTGTTCAGCTCCAGAAGAAATCCTGTCAGAATTAATTTTTTTATTTTCGGGATCCAGATATCTTATGTCATCTGCATCAGAGCGTTCAGGATTTTGTTCAGATCCAGAAGAAATCCTGTCAGGATTCATTGGTTTTATTTTGGGATCAAAAGATGTACCGTCATCTGCATCAGAGCGTTCAGGATTTTGTTCAGCTCCAGTAGAAATCCTGTTAGGATTCATTGTTTTTATTTTGGGATCCAGAAATTTTCTGTCATCTGGGTCAGAGCGTTCAGGATTTTGTTCAGATCCAGAAGAAATCCTGTCAGGATTCATTGGTTTTATTTTGGGATCAAAAGATGTACCGTCATCTGCATCAGAGCGTTCAGGATTTTGTTCAGCTCCAGTAGAAATCCTGTTAGGATTCATTGTTTTTATTTTGGGATCCAGAAATTTTCTGTCATCTGGGTCAGAGCGTTCAGGATTTTGTTCAGCTCCAGAAGAAATCCTGTCAGAATTCATTGTTTTTATTTTGGGATCCAGAAATGTTCCGTCATCTGGGTCAGAGCGTTCAGGATTTTGTTCAGCTCCAGAAGAAATCCTGTCAGAATTCATTGTTTTTATTTTGGGATCCAGAAATGTTCCGTCATCTGGGTCAGAGCGTTCAGGATTTTGTTCAGCTCCAGAAGAAATCCTGTCAGGATTCATTGTTTTTATTTCGGGATCAAGAGATGTTCCGTCGTCTGCGCAAGAGTGTTCAGGATTTGGTTCAGCTCCAGAAGAAATCCTGTCAGGATTCATTGTTTTTATTTCGGGATCAAGAGATGTTCCGTCGTCTGCGCAAGAGTGTTCAGGATTTGGTTCAGCTCCAGAAGAAATCCTGTCAGGATTCATTGTTTTTATTTCGGGATCAAGAGATGTTCTGTCCTCTGCGTCAGAGTGTTCAGGATTTTGTTCAGCTCCAGAAGAAATCCTGTCAGAATTAATTTGTTTATTTTCGGGATCCAGATATCTTACGTCATCTGCATCAGAGTGTTCAGGATCTAGTTCAGCTCCAGAAGAAATCCTGTCAGGATTCATTGTTTTTATTTTGGGATCCAGAAATGTTCCGTCATCTGCATCAGAGCGTTCAGGATTTTGTTCAGCTCCAGAAGAAATCCTGTCAGAATTCATTGTTTTTATTTCGGGATCAAGAGATGTTCCGTCCTCTGCGCCAGAGTGTTCAGGATTTTTTTCAGCTTCAGAATGAATCCTGTCAGGATTCATAGTTTTTATTTCGGGATCAAGAGATGTTCTGTCCTTTGCGCCAGAGTGTTCAGAATTTTGTTCAGCTCCAGATGAAATCCTGTCAGAATTCATTGTTTTTATTTCGGGATCCAGAGATGTTCCGTCCTCTGCGTCAGAGTGTTCAGGATTTTGTTCAGCTCCAGAAGAAATCCTGTCAGAATTCATTGGTTTCATATAGGCATCCAGAGATGATCCGTTGTCTGCCTCAGAACGTTCAGGATCTAGTTCAGCTCCAGAAGAAATCCTGTCAGGATTCATTGTTTTTATTTTGGGATCCAGAAATGTTCCGTCATCTGGGTCAGAGCGTTCAGGATTTATTTCAGCTCCAGAAGAAATCCTGTCAGGATTCATTGTTTTTATTTCGGGATCAAGAGATGTTCCGTCCTCTGCGCAAAAGTGTTCAGGATTTGGTTCAGCTCCAGAAGAAATCCTGTCAGAATTCATTGTTTTTATTTCGGGATCAAGAGATGTTCCGTCATCTGGGTCAGAGCGTTCAGGATTTTGTTCAGCTCCAGAAGAAATCCTGTCCGAATTAATTTGTTTATTTTCGGGATCCAGATATTTTATGTCATCTGCATCAGAGCGTTCAGGATTTTGTTCAGATCCAGAAGAAATCCTGTCAGGATTCATTGTTTTTATTTGGGGATCCAGAAATTTTCCGTCATCTGGGTCAGAGCGTTCAGGATTTTGTTCAGCTCCAGAAGAAATCCTGTCAGAGTTAATTTTTTTATTTTCGGGATCCAGATATCTTATGTCATCTGCATCAGAGCGTTCAGGATTTTGTTCAGATCCAGAAGAAATCCTGTCAGGATTCATTGGTTTTATTTTGGGATCAAAAGATGTACCGTCATCTGCATCAGAGCGTTCAGGATTTTGTTCAGCTCCAGAAGAAATCCTGTCAGGATTCATTGGTTTTATTTTGGGATCAAAAGATGTACCGTCATCTGCATCAGAGCGTTCAGGATTTTGTTCAGCTCCAGTAGAAATCCTGTCAGGATTCATTGTTTTTATTTTGGGATCCAGAAATTTTCTGTCATCTGGGTCAGAGCGTTCAGGATTTTGTTCAGATCCAGAAGAAATCCTGTCAGGATTCATTGTTTTTATTTTGGGATCCAGAAATTTTCCGTCATCTGGGTCAGAGCGTTCAGGATTTTGTTCAGCTCCAGAAGAAATCCTGTCAGAATTAATTTGTTTATTTTCGGGATCCAGATATCTTATGTCATCTGCATCAGAGCGTTCAGGATTTTGTTCAGATCCAGAAGAAATCCTGTCAGGATTCATTGGTTTTATTTTGGGATCAAAAGATGTACCGTCATCTGCATCAGAGCGTTCAGGATTTTGTTCAGCTCCAGTAGAAATCCTGTCAGGATTCATTGTTTTTATTTCAGGATCTAGAGATGATCCGTCCTCTGCATCGGAGCATTCAGGATTTTGTTCATCTCCAGAAGAAATCCTGTCAGGATTCATTGTTTTTATTTCAGGATCTAGAGATGATCCGTCCTCTGCGTCGGAGCGTTCAGGATTTTGTTCAGCTCTAGAAGAAATCCTGTCAGGATTCATTGGTTTTATTTCGGGATACAGATATTTTATGTCATCTGCGTCAGAGTGTTCAGGATTGTGTGCCTGTGAAGATATCCTGTCAAGATTTATTTGATGCTCTTCAGAAATCATCTGTTTTTTTGTTTTGCTTTCATCATGCAGAGTAGTCTCAGTCCATTTTACTGCTCTGTCATCCATTAATTTTTTTTGATCCCCTGATGATTGAGACATACCTGTGAGAGCAATGTTTTCAAAATGAAAAATAATAGCTACATATTTCAAATGTTAAAAATACATTGCAGCATTTCACAGATTCCAAAAGTATGTAATGATCTCTTAACATATCTATACTCATAATCATTCTTTATCTTATTCCACAAGGTCTCATAAGATAAGATCATAATAAGTCTGGATAAAGATTGCAAATAAGTGACATAAGCAATTTTTTATGATTTTTGGGTTGCAATATATATATTTTTTAAAGTATGCCCCTTACGTACATTGTTTGTAGAAAAGTATATATGGCGCTTGAGAAAGCCTGTAAAAAGTGAAATGTTTAGAAACAGAGAAATAGAAAATAATCACATGGCAAAATAATCTTACATTTTAAGACTTAAAGAGACAAAATTAGGCACTAATAAATCAGTTTTGTCTAATTTAATACTAAAATTTATGGGAGTGCAGCTTACATATCTTCATCAGGAAGCACATTGGTTATCTGTACAAAGACAAATTTTATACAATTAATAACATGTATCACTCAATAATGGTTGTTTCTTCTAACCAATATGACTGGTCTTTGTGCATCCTCGTAAAATCTTTTGGTTACCGATCACACAAACCATAGAAGAAATCTATTTGTGTTCAGCTATGATCAATTTGGTGAACCACTCCATGTAAAAAAAATGTAATGTTAAAAAATAGTTCATAACTTAAGTTGCCTTAAAATAATGGATCAGCTAAAAAAACAAGTATTTGCACAAATGTCTAGTTTCTTATTCTTCTTGTCTAGTCCAAAGCATCATATATTGCATGTGTGTAAGCATATATCATATATTGATGCTTTGGGTTTGTATATGGTGGGATCTTTATTATGTAAATATGCACCACGCAACTTCTAGTGCGATACATATTTGGCGTAAATGACGCGTTATTGGTTACGCATACAGAGCTGACAATGTGAGCTTTATGATACATAATTTATCTGGTGAAACACACATGAAAGTGACGCTAGCATCACGGCTAATCTTGCTAACTTTCCTGATATCTAATCTAAATATGTTTCGTATTGCATACAATATATATTCTACATTTGTTATGTTTTCATATCGTAATGAGGATGTTTGTGTAACATCCCGTCATAACTAGTTCCATAATGGCACGCTAATTGAGAGTTGTTATCGCTTCATTTGAAATGCGCTGTTTTACTGAACAGTATGCAAATATTTATGCTAGACATTGAGTTATTTATTTCTGTTTATTGTTCATTGCAGAAACTACCTCCAATGCATAGCAGCATGGGTATATGCTATATGGTGAGACCCTGTACATAAATAAATGGTAGAAAGACTTCTGATGACTCCGACTCCATGATCAGAGTGCTGAAGCAGTTAAGACTTTTAAAGAGTTGGCATTGGGTGGTCAATCCCCAACAAGAAGTTTGTATTTATGAACTTAAAGGGAAATTTCACCCTAAAATGAAAATTCCTTCATACTAACCCTCTTGTTATTTCAAACCTCTATGACTTACTTTCTTTCTTCTAAAGAACACAAGAAGATATTTTGAAGAATGTTGATAACTGAACAGCATTTGCAGCCTTTGACTTCTATTGTATCGACCAATGCAGGTGAATGGCATCCAACACTGTTCGGTCAACAACAGTTTTCAAAAAATCTTCTTCTGTGTTCTGCGGAAGCAAAAAACTCATAAAGGTTTGATGTGACCATTTTTTGGTCAACTATCACTTAAAGTTGTTGATTATAAATTTACCACAGTTTTCAAAACTGTATAAATTCATTTACCGTAAGTGGGCATGTTTTGTGGAGTTTGGACAGCTGTTACACAGTATTTACAGTAACTGTTTATTACTTTGAAATTGGATTACATAATTTTATTATATAACTTTTTTCCAAGCCAGTAACTTTGTTATTCATTCACGTTTGGCTTAACAACTTGGCAGACTGCCTGCTTTCAAACACGGCAACATTACACACTGCATGAAATGTCATTTTCATGATCTCATGTTATGTTCGCTTTAACTATTTTTATGTCACTAAATTTCTGTTCCTTAAGTGGTACAACCCGAATACCGGAAAAGTAGGGATGTTTTTAAAATTTGAATAAAATGAAAACTAAAAGACGTTCAAATCACATGAGCCAGTATTTCATTCACAATAGAACATAGATAAAATAGAAAATGTTTAAACTGAGAAATGTTACAATTTTATGCACAAAATGAGCTCATTTCAAATTTGATTCCTGCAACAGGTATCAAAATAGTTGGGACGGGGGCAGAGTAGCTGAAGAGTTTGTGGTTGTCTTTGATGTATTTTTCGTTTAATGATGCGCCAAATGTTCTCTATAGGTGAAAGATCTGTACTGCAGGCAGGCTCCCTCCTCTTAAGCCCGGAGGACATGGCGTCCGTGATTTCCAAGAAGAATGGCAAATTTGGACCCGTCTGATAGGAGAACAATATTCCACTTTGAAATAGTCAATTTTAAATGAGCTTTGGCCCACAGGACATGACGCCACTTCTGGACCATGTTCACATATAGCATTCTTTTTGCATGATTGCGCTTCAGTTGGCATCTGCTGATGGCACGGCGGATTGTGTTTACCGTGGTTTCTGGAAGTATTCCTGGACCCTTTTAGTGATGTCATTTACACAATCATGCTGATGAGTGATGCAGTGTCGTCTGAGGGCCGGAAGACCACGGGCATCCTATAAAGGTCTCCGGCCTCGTCCCTTACGCACAGAGATTTCTCCAGTTTCTCTGAATCATTTCATGATGTTATGCCCCTGTGTCAACTTTTTTGAGACCTGTAGCAGGCATTAGATTTTCAATGAGCTAATTTAGTGGATAAAAGTGTAACGTTTCTCAGTTTAAACATTTGGTATGTTATCTATCTTCTATTGTGAATAAAATTTTTGCTCAAGTGTCTAAAATTCTTTTAGTTTTCATTTTATTCAAATTAACAAAACGTCCCATCCGGAATTCGAGTTGTAGTTATGCTGCTCCCAAAACAAACAAAGGTTTTATTATTATGGAAGACAGGGTGAGTATATGATGAAGAATTGTCAAAACTTAACCAATGAGTACATTTAAGTTTTTGGTTAACCATTTAGAGAGAAAATGGGGTGAGGTAGCAAAAACTTCAAATGCTTTATACAGCGTCTTAGTAGAAATCACTTCAAATGCAGTATATGAAACATTTTAAAAAAAGTACTTTTCTATGTGCAATCTGTTTTTTAGAATTTTCCTTATTTACATGTTGTGACAGTGATGGACTGGGCATCATATCATTGCCTGATGGGAAAAAATTGGGCGGTTTTTGTACTTAAAATGTCCCATAAAGGTCGAGGTGCTCCCCTAGCACTACATATTTCGTACGGCTGAATTCAAGACCTGAATAAGGTGTCAGATAGGTGAGAGATAATAAAATTAATTATAAATGTGTTGCTCTACACAACCCTTTTCAAAACTAGTTGATTTATAGAGGGTATACACCTGTCAGATGTTACATAGTGTTCATAGTGATGAAAAAACTTGCATTCACATGGTAACATAATTCAATGGCCAAATTCTGTGGCCATTGAATAATGTAACCATGTGAATGCAAGTAACAGTGGTGCGTTCAGACCGGTGTGTTACTTATACTTATTTACTTAGGTGTCATGACACACGACTAAGGATACTCAAATGCAGGGGTTTAGAATAAGTATTTATTGAGACTACACAAAAGGTAAATAATCACAAGAGTTCCGGGATACGCTGGACTTGTCCAATCCATGGGGAAACGCTCAACCCGGAAGAATCCAGTTTTATCCGTAGGTGCAGAGGAAGCCTCGGGGGCGTGGCTTTTTTGTAAAGTCTCGGTGCAGGAAGGAAGTCAGGAGCGCCAGTGGGAACTGCGGTGAGCAAAGCGCCGATGAACAGGGTAAGCGAGAATCCTACTACTAGGAGAGTATAGACGAGACGAGGCAAGAATTGCCAAAAGCTATGACAATAACTAAATGCTATGACAATCCTAAGACTAAGGAACAGACTAGACGCGCTAGTCTGCGGCAGTCAGTGCAGGCTATAAACTAAGCAACGGTCTGACAAAGACGAGGAAACAAGAGGGATTAAATAGGAAAACCTAATGGGAAGCAAATGAGGCAACAGGGGAAAGCGATTAACGTAATCGCCGGCGAAGATCTACAGGTGGAAAGTGTGATGAGAAACCGATGAGGGGAAAGCCTGAAGGAAACACAAGGGCGGGGTATGACGTAGACACAGAGCACTATCAAAACAAACAGTCGCACGCGCTCGACACAAAACAAACACACCTCCGTGTCAGACAAAGGACCGCCGTTTCCGGGGTCACGACAGTACCCCCCCCCCAAAAGCGTCACCGGACGTTTAGGGAGGGGGCTCACCTTGTCTCCGGTGGAAGTCCACGATCAGCGACTTGTCCAGAACGTCACGAGACGGCACCCAGCTCCTCTCCTCTGTGCCATAACCTTTCCAGTCCTCCAAGTACTGAAAACCCCGGCCACGCCGCCGCCTATCATCCAGCTTTCTGACGGTGTATGTGGGAACACCATCCACAAGGCGTGGGGGGGGAGAAGGGTGCGCCCAGGTGCGACGACACCGCTGGACGAATGCCAATGCAGAATGGACTGCAAGGGAAGCTTGGGTAAGGGAACAAAATGAACCGCCTTAGAAAAACGGTCCACCACCGTGAGGATGACGGTGTTGCCGCCAGAGGGAGGGAGGCCAGTGAAGAAGTCTAAGGCGATGTGTGAACATGGGCGGGTGGGAATGGGAAGAGGGCGAAGCAGACCAGCAGGTGGACGATGGCAAGGTTTACTTTGAGCGCAGATAGGGCAAGCCAACACAAACTGTCTGACATCAGTGGAAAAGGAGGGCCACCAAAACCGCTGACGTACGGACGCCAGGGTTCCCCTAACTCCTGGATGGCCGACTAACCTGGATGCATGACACCACTAAAGGACGTCAGGACGGAGCGCAACCGGCACGAACAGCTTGCCCGCTGGACACGCTTCTGAAAAACCGTGCCTACCCCAACATCAGAAGCATCAACCTCAACAATAAATTGTCTTTCAGGGTCTGGAAAACAAAGAACAGGTGCGGAGACAAAGCGGGACTTAAGAATGTCAAAGGCTACCTGAGCTTGGGAATTCCATAGGAACAAAGACTTGGTGGAGGTCAATGCTGTAAGCGGTGAGGCCACCTGGCCAAAACCCCAGATAAATCGCAGATAAAAGTTGGCGAAACCCAGGAACCACTGTAAAGCCTTACGAGAGTCGGGGGTGGGCCACTCGGCGACGGCTTTAATTTTGGCAGGATCAGGTTCAATGCCCTTAGGAGAAATTATATGGCCAAGGAACGAAACTGTATCGGCATGGAAGTCGCACTTCTCCGCTTTAACAAAGAGCTGATTCTGCAGTAGACGCTGAAGAACCTCGCGCACAATTTGGGTGTGTTCCTGGAGAGAGGGGGAAAAATGAGAATGTCATCCAGATAAACAAAGACAAATCGGTTAATCATGTCTCCCAAAACATCCTTTACGAGGCTCTGGAAGACGGCAGGAGCATTGGTCAAACCAAACGGGAGAACCAAATACTCGTAGTGTCCCGAGGGTGTATTAAATGCCGTCTTCCACTCGTCCCCCTCACGGATACGGAACAGGTGATAGGCGATGCGTAGGTCTAGTTTAGTAAAGACCCGGGCTCCCTGTAAAAGTTCAAAGACAGAAGACATTAGCGGCAAGAGGTATTTATTCTTAACCGTTATCTCATTCAAACCTCGATAATCAATACAGGGGCGCAGGGAGCCATCCTTCTTTTGGATAAAGAAGAAACCTGCACCGGCCGACGAGGAAGAGGGGCGGATGAGTCCAGCCTTCAAGGAACCATGAATGTATTTATCCATGGCTTCTCTTTCAGGGGCAGACAAGGAATGAAGGGCGACCCCTAGGCGGAGAAGTGCCTGGAAGAAGATTTATGGAACAGTTATAGGGGCAATGTGGGGGAAGAGAGGTGGCTCGTGACTTGCTGAAGACGGACCGAAGATCGTTATACTCCTCCGGGACCCCGGTTAAATCAGCGGCTTCGACCTGAAACACAGAAGACAAGAGAACAGGAGAAGGAGCAGGACCAAGACAAGACACATGACAGAAATTACTCCAGGCTAAAACCGAATTATTGGACCAATCCATGTGGGGGTTATGCTGTGATAACCAAGGATGCCTTAATATGATGGGGGTGATTGAGGTGAAAGGCTCTCCCGCTAGCGTCCAGACAGAAATGGGGCGAGGGAGGAGTATAGCTGGAATCCTCCACTTGTGGGCCACGGAGGCATCGATAAAGTGTCCCTCAGCGCCAGAATCCACCAAAGCAAGGCCAGTGTGAGTGGCACCCTCCAGCACAAGCCGAAATGGCAGCTGAGTACGGGAAGCGGGAGAGGAAAAGGGAATGGCGCCCACACGAACTCTCTGATCTACGGGTGGGCGGAGGCTTTTATTGGGCACTACAGCACCAGATGATCGGGTTTTCCACAGTAAAAGCATAATCCCTGAAGAAGACGTTGCTGCTTCTGGCTGGGAGAGAGACGAGACCGGCCCAGTTGCATCGGTTCTTCCACCAGAGAAGAGCTAGTGGGAGGAGTAGAAGTGTTTGCCTCCCGAGCATGCCAAGATGTGGGGGAGTGTCGTCGGTGGCGACGGGCGTTAATGCGGCTCTCGATCCGTAAACAAAGTTTGGTGAATTCCTCAAGATCTCGTGGGGGGTCAAGAGCAGCAATTTCGTCCGCAATAGACTGGTTGAGGCCGTCGAGAAAACGTGACCGCAGCGCCCCCTGATTCCAGTCACAAGCGGCCGCCAGCGTTTGGAAGCGAACGGAATAATCTGTTATAGAGCTTCTGCCTTGAGAAATCCGAGAGAGCTGGGCGGCCGCTTCATCCCCTCGAGCCGATCTGTCAAACAAATTGGACATCTCCACACGAAAGGCATCGAAAGAGCGGCAGCACGGAGCCTGAGCCTCCCAGATTGCGAAACCCAAGTCGCGGGCTCGTCCGGTAAGGAGGGCTAGCATATACGCCACTCTAGCCTCCTCGGAGGCGTAACGACGCGGCTGCAATGCAAACACCAGGGCACATTGAGACAGAAACGCCCGACATGTGTTGGGGTCTCCACTGTAGAGGGGTGGATTGTTGGCGTGGGGTTCCTGCTCGGAGAGGGATCCGCGATGTTGGGGGGTGGAAGTGGCACGGAGATTGGTGGCCTCTATTTGCAAGACGGTAACCTGCTGGGGTAGATCCGCCATCTGAGCGTTCAGAATTCCCACATTTTGAGTGGCAGAATTTAGACGAGTCTCCTGATGGCCCAATAACGCTCCCTGTTGATGTAGTGCGGACCGTAGAGGTTCTACCTCTGCTGAGTCACGTGCGGTTTCAGACCGTTCTGTCATGACACACGACTAAGGAGACTCAAATGCAGGGGTTTAGAATAAATATTTATTGAGACCATACTCACGGAGCTTTGCTAAGGGCCATCCGGTCCCTGTACGACCGGAGTAGGAGCTTGGTTCGCATTGCCGGCAGTAAGTCAGACTTGTTCCCGGTGCATGTTGGACTCCGGCAGGGCTGCCCTTTGTCGCCGGCTCTGCTCTTTGCGGATGATGTCATCGTGCTGGCCCCATCAGACCAGGACCTCCAGCATGCACTGGGACGGTTTGCAGCCGAGTGTGAAGCGGCTGGGATGAGAATCAGCACCTCCAAATCTGAGGCCATGGTTCTCAGTCGGAAAAGGGTGGCTTGCTCACTTCAGGTAGGTGGAGAGTTCCTGCCCCAAGTGGAGGAGTTCAAGTATCTGGGGGTCTTGTTCACGAGTGAGGGAAGGATGGAACGGGAGATTGACAGACGGATCAGGGCAGCTTCTGTAGTAATGCAGTCGCTGTACCGGTCTGTCGTGGTGAAGAAGGAGCTGAGCCGCAAGGCGAAGCTCTCGATTTACCGGTCAATCTACGTTCCTACTCTCACCTATGGTCATGAGCTGTGGGTCATGACCGAAAGGACAAGATCGCGGATACAGGCGGCCGAAATGAGCTTTCTCCGCAGGGTGGCCGGGCGATCCCTTAGAGATAGGGTGAGAAGCTCGGTCACTCGGGAGGAGCTCAGAGTAGATCCGCTGCTCCTCCACATCGAGAGGGGCCAGCTGAGGTGGCTCGGGCATCTTTTCCGGATGCCCCCTGGACGCCTTCCCGGGAAGGTGTTCCGGGCATGTCCCACCGGGAGAAGACCCCGGGGAAGACCTAGGACACGCTGGAGGGACTATGTCTCCCGGCTGGCCTGGGAACGCCTCGGTGTCCCCCCGGAAGAGCTGGAGGAAGTGTCTAGGGAGAGGGAAGTCTGGGCAGCCCTGCTTAGACTGCTGCCCCCGCGACCCGGCCCCGGATAAGCGGAAGAAGATGGATGGATGGATGGATGGATTTATTGAGACTACACAAAAGGTAAATAATCACAAGAGTTCCGGGATACGCTGGACTTGTCCAATCCACTGGGAAACGCTCAACCCGGAAGAATCCAGTCTTATCCGTAGGTGCGGAGGAAGCCTTGGCGGCGTGGGTTTTTTTGTGAAGTCTCGGTGCAGGGAGGAAGTCAGGAGCGCCCACGGGAGCTGCAGGGAGCAGAGCGCCGATGAACAGGGTAAGCGAGAATCCTACTACTAGGAGAGTATAGACGAGACGAGGCAAGAATTGCCAAAAGCTATGACAATAACTAAATGCTATGACAATACTAAGACTAAGGAACAGACTAGACGCGCTAGTCTGCGGCAGTCAGTGCAGGCTATAAACTAAGCAACGGTCTGAAACAAGACGATTAAACAAGAGGGATTAAATAGGAAAACCTAATGGGAAGCAGATGAGGCAACAGGGGAAAGCGATTAACCTAATCGACGACGAAGATCTACGGGTGGAAAGTGTGATGAGAAACTGATGAGGGAAAAGCCTGAAGGAAACACAAGGGCGGGGTATGACGTAGACACAGAGCACTATCAAAACAAACAGTCGCACGCGCTCGACACAAAACAAACACACCTCCGTGTCAGACAAAGGACCGCCGTTTCCGGGGTCACGACACTTAGGTCTTGCTCTTGATATGTGATGTAAATTGATAAAGTCTACAAAATGTGCATTAGCAATCTGATTGGAGAGATTTTTCTCAACATACTTTCTTTAACATAAATTTAAATAGCCTGAATATATAAGAACTAAGAATTATTATGTATGAACATTATGAACCAAACAAACCATTGGCATAAATCTAAATAAAAAAGACCATATTGTACTCAACTATTGATTGAAACAACACAGAATTTTTTAAGTGTGCAGACATACAGTAAGTTCAGGGAAATTGTAAAGCTGAGGGCTGCAGATCTCTTGTTATTTTTATTGTTTGTATTATTAATGTTAGTTCAAATAAATGGCTGAGGTTTAGTTTGGGAGGTGGGAACATATTTTATATATTTAAACCACGTATGTAGAAAATGCTACCATAGAGGAAATGAAAACAAAAATTGAAAACAAAGAATTTAGCAATTGACATTACTTATATTTTGAACTGTAACTTCATACTCCCTCAAAATTTCCATTCCTTATCCCAATTCGGAATATGTAAAAAGTAATAAATATTACCTTAGTTACTTTGTAGTCGTTAAATTCATACCAGTGCTGGTCCTCAAATGACTTGATGTCAGCAGTGTAGTGTCCAGAATAGCGAGTTCCTTTATGGTTGACCACACCATACAAGTCATATGTGTAGTTGCCACACTCAGCCTAAGTTATACAGGTAAAAGTAATAGAACTTAATATTTTTACCTTGAAACTGAATTTTGTCTTAATAAAATAGAGAAATAGAAAAGAAATCATACCTCAACAGAAAGCTTATCAGGTATTTTCACATTACAGCTCTTTTTTTGGTATGTCATTAAGTTGTTATCAAGAACAAAACTCTGCAAATGAAGGGCCAGAACCTGTGGTGATTCAGAAATGATGTTGCTCTGGAAAACAGTACAATTATCTTAATTACATTTTCAATCAGGCTGCATACTATAAATGCAAAAATATGATTTGACAGTGTACCGGATTATGAGAAGTGAAGCAATTTATATTACATACTGTACAATTAATACATGTAGTCTTTTGGTTTGTATAATTCTTGAAATTATGTTTGTCATAGATTCCTGTCTAAAACTGTGCATAATTTGGGGGTTGATATTGCCCATACTATGAAAAAAAAAAAACCTACACAGCTTCGCTCTAAAAATAGCATAGAACAAATGTTATTTCTTGGAATAAAAGCTATTTCACAAGGTTTGTGACAAGTTTTCAGATCTTAAACACTTATTTCATAACTGTCACCTTACTGTATCTTTAAATGTGGGTACAATGTCTTCTTAATTAAAAACCAAAATGCTATAATTTACCAATCTTATGGTGGTTACGGCTTTACAATTTTCACAATACATCTGAACATCTTCAGTTTTGCCTGGTGCAAATTGGTCATTGATACAGTTTTGCTGGAACAGAAGATTTTGAGAATTTTTGAGGAAGAACAAATGTGTAAGTCATTTGAAATGTTAGCATACAGTATTGTGGATTGAGTATACTTACTACATGAATGTCTTGAAATTGATCCGAGTCTATACTAACAGGTAAAATAAAAAAAGGATGTTTTTCTTCAATGTGTTTATGGGGTTCTTGAGTGTCATTTTGGCAAGTTCTTGTGTATTTCTCCTCTCCCCGGAATACCTCAAATGTATAAATACAAACAAAAGATTATTGTCACTGCAAAACGTTACTGTTTTTGTCAATGTGGGAAAGGTCTTGCAACAAAAATATGCATATTACTTATTAAAAATATTAAGTTTATGACTACATCTATGTATTTTTTTTTACAATCTTCTCCTTGCACACGTACAGTATTTATTTGTAGCATCTAAATATACAGTCGTGGCCAAAAGTTTTGAGAATTACATAAATATTGAAAATTGGAAAAGTTGCTGCTTAAGTTTTTATAATAGCAATTTGCATATACTCCAGAATGTTATGAAGAGTGATCAGATGAATTGCATAGTCCTTCTTTGCCATGAAAATTAACTTAATCCCAAAAAACCTTTCCACTGAATTTCATTGCTGTCATTAAAGGACCTGCTGAGATCATTTCAGTAATCATCTTGTTAACTCAGGTGAAAATGTTGACAAGTACAAGACTGGAGATCATTATGTCAGGCTGATTGGGTTAGAATGGCAGACTTGACATGTTAAAAGGAGGGTGATGCTTGAAGTCATTGTTCTTCCATTGTTAACCATGGTGACCTGCAAAGAAACGTGTGCAGCCATCATTGCGTTGCATAAAAATGGCTTCACAGGCAAGGATATTGTGGCTACTAAGATTGCACCTAAATCAACAATTTATAGGTTCATCAAGAACTTCAAGGAAAGAGGTTCATTTCTTGTAAAGAAGGCTTCAGGGCATCCAAGAAAGTCCAGCAAGCGTCAGGATCGTCTCCTAAAGAGGATTCAGCTGTGGGATCGGAGTGCCACCAGTACAGAGCTTGCTCAGAAATGGCAGCAGGCAGGTGTGAGCGCATCTGCACGCACAGTGAGGCGAAGACTTTTGGAAGATGGCCTGGTGTCAAGAAGGGCAGCAAAGAAGCCACTTCACTCCAAAAAAACATCAGGGACAGATTGATCTTCTGCAGAAGTATAGTGAATGGACTGCTGAGGACTGGGGCAAAGTCCTATCTCCGATGAAGCCCCTTTCCGATTGTTTGGTGCATCTGGAAAAAGGCTTGTCCGTAGAAGAAAAGGTGAGCGATACCATCAGTCCTGTGTCATGCCAACAGTAAAGCATCCTAACACCATTCATGTGTGGGGTTGCTTCTCATCCAAGGGAATGGGCTCACTCACAATTCTGCCGAAAAACACAGCCATGAATAAAGAATGGTACCAAAACACCCTCCAACAGCAACTTCTTCCAACAATCCAACAACAGTTTGGTGAAGAACAATGCATTTTCCAGCACGATGGAGCACCGTGCCATAATGCAAAAGTCATAACTAAGTGGCTCGGGGACCAGAATGTTGAAATTTTGGGTCCATGGCCTGAAAACTCCCCAGATCTTAATCCCATTGAGAACTTGTGGTCAATCCTCAAGAGGCGTGTGGACAAACAAAAACCCACTAATTCTGACAAACTCCAAGAAGTTATTATGAAAGAATGGGTTGCTATCAGTCAGGATTTGGCCCAGAAGTTGATTGAGAGCATGCCCAGTCGAATTGCAGAGGTCCTGAAAAAGAAGGGCCATCACTGCAAATACTGACTCTTGGCATAAATGTCATGTAATTGTCGATAAAAGCCTTTGCAAATTATGAAGTGCTTGTAATTATATGTCAGTACATCGCAGAAACAACTGAAACAAAGATCTAAAAGCAGTTTAGCAGCAAACGTTTTGAAAACGAATTTTTATGTAATTCTCAAAACTTTTGGCCACGACTGTAGAATGTACTATATTGTATTTATGGTCCCTCTCCCAGTAAATTAGTTGGCTAGTTTGTGTATAGGTTTATTCATTATTCATGTTCCCTTTCTGTTGGTCTCTCGACGTGGTGTAGAACCAATAGAATGGGGTTTGATCTTGAGAACCTATCATCTCTGATTGTACTTCTAAAAGGCCAATGAACTTGGCCAATGAACAATCTCCGCCCCATACATACGTGTATAACAGCCTGATGACCTGCCCATTCATTCACATTTTATTCTTCGGAACCTTCTATGCTGAAATGCTGAGCACATTTTCTCCTGATTATCTACTGGATTGCACAATGCAGAGCAGCGGATTCGTCATGATGTGTATGATTTCCCCTGGGTGTTTTGGTAGCGAGCCGAAGGTGTCTATTAGAGCAGAGGTAGATTTCTCACAGCATGAAATCTCTTTTCCGGGCCTGGAGCCCACTCTGTCTCTTAAAGAGTTTCCTTTCTCCCTGGGTGTTCTAGCATGCCAATCCCGCAGCCCTCAGCACTCTCCATTCGACGGTATGTGGTGCAGCAAAGACTTAAGGCAGGTAAGTCAGCAGACTCGCTCGCCTCCCAAGGGTTCTGTCCCTGGTGAGACAGCCGTTATGCCAGCCACAGAAACTCCTGCCAGTTTCAGATCTCCCCGCTAGTTCCTCTGTCAAGGTATCTGGGGCTTGGTCACAGCTCCCAAGCCCGCTAGTAAGGACGACACATCTCGGGTACGCGTTCTAGTTCGCCAGGCTGTGCCCCATCTAGGACCTGTGCACTCTTAACAAGACCCTTCACAGGCTCCTCTTCAGAATGTTGACGCAGAAACGCATCCTGACATCTGTCCGACATCAGAATGGGTTCATGGCCATCCACCTGAAGGACACATACTTTCATGTCTCGATTTTTCGACGGCACAGACCGTTTCTTCGTTTTCCCTTGAGGGTCGAGCATACCAGTACAAGGTCCTGCCCTTCAGTCTGGCACTGTCTCCCCGTGCCCTTGCCAAGACCGCAGAAACTGCTCTCGCTCCCCTATCCTTTACTATCTTGGCGAATGGCTTATCTTGGCTCAATCGCAAGATCTTTTGTGTACGCAAAGGGACCTTGTGTGCCGGCACCTCGACCAATTGGGCCTACAGGTCATCTGGGACAAGAGCGAGCTCTCCCCTGCCCAGAGCACCTCTTATCTCGGTATGGAAATGGACTCTGTTACCATGCGAGTGCACCCAGTCAATGCTGGGCTGTCTGACCATCATCTGGCAGCACTCGGCGGTCCCACTGAAACTTCTTCAGAGGCTCCTGGGGCACATGGCGTTCTCGAAAGCAGTCGTGCCACTCGGGTCGATGCATACCAGACCACTTCAGCATTGGCTTCAGAGTAGAGTTCCCTGGAGAGCATGGCACACCGGCACAAGGCATATTCCAATCACGTGTCGCTGCCATCAAATCCTAGCCCCTTGGACATACATATCCTTTCTCCGGACTGGAGTTCTGATCAGAAGGTCTCGAGGTAGACCTCTTTGCCCCCTGGACACCTCTCACTGTCCGCTTTGGTACTCCCCGACCGAGGCCCCCCTCAGCATGGATGACTTTGCACACAGCTGGGCGCCTTCCCCCCCAGTGAGCCTGTGCAAGTTCAGGGGAGAGGATTATCAAGTTCTGTTGGTTGCACCCTATTTGCCCAACCAGACTTGGTTCTCAGAGCTAACGCTTCTGACGTTATGTCTCTCCTGGCCATCTCCCTGATGAAGGACCTTCTTTCTTAGGGGGAGGGCTCGGTCTGGCACCCGAGACCAGACCTCTGGAACATCATTGCCTGCCTGGACGGGACGAGGAGATCCTGAGTGACCTGTCTCCAACAGTCGTGAGTGCGATCACTCAGGCAAGAGCAGCTACAAGGCAACTGTACGCCTACAAGTGACGAATCTTCTCGTCTTTGTGTCTTTCGCGCAGGACAGATCCACAGAGCTGTGCAATCAGTGTCTTGCTGTCCTTCCTTGAAGAAAGCTTAGAGAGCAACATCTCTCCCTTTATGCTCAAGGTATATGTCGCCGCCATTGCTGCACATCAAACTTTTGTGGCAGGTAAGTCTCTCTCATGTTTACCGGAAGTCCATGAGGAACTCAGAAAAACCTAGAACGCCCTCTTTTGGCATGTACACCTCAAACTAGTTCCACTGCCTTACTTCCCTCCATGGTGGGACAGCTATAGGATATGTCGGTGTCCCTCAGGTGGAGCGTGCCACTGTGGTGAACCTGTGCCCACAGACGGCGGCCACCCAGAGTGCTTGACCTAGACTCCCATCAGGTCCATCAGGCCAAGGCATTGAAAGAGCCAGGCCTGATGCGGGAACTCCGCACCGCCACCAACCTCGCCCTACAGGCGACCAAGGTGACCACCCAGGCCCTGGGTCGGATGATGGTCCAGGAGAGACATCTCTGGCTGAACCTAGCACAGATGAGTGACACCGAGAAAGTCCGCCTTCTCGACACACCCATCTCGCATGGGGGGCCGTTTGGTGATATTGTGGAGGACTTCTCCCAGCAGTTCTCGACAGTAAAGAAGCAGACAGAGGCTATCACACATATCCTCCCCCGCCTTCCGGCCATCGAGATCCCATGCACTGTCTGCTTCCCACCAGCCCCGGTCCTCTTCGACGCCAGCACATCCCACAGGCACAAACAGGAACCCCCACAAACTGCGTGCACAGTCAGTGCGCGCTGCTTTAACCGGAGTTATCTAGCGCATAGCTGTAACCGGACCTAGTTCTCTAGACGTAGTAACCCCCCTGCGGGGGTGGTTCCTTTTGATGTATCCTCATGATTGGTTTCCACCTTGGTAACTCATGACCTACCCTAAGTGGACCTCCACCTTGCGGCACTTCCTTCAGTCCGCACATTCCTCCCATGATTTCTCCCCTGACGACAAGACCATGCTGGTGTCTCCACTAACCTCTGTTCTCTGTAGCATGTTTCCTTAGAGGCCCTTATGGTGCCGGGCGCCTTTGACAAACAAGGCCTCCACCTCTGACAGCCGGTGGTTGAGGCTTTCCAGCATTCCAAAGCTCTGGGACCCCCTACCTATCCACTGGTAGGTTACAATTTGTTGATGATAGGTTCTCAAGTCAAACCCCATCTGTCAGTTCAATACAACGTCTTGTTCCCTCCATAAGGGAACAGAGGTTACATCCGTCACCAGACGTTTTAGTTTAGTCTTGTTTGTCTATATTTATGTACACTGCGGTCTTATGTGGCATGACATGTCGTTCCATTGTATGTCCCTAAATGTAGCGGAATGACAACAAAGATAGACATTCATATTTACCTGTTTAACAGTTTTGTAAAATATCTTACACTGAGGTAGAAACTTTCTTATTGCCAACGGCTATAGTTAACAACATAGCAACTGTGACTTTTACAATTATACCACCCTATACAATTTTACACAAGTCAGTGAAAGCTAGTTTCACAAGTGACAGTTAAAATAACACTACAATGTACAGTACACACTAAGAACCTTACCTCTGATATATCAGAAGTGACCAAGCTCAATATCTTCAGAAGATATTCTGCTGCATCCTGCTGCTCAAAACCAGTAAAACCTAAAAAATGTGTTTATAGTATTAGTTTATAAATAAATCAATTATGAAATTCAACCATGAATCCAGTACTTACCACACCGAATTGCTAAATCATATTTGATTTTATCTATATTTTGTTCGGTTGAGGACTTATTCTCCAAGCTTTGGAATAACCTTTTTAGATCATAGGAAAGACTTTTCTTGTCCACTTTTCTTTCATCCAAACTGTGACACAAACATTGAACATTATAATCTAAAAGAAAAAAGACTTTAAAAACAGTTTTTAAATATCTCACCTTTCCACAGCCTTTCTAAAATCCTCCGTCATGAAGAGAATTTGCAAAACTGTGTTCAAATAGCATGTTCCTCCCGTATTGTTTATGCCCTTGTACATTTCTGTTTCCATAAATATAAGACATGCAATATTATATATATAGAACAGCTACAGGCAAAAACATATAAATTTTACTAAATCCTAGAGTAAAATGGTTATGAATTCATTAACCCAGGAAATGGTTTGTCAGTTCTAAGACATTATTGTCTATTGGTCGGTTATTTTCTGCCAACCAACCAACTTTCTGCCACTCTATTTAGTCATGGAGAGGGAAAAGCTGCAAATCAGGACTAACTTCTGTTACAAGGAGTAATATGTCATCAGTTAACATATGAAGAACAATTCTTACAATAAACATATGTATTGTGGGTTTAAGGCAAATGATTCACAACTACAGAACATGTTTTGTTGGTGTTATTGCTGTCAAAATGATAACCTTTCAATAAAGCTAAATGGCCTGAAAGTTCTGGCCTGTTTAAATATCAAATTAAAGATTACGACAACTTTATGCAGATATCCAGGTAAATCAAACATGCACAAACTTCGTGCAAACTGTATTACATTAACCAAACTCCACAGTCTTAAATATTAATTGCTTTCAATTAAATTTGGATGTGCACTTACTTTGATGTACAGCATATTCATCATCACTTCGCAAGCTGTGACGTTTCTTTCCTGTGTTTGTATTATGAGCGTCAGGTTCCATTTTGTATTGCCTGAGACTGTAGGTTAATTTTACAGTCAGCAGATGTGCAGAAACTTCAAAAACCGATGTATGTGAATCTTGGAGCCAGTGCAGTCCAAGTAGCCTGTGGACTGTAAAAGATGTATATATATATATATATGTCTAGACTAGGGTTTTTATTGTTGCGGCCCCCTTGTGCTCTCTTTATGACTCTCTTTGTCAGTGCATGGGCAGGGTTTGGCCAGTGTGACTTATTCAGATAATTAATTACACCTGGGACACAGGTATGGGTAAAAGAGGTATTTTTCCTCCCTTAAAGGAGATTGAGTTGGTTATTATTGTCTCAACAAAGGATCATTACTCATGATGCTTCTGTTAAAACTATGGAAATAGAAACAGAACATATTTTCCTTGTATAGGAATTACTTCTCATATTAAACTTAACATATGTTATTTAAAACGTATTGGATAAAGAGTCTGCATTGTTCTGCGTGGATTAATCGTTGAGATGCGTGTAAAGACGTGCCGGTTCGGCGAGACTCGTATCCCCCTCCGTTTACGATTGAGTTAAGGCTGCTTAACCACTGCTCGAATTGAAGGGGGGAGCTAGGGGGATCCGGGATCCCCCTTATGAAGTAAAAAATTGACTTTGGGGGTCCCTCAGACATTTGTATTTGGGTAAAAATTACAATGGCAAATGTGATTACATTTATGCAATAGATGTGGTAGATTTTGTGAAATAATCGTTTATAATTATATATTACGTTTGTTTATGTGCTAGTTGTCCTGTCTCTTTAAATTTGAAACAATCCGCAATACGTTATAAGACCGCTAAGCGCAGGACAGTGTAAGAAGCCTGTTCTTCTATGTTAGCATGTTTTAAATATAATAGTATATAGTTTTGCATATTATAATCAAATATATTGTGTATATATTTTGTATCAATTGTATTGTATCAATTGACGCGGCTTCCATAACTGATCGCGGTCATTATAATTAATGCTTGTGTTCACGCAAGAAGCGCCGCGGCACGTTTCAAAAGGGTCCCAGAAGTGGGTCTCCGTTCATATTTCACGGTCACATAGCTTTGTCAGGAGGCCAGAAATGGGTGAAGAGCGGTTCATCCTTGAAATTTAATTTTGTTTTAAAATATTGTTTAACTATTATAATTATGTTTTTTATTGTTTTAATTATAGTAAAACCATGGTTGGTTTTCGTGAGGGACCGCAGCATGACTCAAATAAACCGATTTTCATATGTTTAAACCTTTAAACAATAACAACATGTTACCTTTTATGGATTAAAGATCGGTTTTTGATCAGATAAAAAAGTGTACATACCCCTGACAGGCAAAGGGCAGTAGGTTCGTCAGTAAATGCAAAAAACTATTGTCTTTACACATTGACACACTTGCATTCCAAACGGGATATTTCGACCTCCGAAGGGCCCTTTGGTAAGGGCACACCAAACAACACACAAATGTCGCTCCAAATTAAGAGAAAAGTAGGTTATTTTAAAAGGCACGATTGCGTTTTACTTTTAGGGTTTACACATGAAGAGCTTAGGCTTCGAAAGAAATAGGCATAGGGCTGATCACTTTTGAATGGCAGGCAGGGACTGACATCACCATCGACGAAACAGAGTAATCACGTGACGTTTTAAAACCGAACAGAAGGGCAATCAGCAATATTTGTATGCTTGAAAGAATAGACTACTTGAGAAGTCGACGATTTTAACATGTCCGAACAAAGTGAAAAGGAATTCACTCGAGATGACAAAGACGTCAAATTAGTATTAACCCCATGCGATATCGGTAAGCTAAACTTTAATGAAGTAGTAATGCTAAGGTTTCGGTTTCGGTTTCATTAGGTTCCGCAGCGTTCTGCTTAGGCGACTTGAATATAAACAAGTTTAAGAATTATAATTTCAGGACGATACGGCAAGGTCTAGATTCATTCATCTATTCATCACAACACATCGTTCGTATGTGTTAGGATATTTGAATTTACATTTACAAGCGCTTTTGTCTAAATAGTATTTGTTTACTGGAACATTCTTCGTCGTATTAGGCCTATTTTCTTTTGTTGTTTGTTCTTCAGAATATATGCAGTTGTCTTTCAAATAACTGAATCATTTCTTAAACGTTTCAGATCCACTTGACGATGACCCGAGCATTTTGAGGGCTGTTTTATCATGTGGCCATGTCGCACATCCAGACTCACTGACGGCTTATTGCAAAGCTCAGTTGTCAACTGTGAGTTTAATGACTATGAGAAATATATATACGTATACTTAACACACTTGTATAGTAACCAACACGTTTTTTTTTAGAAACAAACAGAACTGAAATGTCCTATATGTACAAAAGTGTGGTCATATAATGAAGTCCGAAAACTTGCCAAACTCACAGATGAAGAACAACAATGGTTTGAGCAAACGCTTGGGAAACATGCTTTACAGTCACTCGGAATACAAAATGTATGTAACGCATGTTTCTTGTTAATCTATGCTATAGCATTATTATTAAAAGTCATCAGATTTAACCTAGGCTAAATATATTCTTTGTCCTTTATTTTATAGTGCCCTCGCTGTGACACTTTCATTGAAAGAATAGACTCCTCGAATCTCTGTGTTAATTGCGCAGTATGCTCAACGAAGCTAGGAAAAACCTTTCAATTCTGCTGGCAGTGTCAAAGAAAGTGGAAGGGATCTCGACGTAGTGCTGATCGATGTGAAAATGAATTATGCACCGACAACGAACTTTATGTTCTGCAGAATTGTAAAATAATAGTTTTAGAAGCAGTAGAAAATGTCGAGTGTCCTTCGATTCGTGGCTGCCCATTTTGTGGCACGCTAATGGAACACAATGGGAAGTACTGTAAAACTATGAGATGCGTCAAATGTGATACAAAATTTTGCTTTCTGTGTCTAAAACTCGTAGAGGAATGCAGTAAGGGTCCTTACGAAAAGTGCACATTAGCACCAAGACAAACATCCATCCTTTAACAATGAGGCAATCATTGTCTACAATTTATAAAGACTATAAAAAATCGGAGGCTGCCAGATGCAGTAACCCATCTTAAAAACCAATAAAGTCATAATTTAGCAATATTTTCTCAAGAAAAAATCTGTAGTATATGTATTTGTCTTTATTATCACAAATTCATCTGACATGCATATCACAAATGACATCCGTTGTATTCACAAGGCTGGTACTTTTTATTTCTGCTTTGATACAAACTAAACAAAATATATTTGTTAGCTTTATAAAAACATCACTTTTTTATTCTGTTTATGCTCACCAATGTGAGCACAAAGGGTTGTAGGTTGCTGGAATCAGAATTTTCTGATCTGAGCACAACCAAACGCTATTGTAAAAATGACACAAATGTTTTTCATTTAGGCTGTTGATGAAAAAAATATATTTTACAGCTTGTTTTAGATAGACCTATAAACAATTTAAATTAAAAAAATATATATACTTTCATTAAAAACAGCTGGAACAAATCATATTATTTGTATTTTTTTATTTGTCCAATGTTCTATATGTTTTGCTTTAACTATGTACTTTAAACTATTTAATAATAATAAAAATGAATAAATAAACATTTCATTTTGGTATAAACCTAAAAACTATAATCAATAAAAGTTCTTCACACACTTTACAAAATTGGATCTTAATATTATTTCAACTTAATATGTTTTATTTTATCTATGAGTTGCTTTAAATTACAAAACGTGGTTTTACGGTTACGTTACACAAAAACCGCTGTGGTTAATAACAAATATTACTTAAATTTAACCTTTTTATTAAATTTGGTCAAAAGGAGTGTAACTTGATTGTGTCCTGTAAAATCAGAAATAATGATTGTCAAAATGTAAAAATGCCCATTTTATTTGTTGATGTCATCGCTATGTAAATTTTGGATTATGGCCAAATATTTTCATAGGAAAAAAACAATCCAGATTTTTTTTAATATTGACTAAAAGAGAATGCCTATTATTGTCATTGTAATAATTCAACGAAATTTACATTTAGGCATTTGGCAGATGCTTTTATCCAAAGCGACTTACATTGCTTTATCCTATACATTTTACATAGATATTTGCAATCCCCTGGGCACGAACACACAACCTTGCGATGTTAACGCAATGCTCTTAGCACTGAACTACAGGAAATTTAGCTCACAGACCAGCAACATTAAAAAAATGTATGAATACACAAACATAATATAAATAATTTCAATAACAATGTATTCAAAGGAATATATGTATAGTAGGGTAGCGAAAATCGGCAACGGAACAACCAATAACTAATACCCCAATGTTAAATACTTATCTGTAACCAGTTCATTTGTAGTTCTTTTTTAGTTCCCTTGCAGTTATTTAATAAAATCCACAGGTCGCAACATTCTTCAATATTTAAACACTATAATACAGTTAGGCGAACTTAACTCAATTATAATGTCAGGCGCATCCTCGTAAAATCTGACAATTTACATTGTTGCACCAACCTCAGGCTAATTTACACATAGACACTGGTGATCTGTCAAAATTGTTCTGAGTGTTAAGCGATCTCAATGCAAAATACATATATAGGTTCACTGCAGTAAATTCTAGCCAACAATACGACCCATATGCCCACTTAAATTTAAGTTATGTAAAGATAGCAGATTATTAACATTATACACAACCATAGAAAAGATACAGAAAGGCAAATACAAAAAGTAAGTTCATTTCAAACAACCCTTTCGTTTATTTAAACTGTTTGCTTTATGGAAGCAACACCTTTATTTATCTGTTTATACAGCTCAACTTCACATTACATTACATTTAAAACGCATTCATTCTGGAGCAGATTTTCGTCTTCTTTCAGGTCTCTGTCAGCTGGTTTTACGTAGCTTCTTCTGATTCAGGTCCTTCACAATATTTGTCTATGAGAGATACAAAAACTATCTTTAATCAACATATTGACAGGTACATTTAAGTGTATGCGTACTTGTGTATAAATCTCATATAATCTTTATAGAATGTATAAACATAATGTTATATTATTATTCCATATAATGTCTTATTCATTTGTATGTATTGCAGTATGCACTATAAGCCTGTATTACACAATATATTTAAACTGACCGATGAAAGAATGTTAAAATGCATCTTTGAGCTTACCTCCTCCGTGCATCCTAAACGCGACAGTGAGGGTAGAACCATGTTTAATTTTATAAAACTCAAGTGTTTCCTCGTCCTGCAGTTCTTGGGCTGCAAATAATACTCTAATCTCGTCTTCTTCTAAAATAAATAAATAAATACAAAATTAATGCATAATTAAACAGGAAGACAAATAAATCCATAATTTTAATAAATATAAATATGAATACATTTTAAAATTAAAATATAACTAATATAGTATTTCCGAATTGTCAAATGTTTCTAAAATCTTAAATCTCTTTTCACACGCTAAAACAATAGCCACGTCACGTTAAACGTATAATATATATATTTTAATATAAATATATACTTTATATAAATACATAAAAAAATACAGCTTACCTTTAATTCCAGGTGTCATTTGTTTGATTTTCTGCTTTATATCTAGAATCTGTGTGTTCTGAAATTCTTCAATCGAAGTCGCAACGTCCATTGGTTTGTTTTTCTTGTCGCACGTTCGGATTAAAAGTTGGCAGAGCATTATTTAATCTTGGAAATAAAATGTTTGCTAAACCGATGTCCCAGTTGGTACACTTGGGAATAACGTGTTATTGTTAGGCACATATCTGTATTTATACAGAGCATGAGACTGAGTCACTGTTCATAAACACACGCCTCCGCGTTCTTGTCTTTGGATATATTTTGTGTGTCAGAGCTTGAGCTTTGATGCTGACTTCCTGTTGCAGAATCTAGACCTATGCTCTGTGTGGGTCTTTGTTTTGTTGTGGACATATTTAACTGTTTATGGTGTCATGTATCTGCTAAAAGGGTGCCATGCATGCATATTAAAAACAGACAGGTTATTTTACTTAATTCCTGTTGTCACGCGCTGATGCGATCACCTCTGTTCGCCACCTGAGGGAGACATTCCACTTTGTGTTCTGTCTATGTTTTCTAAGGACTCTAGTTCCCATCATGCTTTGTCTCGTTATCATATATTGTTTTCACATGTGTCTCGTTACCTGTTTGTTCCTTCATCTGTGTATATATAGCCCTTGTGTTCAGTTGTCTGGATTATTGTTTGTATTGTTGCATGTTGCTTGACATAAGAGACAAAACTTCAACAAAGACTTTATAAATGATGTTAAAAAAGAACTCTAATCACAAATGCAGAATATTCACTTGCCCTGTTCAGTTCCTGCACCACCAGCATCCACCTCAGCATGTCATTCTGACTCTAGGTTCTGCCGTCGAACACTAGTATTTTACATGAAATGATTTAGAAACTGAAATGTGTGGCTATGAAAAGGAAGAAGCTATTCCTTCTGACCAAAATCCATTAGATTGGTGGAAAAATCCTGATAGAACCTTCCCTCCCTCATCTTAGAGCTCTTGGAGCAACATCTGTACTCCCTGATAAATGTGAAAAAGAGACAGACTTGAGGAGGAATATATTGACATTTTCTTGTTCCTTCCCCAAAATCTCCAGTAGGAAAAGTGGAGTGTTTATGTGACTGTTTGTCATGGAAGGTTTAGTCATTGTTTATGATAAAACTACTTCTTGTCTTTTGACGTTTATGATTGAAATTATGGCTTTCAAAAACATAAGATATTTAACCATCTGTTTTAACTTCAAGAATCTATTGGATGAGATTTTATTTGTATTGATATTGGTTTTGTAAAGCTACTTGGAATCATGTTAATGAAACGAGATGATGAGAAGCAGCGTCTTTGAAGAACAGAAAATCAAAACTGATCTGAAAAAGGGAGATGTTGATTCTGCGCCTGTGCTTTATTAATCTTAACGACAAAGATTTAACCTTTTAAGAGCCAAAGCCATAGGATATACAGTATGTAAACATGAACACCTGTACTGAATTCTACCTGTATCACATTTATATTTACATTTTCATTTAGGCATTTGGCATTTTATCCAAAGCGACTTACATTGCTTTATCCTATACATTTATACTTAGGTATGTGCAATCCCCTGGGAAAGAACCCACAACCTTGCATTGTTAACGCAGTGCTCTTACCACTGAGCTACAGGAAATCTCAACCCTGAGTTTTTAAGAGTTTTATGTTTTATGTCCATATCTGCATTTTATTTCTTGTCCGCACATGATGCTGTATCTGTAAAATACAAAGATTATCATTAAAATATATCTGTAGTAACTCTGAGCTCTTCTCTTTGATGTAGAATCACAATAACTCTTTTTACATTCTTTTATAGCAGTTTATCATTTTTATCTTCTCTAGCAAATAAGTATACTTTACCATATTTTTTCCTAAAATCTGAGAAATATAAATGGAATATATACTGTAAGTATTATGAGAACAATACATACATACATTATATATACATTCTCATACAAATAAATGTGATTTCAATAGAATGCTTTTCTCTCCAAAAATGCAAATCAGCATCATAAATGAAGTAGATAAATGCATTTTCTTTGTTGACGGATGCACAAGACAAGTATTCAGTTGCCAATAAAATGTAATGAATGAAACCAAAGGTTGTTGTTTTGTTCATATTATGCTGTCACTCTATACTGGGACCTACAAACTTCTGTCAATGCCATGTCAGATAAATTATCATAGACTACAGATTAAAGCTTACACTCTTAAACAGAAAGGTGCTTCACGGTGCAATGGAAGAACCTTTTTAAATGGTTCCATAATGAACCTTAAACATCCGAAGAATCCTTCTGTATAACAATATGTTCTATGTGGTGAAAAAAACAGTTCAAACCTCTGGAATCTGAGGGTGCAAAAAACAAAATATTGAGAAGTTGTCCAAATTCCTTAGCATAGCATATTACTCAAAAAAAAAAAATATATATATATATATAAAAGTTTAAATGTACAAAATATCTTCATGGAACGTGATCCTTACTTAATATCCTAATGATTTTTCTACATCTATAATTTTCACAATGTATTTTTGGCTATTACTAAAAATATCCCTTTATTAGATATTATTTACTAGAATGATCTTGCTTGTTCTATAATCATTATGCACTGTGCTGTGTTTTACCTTTTCTGTTTTTTCTTATTTTCTCCTGGAAAGCTGCTTTGAAACAATACACATTGTTATAAGCGCTATATAAATAAAATTGAATTGAATTGTCACAAATAGTTTTTCTATGGCATCGCTGTGAAGAACCTTTTAAGGACCTTTATTGTTGGACGGACAAATCACAGTCAAAATCTTACAGTATACGCCTGCTTAAATGGAAACTTGAATGAATGAATGAGGCATTTATTTTGCACTTTATTGCTGTACAACCATAAAGCTTTACAATCATGTGAGGGGGGTCTCTCCTCAACCTGTCCTACATTCTTCAAAATATCTTCTCTTGTGTTCAACAGAACTAAAAAAGTAAGTTTACTATGGGAGTCAATGGGGGGCAAAATCTGTTTGGTTATAATTATTCTTTCAAATATCTTTCTTTATAAATGTATACAGATTTGGAACAACTAAGGTGAGTAAATGACTCCAGAATTTTCACTTGTGGGTGAAGTATCCCTTTTAAGAAATCCCTTAGTGCCTTGTAGTTAGTGTAATAAAATCATCCTATATAATGTAATGAATGTTCTGTGAAAAAATTATCTTTAAACCTTAAATAATGACACTATAAGACCATGTAAAAGTACATTTTGAAATCAAATGCTCACGCACTTACGCCTGGTTTTCACAGACAGGGTCACATATCCACTCTATGAGCCCTATGTGTACACCCTACTGACACTCTTGACTGTGAATACATACTGTAAACTTTGAGCATGAAATCACTGCAAGAGTTTATACTTGAAGACCCAGGCTTTCACACTTGTGCAATCTGAGACGGCATATTTGTGCATTTTGTTAATCATGTGAGACGGTGCAGTTTTTCACAGTGGAATTACTCGACATGTAAAGACGTGTCAATGAGCCGTAGTGAATTCAAACATGTAGAGACACCTTGCTAAAGTTTCAGATTTATTCAAGATGAGAAAAATGGACAAGCCTTTGATGGAAAGTGAAAGTAACTTTAGTGCATTTCTACAGACCAACAATCCTCAAGTTTTTCTTCTGTGTTTCTTGTTAAAGTAAAGCAGATTCAGAAAGATGTACCAGATTTTCTTTCATCAAAAGGGAAATCTAAGACCATTAGATGTGGCAGCTACAAGAGAAGAATTTGATAACACCACCGTTCTGGAGTTAAAGACAAAAATATGCACTGCAATTGTTGGAGAGCCTAGAGGTAAAGTAACGGTTTAATTATTTAATTTAAACAACACTGTTTCATTGTAGTTCTGTAATGTAAAACCATGAATCCACGTGTACTATTTCTTTGGTGCGGTTGTCTGTGTGTGCCCACCGGCCTCCTTTAGTGATGTATATTACGTGACACAGACAGCTTAATAAGCCATGTTTGTTTTTTGAAAGATGTGTCTTAGGCTCATCCTTATGTTGAACTGTATTCTTTGAAATGCAGTAGAAAAGTAATTTTGTGAAACATTATAAAAAAAGTTTTTCTATTAATACATTTTCAAATGTGATTTGGTCCTTTGACGAAAAGCTCAATATAGCATTGTTACTTCAGTGTCACACGATCCTTCAGAAATCATTCTGATATGTTAAAGATATTAAGACAGTATGAAGTGAGATAGAAACATTATCCAAGTCATTTCCTTCTTTGTATTTATTCTGTTAAGTCAGTGTGATTACAACATTGAAGCCTAATTTATTATATTTTCAACAACAGTATCACTGATGACAGAGAGCTTCAGACCATATTGGTTATGCATATCAGTTATCAGCCATATATTAATATTAATAATAATAATATTTATCTCTCACAACATTAAAAAACTAATTAAAACCCTTCTCTTCTGTGAATACTTGATAGACAAATAAAAAAAAACATTTCTCTAAACATTTAGTGGTCTAGCTTTTGTTGAAACTAATAACATTGTATTGGCACCTATTGTATTATTGCTCCTGTATGACACATTGATTATTGCTCCCTAAACTCTTTGTAAGTCACTTTGGATAAAAGTATCTGCCAAATTATTTAATGTAAAAAAAGTAAATATCAACTTCCAATAGGCTACTGTTGATTGTTTGTTTATATTTAGTTATGCAATTATCCTGAATCTAAAAAAAGACAATATTTAACTGCAATTTGCTGTAAAAGGTAAATTTTCATTTCAAACTATCTTTATGAAGAATGACATAAGGAGATTGTGAAAGGAATGATGGAGAATGAGAGAGAAATTGATAATAAAAGGGGACTGAATGAACTTTTGAATCCATTGGAGGGGAATTGAACAAATCCAGGTGGGTTTTTGCCTGTAAAGGACTTGATCCAATCCTGGTACTGAGACACCCTGGCGAACACACTGGGATGTTTAGGGTCACCACATTGTTTTGAACCAAAATTCACAATACCGGACTGAATCCACAGGGAGCCGTTCGTATTGACAGCTGGACCCCCAGAGTCTCCCTGTATCAACAAACAATCATCATTTATATATCTCACAATATACAGTGAACAACAACAGTGAACAACAACAGTGAACAACTGTTACAGACATAAGTATACAATAGTGAAGCCCAATAATAAAAGTGTGCTGGCCATGTGTCCAACAATGAGGTTTTTTCCTTACGCATCTTTCCTTTTTTTATTGTTTGCAATTAAAGCTCAGAGTCTTTCTCTACTGTCACCAAGAGATTAAAAATTGGGCAACTTTGGTTAACCAAGTGTGTCACACACATCCTCTAAAGTGAAGCCAAAACATTTCGTTCATCCCCTGGTGTCTGTCTGCAGTACAGGTCTCTGTCCTCTCAATGTAAATAGGAAATTCAGGTGAGGTGGAGTTTGGGTCTTATCGGCTGTATGACAATGATGGACTGCTGGAAGCTGATAAACAGACAACTACTGGTCTGGACCAGCTCATAACCAGCACATGACCAGATTAAACCAGCTCAAACCATCTACCTGCCTAAAAACATACCTAACCAGAATATGCAATTTTATTCAACAGGGCAAATGTAAAAATAAAAAACGTTCAAGGAACATCTTGGAATTATTGAATGTATTTTCTAAATACATTGCAAAGCTTTTCACTTGTCAGTTCTGTACATTTGATTGATTTTTTTTTAACCTTAATGTGCTTGGAGTGGAAAATATATACAAGTATCGGATCGGGAATAGGGACTGGCAGATACTCAAATAAAATGTATTTTTACTTTTCCGTCGCGGCCAATTAAAATGTTTGTCAATTTGTTTATACATAGTCCCTAACCCACTGTTTTTACAATATAAATGTCGCTAAGACTGCTTTTATATTTATGCATTTGACAGACACTTAGAATAAGTGACGTAAGTCGTGTTCAGACTTGAATTCTTTTTTAAGTTTTACATTGTAATCCTATGGAGTAAACAGTGTTTTCAAAAAAGTTTTTCTGCAGCATCTTTGGAAAAAACGCTCCTGGGTCATATTTTAAGTAAGGAAAAAACTATCTATACAGTCATATGGGTTAGAGGATAGTCTGTTTTATGCACATATCCATACCTTATCTATTTATTCAATCCTAATATTCGTTAAAGAAAAAAGGAATTTTGCTACTTGTCCAATTTACTTATTTAAACAGGTTTAAAAAAAATGTATTAACACTTTTTTATGTTCAGTATTAGCTTAATTCAATCAAGTTGGGATCAGATGAGTGATTTGTGTTGTGTTTATAAATAATTGTTAAAACTGTCAGATGATTTCCATTTCCCACCATGCTTTGCGTAGAACTCCATTTTGAAATAAATTTTTCTTATGTTAAGAGCACTTTCTTATTTCGTTGTTTTGTGTGTTTTGCATTCAAGAGAAAAACTTGTGGTGTTCGTTAATCTTTGATATTTGGAAGAGTTTGTTATATTTTTAGTTTTGTGGTTACTATTCTTCAGAACAGCGTTGCCTTTGCTTTGGTAGTAGAGAGTTAATTTGATTCATTAGAATTTCTGTTCAATTCTGTAAACTTAAATATTATCAAGCCCCAAAGAAATAAATTGATCTTTTAACAAAGAGATATTGAGTTGAGAACTTTAAATGAAAATATGAAACTTTAACATATTAAAATCATAGATCACAAATGAAAACTTGAACATAGATCAATTATGCTGTGGTAACATAACATGTCCAACCGATGTACATATTTTTTTTTTGTTGCTGCAATCCGAGGTTTTTTTTTTTTTCAATATAGCCCAGAGTCACTTCAAAGTTATTAAAAAAAAACTTTGAGCGTCACGTGATTCATGGCGCATGACACAATCACACGTCGAGTGAAATAAATGTGAAAAGTGTTTGCAGGTATATTTAAGATAGGCATATGCTATATATTACAATGATTATGCTTACTACAATCAAAACAATGATACTGAGCTCATAATCGATGTATTGTGTTTACATGAGGTCAAGTTTATCCACACAATGCCAAAATCTCAGAATCACATCATGTGGGCGCACGCAAACGTGGTCAATGTAAAGCTGCTTAAAAACAATATGTTTTGTAAAGAACGTTAAATAAAAAAAAGCGAGACTTACATTACATGAACTTTTCCCTCCCACATTTAGCAATCCAGCACAAATCATATTGCTTGTGATAGATCCATTATAAGCCTCATAACAGTCAGTGTGGTTCACTATTGGTATCATCACCTCCTGCAGTGTGTCAGCAGGCGTACCTGAGAAACAGATGAGAGGAAACATTTCTAAGAAGTTTTGTCATTAATCTGTTTTATGGACTTTCATCCCTGTGCCACCAGAGGTCAACCTTTCATTATATTGACTCTTACGCCATATAGACTGCTACACATCAACCTGGACTACATTTCCCATGCGCCATTGCACTAATCACAAGCTCACCGGAAACAAATTGTCACGAAATGGAAGTGATAGAACCCAAATGCAAGCAGCGGTACGGGGTAACAAAAGATTTTAATAAACACAAAACAAAAACCCACAATGGGGTAAAATACAGGGGATAAACAAAGACAGCCAAACAGGAACGTAAAACTCACGGACTGTAACAAAACTCTCAGGAACAGGGTGAGGCTGAGCAGAAACGCTGGGACACAGCGTATGGATAAATCCAAGGTACAGCAGATCAGACGAGCAAGCATATACAAAGTTACAAGTAACAAACGAGCACAAGACAGAGAATACCAGGGCATTAAATGGGGAGACGAACAAAGGATCATTACAATAGGCAGGTGTGGGTAATAAAACACTCAAGGGAAACTAACGAGGAGACGAGAGGGGCGGAGCCATAGACGAGACACGAGAAGGCGCATGACAGCCAATATCTAAGCCATGCCATGTCCTTCTCACACAAAACCCTAGACTTAGTCATGACTCCGCTGCAAGAATAAGAATAAACATGACATGATAGCGGAATCATGACATAAGCCCCCCCTCAAATGAACAACTCCAGGTGTTCACCAAGGGGTAACTAACAAGACAAGACAGACTGGCAAATATCACACTTGGGTTAGGGTGGCATAATAAAAATAACAGACATGGGAGGGGTGGTGGGGGAAGATAAGAGTTCCTAGGGGGCAGGCCAAAAGGGTATGGGTAGGGTGGGACAGTCTTAGGGGGAGACACAGTCCTGGGTGGCGCTCGGGAGCGTGAAGCCCCGGGGGGGATTGACTCGGGAAGTCAAGTGGGGAACAGGGGCAGGCTTGGCTTCCGGCTGGAAGGCCGGCTGGGCGGGGCTTGACACCGGCTGGAAGACCGGCAGGAACACTGACTGGATAGCCGGCTGGGCAGCGCTCTCTGGCTTCTGGGCGGGAACTGGGACCTCCGGACACGGGACCTCCGGACACGGGACCTCCGGACACGGGACCTCCGGACACGGGACCTCCGGACACGGGACCTCCGGACACGGGACCTCCGGACACGGGACCACCTAGGGTCTGAGCCACCTTTACTCGGGACCTCCGGGGTTTCCGTCTCTCCCGCTTGCCAGTGAGACCGCGAGGTTGTGGAGAGGCTGCAGAGGCTGAGGGGGGGTTGTGGCGATGCCCACAACCTCGATCTGCAGAGGACCACCCTCTGGTAACGTGACCAGCGGAGATGAGTAGCTGGTGCGCGATGTGGTCGTGGATTCCGCACGAGCCGCGGCGGCTAGCCACACGGCTTCGAAGTCCAACGGCCTCATCGCTCTCATCTCCGATCGGGAGAGTAGGTCTCTGAGACCGGTGTTGAACCGCACCGCCAGCTCCTTCTCCCCGAAGACGCCTTGTCCTGCGATGTCGAGGAACCTCTCCACAAAATCATGCACCGTCTCACTCCCCTGGCGAAGACTGCAGAGGCGACGGGCAACACTACAACGGCCAGTGTTCATGGCTGCTTGCTGGGTTCAGTTTTGGCTCGTTTGTTCTGTCACGAAATGGAAGTGATAGAACCCAAATGCAGGCAGCGGTACTGGGTAACAAAAGATTTTAATAAACACAAAACAAAAACCCACAATGGGGTAAAATACAGGGGATAAACAAAGACAGCCAAACAGGAACGTAAAACTCACGGACTGTAACAAAACTCTCAGGAACAGGGTGAGGCTGAGCAGAAACGCTGGGACACAGCGTATGGATAAATCCAAGGTACAGCAGATCAGACGAGCAAGCATATACAAAGTTACAAGTAAAAAACGAGCACAAGACAGAGAATACCAGGGCATTAAATGGGGAGACGAACAAAGGAACATTACAATAGGCAGGTGTGGGTAATAAAACACTCAAGGGAAACTAACAAGGAGACGAGAGGGGCGGAGCCATAGACGAGACACGAGAAGGCGCATGACAGCCAATATCTAAGCCATGCCATGTCCTTCTCACACAAAACCCTAGACTTAGTCATGACTCCGCTGCAAGAATAAGAATAAACATGACATGATAGCTCAATCATGACACAAATCACACACACTATAAGAATCAGTCTCAGACTACCATTCACTGCCAAGTATTGTTAAGGCGTTTATGCTGTTTAGCGTAGCTTCTTTAGGGAGCCAGCTGTCTAGTCTATTCTAGTCTAGTCTAGTCTAGTCTGTTTCCTCGTGGTCTGATCATCTGCCTGTGTATTGGATTACACCTCTTGTCAACATCCTGAGTTTATTTGCGCTGTTGATAAACCCACGCCTGTTTTAGGATTTCTCTTGTGACTCGTCTGTGCCATACCTGTTTGCTGGTGTTCAACCTTGCCCATGTTTTGACTATGTTTTGGAATAATGATATGCATGTGGATCAGCACGTTTCAAGTCGCTGTTACTCCGTTACAGGTTTACAGTTTTGATCATATTAAGTTAATTGGCAAGCAAATGTCAACTCACCTCCGGTCTGCAGTCTACCAAATCCAGTGACCCAGGTCTCTGTTCCTCCAGCAAACACACTATCAGCAGCTGCCAGACAGACTGGTCTAACATAATTTGTGAAATCCACAGATGAGGAGAGCTGGACGAGTGCTATGTCAAAGTCAAATTTAGAACTGTCGTAGTTAGGATGTTTGATAATTTGACTCGCTTTCCTGGATATCTCATTGGGGTTTGGGCCCGATTGGCTTCGACGCCCAAAGTACATCACAATGTTAGAAGGGTCATTCCTGTAAATAGAGTCTGCTTTAAGCCCACAATTATTCATCTACAAATGTACTTGAGCTTTAATAAAGATTTCAACATACCTAGTGAAGCAGTGAGCTGCAGATAAAACCCAGTCTTTATTGATTAGAGACCCACCACAGGAATGGTGAGAACTGAAACCGGAATTGTCTTCAACATGAATGCTGACTTGCCATGGCCAAGCCCCTGCCTGTGCATCCTCCCCTCCAATAATCTTTGTCTTGAGGGGGGTTTGACCACATACTAATGAAAGAAAGGTTGACCTGAGAATTCATTTTTAAAATGCCTCACTGACGGAACATCAGGTTTGTGGCCATTATGACAACTTACCATTTAACTGGCAGAGGGAACCTGTGTGAGCAGACATATACAAAGGCAGTATTATAGATTACAATTGTCAAACAGTAATGCATCATTATTTTAAAAGTATTTTAAGATTTATGAAGAGACCAAAATATTAAACCAATCTACAAAAGCTATTTCAAGCATTTACCTGTATAGGTCATGAGAAACATCAATTCAATTGTATGTTTTGTGTTTTTAATTACTTTAATTACAACACGTAACTGCATTTGTTTCTATTTTTACCTGCTATGAAGAGAAGGATGGTTCCAGCAACACTCAAAGCGATGTTAAACTTCATACTGATCTTCTGGTCTGTGATCTGACTGCTGTTTCCCCAGCTGTCAGATTTCTAATGAGATGTGCTGCCAAAATTTCTTTAAAAGTTTTTAGGCCTCACCCATTTTACAACCCAATTTTATGTTGACAAAAATGTATTGTATTCAGGCAAAAATGCAAGGGGTTCAGTGATTCCAATCTTTCCAGTCTATTAATGTCATGGAACAGGTAAAACCACAATGCATCACGTTATAGGAAATGATTTCCTCAATGGAACATGTGATAGCACACTGATAAAAATAGAACGTGTCCGATTTAGCCTACTCATGTATTAGTTTTTCTCAACACAACAAACCTTTCTCTTAGAAATTTGATTTGTTTTTATTGATTTATTTGCTTTTGATACTGTATCCAAATTAATAGTGTCTCAGAAATGGGTCAACTTGGCTAACTTTTTAGATGCCCTTAAAAAAGTAAAAATAAAGTAAAACTGCTCGATGTCCTTGTAATACAGTTTAATGTACAAAATATTTGGCTGACTTTTTATTTTATAACACATTTTTAATTTTCCTATTCGTTTGTTTACTGTGCTGAGGTTATACACTTGTTTTGCTTTGAGGAAATAGTTTATGTACGGTGGTGTATTGCTGCAACATACAATTATGATGTTATGATAAGGTATTCTATTGAAGAAGGGTGGCTCCTGCAAACACATGGTGCAGCTTGATGCAAATTCATTCTCATCTTCTTTTCCGTGTAATGCTGAAAAGTATCTTAGAACAAGTAAAGCAGGTGCTGTCACATTCAGTTTGACCCCACGTCATTTGGAATAAAATGTTGACTGAAAAAGATTGTTGAAAATGTAATTGCTAACATCCCTTTGACCAATCTCAAAACTCTAAACAATTAGCGCAACATCCGTCTATTGGGAACATACCATTAACAGAAGTCATGTTGTTTTCACTGAATATTCATTAAATTAACGTTTCTAAGCCTGATAGCACACATACATCTGGCATATGTCTATTTGACGACTGCATTTACATTTGCAAGACATCTACAACAATGCATAGTTTACTCATCTGCAATAAGTCTCGGAGAGGTTTGCTGTCAGACGCAATATAGACATCTAGAAGATGTCTTTAAGATGTCTATGATTTAGAATGGATGTAAAGTTGCTCTTTCTGAGATGTTTAGCAGATGTTTTTACGCAGCAGATCTCCAGATCTTTAGCAGACATATAACAGATGTTCAGATGTCTTCGAGACGTATTGCAGATGAGAAAACTATGAATGGCAGATGTCTTGCAGATGTAAGTACAGTCGTCAAGACGTAAACCAGATGGATAGTGCAATCTGGGAAGATGCCTAAATTTTCTTTTCACACAAGTTCATACCATACTAAAATCATGGATCTTTATTATCTTTTTTTTACAAATGCTTAAACACTCCATGACAAATATGAAGACCTAATGATCCAAACCCTAACGTATAATCACATACGTGTCAAAGTGTTGATAGATTTATGATAATCCAACAAAGGTAAAATCTAAAAATCATTAACAGGATCTTCAAACTGGAAAGATTATTGGGAAGGAGGAATTTAAAATGGGTCACTAATAACGTCAAGACTAGACAACGACATAGCAAACAAAGGCGGTTATAAATAGTCTCTTTAAATGAGGTGCAGGTGTGAGTGTCATTAAAAGAATGAGCTGGATCTTTGGAGAAGTGACGAAGTAGGGGGCGTGGTTGGCTAGGAAGCAGGCGTGGTTACAGAAATTAATATAATCTACAACTAAATTAAAGATCAAATAGGAAATAATTATAATAAAGAAACAATGATAAGCAACTGAGAAATTAGCCTAAATACAGCGCAAAATGTATGTCTGTACTGTCAAGTCAGAATTTCAACATCTTTAAAAAATACACACACACACGCATGAAGACACACACAGACACACACACGCACACACACAAACAGGTTTACTTTTAAAACATTCAGATCCTATGTATCAGGTAGTTTTAATACCCATGTGATGTCTCAAAGTAAAGTATTTTTAAAGCACAGTTTTCCAGTCATGTAAGTGAATTGTGTCATCCATAGCAATTAATATCCACATGAAAATAAAATAAACATGTGTTGTCTATGAAGAGGCCTCTCTTCGTCTGTTGTTTTATTGCTTCTGGTTTCTACATTTTAATCCCCAGAAATCTTACAAATGATGTTGTCTTTCAAAAATGTGACTTTTCTTTTTTATTAGATTCACAAAGAAAAAAAAAGACTCATGTATTTAAATTCAAACTTTATTAAAGATCATATCAACAGACAGTATATTGTTTTATTATTGTGTTCTATAATTTCTTTAATTTATTTTCTCAGTATGTGGATTGGAACGCAGGGTCTTCTGTCTGTTTGTGTTTGCAGTTGTAGCCAATATTATCCGACTGCAATAATGGACTGCATAAAACTAACTAGCATAATATAATATATCAAGTCAAATTAATAATAGATCATTTTATACCCTTTTAATTAAAACCACACTTGATTAACCACATTTCAAGTACAGAGTGAAGACACTGGATGACTCGGGGTAGATTTAAGATTGTGTATTTTTTTATAAAATAACAAATCAACAATTGAACTCACGATTTTTTTACTTCAACCACATTCACAACCTCCTTAATGACCAACTTAATGAAAACGTCATCAATGAACTCTTAAGAGGGAGAAGAGCGAGAGAGAGAAGTGAATGAAATAATTTAAATTCAGTTGAACACGTTCAATTCTCAAATTTTAAATTTCATATTTAATAGATCTTCTGTTTTAATTCTGGTTGTTTAGAATCGTTACTTGACTCATTTATTTATTTATCTTTCGTCATACTATTGCCTGCACTGAGCTTTGTCCTTAAAATCATTTCATATAGATTACAGAGAACATGACAAAATCTAGCACGTGGTATTTTATCAGTCAATTATTAATAAACCAATGGAGTAATAAATAAATAAATAAAAGTCATTGACAGGCGACAAAGTCTTACTTTAGGATGTATTTCCATTAATTTCAATAGATGTCACTGTTTACCTGTTTTATCATCGTCTTTATGCTCATACAGTGAAGACGTACTGTGGGACAGATCTGGGACACAACAATTTTGCTGTCTGGATGATTAATAACGTGGTGTTCTCTAAATATATACACTTTCCTTATTGTTTAGTCCAGGACACGTCAAATACTATTGAAAAGACATCGATAGAATTACTGGTTACCAAAATGTTCTTCTGAAAGTAAATACAGACCACACTATAATACTATAAGAAAAACGTCACTATCTATACAGCCCCTTGTTTGTGTGGCGTTACTTCTGCTCCCATAGACTTTAGTTTTGTGACCACAATAATCATTTATTTTTCATATTTTGTTAAAGAACATGCACAGGTTCCTCACACATTCAGTGGCAACTCCGCCTCCATTTTATATCTTGTCATCAGTTTGCAGTTCACAGGTGGTGCCAAGTTAACACCTATTGGGTGCAGGAACACTACACATGCTCATACAATCCGCATTTAATGTAGATTCTGTTACATTTGGAAATCTATTACATTTTACCAGTTGTTCATAAGTAGGTTCATATTAATGGTCAAACAAGTTTTTACAGTGTTAAAATTTTTGTTAAATGTCAGATTACAGGTTCGGACGTGTTTCTCTGTTTCTCCTGGCATGTTTCCTTACTTCAGCATGTTTGGTAAGTGTTCACCAAATTTTATATATATATATATAATCCTGATAATCGATCTAAAAATATGATATGTTTAAAATTGTATCAAATTATAAATGAAAGAAATGACTTATGTTGGTGCATTTAAAGCTATATGTATGTTTCTGATTGTAATCGCAATCATTTCGACATGTTCATATGGATTTAAAGATTCACTTTAGTTGTTATTCATGACAGATTAATTTGGTCTAAACATGGGCGTAAATCTCATTTAACAGTAGGGGGGACAATACACATACAATTTCTCAAGAGCAATTTTTGGAGGGGACACAAATAATACAGTCAAAATTGTACTAAATACGACACAAAGCGTCAATATGCATTAGGTTCATAGGTTTATCAAGCAGACTTGCAGTCATATAATAACTGAACTGAACTGTCACATACTGTAGTGCAAGTGAACAAAAAAGCTTGTTTCCATTTATATATTTCTGTCTCCTATACATTTTGTCTCCTATACATCAATGTCCATATATATATATTGTTGTGAAGGCAGGAAACAAATATAAAAATACACTACCAATGATACTACAGGTTGACAATGAGTCACTTTTTAAACACTTAAACACTATTAAAATGTTATCCTGATTTATACTGCATCATCGTCTGACAAAGTCACCGTACATCGACACTAATGAGTGGTTGTTATTTTCCCCTGTAGTGCACTGCCTCCTCCAGCAAACTTTGTTCATGTTCATGTACCCAAAGAAACCATCAGTAACAGTGACAGATGCTTAAATTCTGTGTTGTACTCGTTGATGTATCTCCCGAGTTTCAGTAAACTGAATGTTTAGATTATCCAGTCAGTGCTTGGGCTTGAATCCAATTGAACATCTCTGTAAAAACCTATAAATGTCTGTATGAGGACAGAGTTTGAGTGGATCTGAGGAGAAGAATTGCAGATTTCCAGAAATGTGTAAATCTTGTCACATCACACCCCAAAAGACTTGAGAACTTGAGTACTGAATAACACTTTCTTTGAAAATCCCCGTCTGTATGATCTGATATGTGATGTTAAAATGTAGAAGAGCGTGTTCTGCAAAAGGCGCATCAAAATATTTTCTCCCCGTACCGCAGCTTTAAAATAGCACAACATTGTCGTCACAAATATTTGAACAATTGAAGGAGGGGTAAATATTTTGTTTAGGCACTGTTGATCCGACAGTGGTTTGGATGAAACTAAATTCTTTGATCATGAATCAGCTATTAGTAGCCGCCTAAATCTGTCGTGTTTTCTATCCTGTTCTCATACAGGTTTTCTGGAGATTGCCAACAGTGAGAAGATTTCATCCCCCCAGTCCTAAACCCGCTAGCCTTAAAAACGCATCTAAAGTTTCAGCACAAGACATGGGAATCACTCAGGAGGAGTGGGATAGACTTCAGAAGGCTTGTGACTGGCCCAGTCCAGATGGAGAAATCACTCGTATGGATCAGAGCACAAGTCCAGTCCACACAACATTCTCTGTTGAGGGACTCCATGAGACGTACAAAGTGGGAGATACGATCCGCGTTACCATCACAGCCAGAGACCACAACAACACAGTGAAATCATACGGAGGCGATTTTTTCAGAGCAAAGCTTTTGAACTTGACCTTAAAGGTATGTTTTTCAGTACATTTCAGTTGTGCCACACTTAAGCGTTTCAGTAATCACACTGTAATGCAAAAAAAATTCTGTCTGTTGTTTACAGATTCTACTCTAAAAAATGTTGGACAATGGGTGGAAAAAGGACAAACCCAACCCTTGGGTTATAAATTAACTTACGTAAACCCAACCCTTGGGTTTGTCCCTATTTGACCCAACTATGGGTCAAAATAGCACAGCCTTTGTTTAACCGTATAAAGGAGATAATAATTCTTAACGTTATCATTGTGTGTGTTCCTGAAGGCAGGTGTTTATGGAGAAGTTGTGGATCACCGTAATGGAACGTACACTGTTGATTTTCTGCTGCCCTGGGAAGGCCAAGCACAAGCGGATGTGTTTCTGATCATCTCCAGTGAAGGTGTGCACGTTCTTAACAAATACTTTGAGTCAAAGCCGCACATCCGCTATCACGGTTACTTTGAAGGGCCAGGACCTGACGGAGTGAAGATAGTTGAGAAAGTGGAATGTAATGTTAAGTGGGGCTCGGCTCAAGGACTCTGGAGTAAAGCAAACTGCTGCTGCGAGTATAAGGATGTGCAGACGGGTTCAGTGTGGCAGTGTGAGAGACCACAGAATCTTTCCTGTGACTACTGGGTGTATCACGAACACGGCGAACATCAATTTCCAGCCACTCCATTTGAGAGGCAACTTTTCTCACGGTAGGTGGAAGCCCGGGGGAAGATCGCGAATCAAATAAATGTTTATATTGGACACATTGACTTGTTCATTGTTTTATTGCTCTTTGGTACAGGTTTTTTGTCCGTTTGTCTCAACTGTTTCTGAAATGTGTTCTCAGCTGAAATAATTTTTCCACAGAAAATAATACACAAATAAAAAACACAATTTTTTTGGGTGTGTTTCTAAATGCAAATAAGCTGCTGCCTCGAGGTGTGCAGAGAGGTGCCAACAGTACATCACTGTTAGAAATATAATAAAAATGCACACACACATACTGCATATATATGTTTATATATAAACTGAACAGGATTTTGAACTAATGTAATAAAGTCCATTTTAAACTTAATGCTCTCTGCATATTTCATGTGTGTACTGTGACGTTGAAAAATCTGAATTTTATAACTTAGATTTTTTCCTCCACAGCAAATTAACAAATGTTGGTATTGCTGGAGAGAAGCACATAATCAATGTCCTCCCCAACGCTTCAGGCATAGGTATGTTTTTCGAATACAATAATACATTTTTCAAACATGTCATCATATTCACACCCTTTAAATAATCATGTTGTTTCCTGATAGGTGAACCTGAGAGATGCAGGCGGGGTCTGAGCACACCAGTTCCTGCAGGATTCTATTTTCAAGATGTCTGGAAGTCTTTTGTGTGTAACACTAGACGGTTTGATTCTCAGCAAAGGACATCTTGTCTTTCAAACAAGATTTTTTACATCTTGGGAGACTCTACCACGAGACAGTACTTTGAGTTTTTTGAAAGAAATGTGCCGGGTACGTCATTTAATCGTTAATAATGAGAAGTCGTTTGTGATATTGAATATTGTGATACGTTAAAAGTGTCAGCTGATAACTGTGTTGTCCATGGACTTTACAGAAATAGTTCATTGGTTCATGATTTTCCCACCCTCTGCCAGTGTAGGACTTAACCCTCCAGTTTTAATCAAATTTATAATATGTGTAGGTCCCAACGTTTTGTTGCTCAAAAAAGCACATCCATTCATTGATTCATCCATCATTTAAGTTTTCCAGAAGAAATTGGTTACTGATTCAAGTTTTGAAAAAAACATTTTCCCCCACACCTGCTATTATTTTACTTTAGAAGACATTTAATTACCCAAACTAGTTTTTAAGTGGATTCCAATTTCTCTTGTTTAGGTCTGAAACGAATGAATCTTTACACTCATCACAAGAATGGACCACTGATGGCTGTTGAGTTAAAAAACAACATCATTATGCACTGGAGGACACATGGCTTTCCTTTGCGATTTCCAAAAATGCCAGCCCGGGACCTGCATTACATCACCACTGAAATGGATTATATAGCTGGTGGACGTGGAACAGTTGTTATCTTCACGTTTTCTGCCCACATGACTTTGCATCCGCTCACGTTGTATATACATAGAGTGGCTAAAATTCGTGAAGCAGTGAGTCGACTACTGACTCGTGCACCTGAGACTGTCATCATCATCAAGTCTGGAAACACGGGCTTAACAGCGGTACAGTACACACTGACCTACATCACTTTACATTACACTTTTATTCTATTTCATATGTATTAGCAAACACTGCCTTGATTTTTACTCTGATTAATTGGACTAAATCACCATATTTACGGTCACCTCTATAGATTTCCACTAATGTGGAAAGCAAAGAAAATGATGTGTTAAAACAGTCATAATCCAAGCATTAAAGATTCAAATATCTTGTTTAATGTAGTGACATGAAACAATATATTTATGAAAGATAAATTCAGTCATTTTTGACTTATAGTGATTAGTTTTAACCGTGTCTTCTTTTGCAGATGGAATTTGGAAATGAATGGTACAGCAGACAGTTAAACACAGTGATGAGGGAGATGTTCAGTGACATTGATAACGTGTTCTACATGGATGTCTGGCAGATGACGTCATGTCACTACACACCTGTGAACATTCATCCAATCAATGTTATCATCAGCAATGAGATTGACATGATTCTCTCTTTTGTCTGCCCTTCCTGACACATGCAAAGTTGATATTTGATATCTTTACACCAATGCACTTGTACGTGTTCTCCATTGAATATTCAATTTTTCTCAACATTTATACGGATTCATCTGTAAGTTTTGAATTCTGTTTTATTTAAATAGCGCTTTTCACAATGTTTCATTGATTCAAAGCAGCTTTACAGGATCATCTTTGCTCTTGATGGTTGCAGGAGATTGCCTTAGCTGGAGCCTATGTTTGCCCTGTGTATTATGGACTTTTATATTATTTCCTGTCCTGTGCCGTGTTTGTAGTCCTTTGAAGTTTTCGTGTTAATTTGTGTTTCCAGGTGTTTCTTGTCAAGTTCTTCCCTGTATATATATGTGTGTATACAGTATGTCTAAACGACTGTTTAAAGCTGCTAAAGCAAGAGAAGACTATGTCAACACATGTCTTATTATCATTAAATTATTAGACGAGAAAGAGAAGCAGCAATAAAAATGTATGAGTTTCTAAAGACATATAAATCTCTAGATATCTGTCAGTCATACTCGCATCATTATCAGGGGCGTGTTTACCATTTTGGGGTCTCTAAGCAAAGTGAAGACCTGAAAAAAAAACATTTTTAGGAGTAGGAGTCCATGGAATCAATGAGACGTTCAAATATAAACTGGATTAATTTTACTTTTATCCACATAACAGCACAAAATTCTCACAGTTTGTTATAAGAATAAACCTTCTTGGTTTTTTATATGAAAAAGTGTCCTTTGTTTTATTCAGAATAATACAGAATGCTTTTAGAGTAAATCTCATTGAGTAAATCTGAGTGTCTAAATCAAGCGTCAAATGATTTTACTGTTCGTTATACATAGATTACTAATGATCTTTGGTACCTACCTTCCCCAAAAGATCACAAGATTTCTTCCTTAATTTTACTTGTGCTTTATTTTAAAAACAGCCGCATAAAATGATTTATGGTTAGAGACTCAGACTTCAATTATTGTCTGCTCGATCAACTCATTAAAATCAATCAATCTAACAAAGAATAAATACATGAAAACCTATTGACAGGCGACAAAATCTTACTGTAGGATGTAATGGCAGATATATTTCAGTAGATGTCGCTGTGTATCGATTTTACCTCATCATGAAGATGCAATAAGTGAGCCAGATCTGGGTGCAACTATTTTCCTATTGGATGTCTAAAAACATTGTGCATAAGAGGATGTGACACGCTACACACACACACACACACACTACACACTACACACTTTAATGTTTAATGGGCCTGACTAGTCAAATAAGTCCAGGGACACGTCATACTGAAAACAAATTCTCAATGGAATACTGGTAACCAAAATGTTTTCCAGAAAGTATGTAAATAAGCTCAGATTTGTAATTAAAGGTATAGGCACACTCGAAATTAATGTGAATATTAACGATGACACAATTTAAACACTATTTAATATATCACAATTTGGAGAATGATTCTTTGCAATCATAGGAAATAAAAGGGCTTTTATTCATGATTTTAAGTTACACGTTACTGTTGTGTACTGATGAGTATTTTTGAAAGCACCGAGTTTATGAATGTTCTTGTGGCATTGAGTAAAAAAGGGAGAAATCAGGCTGGGAAGTCAACGGCAACAAGAATTCTCTGAAAGGAACTCTTTAGGGAGTTCCCTTAAACTTTTAACCTTTATAGTAAATTAAAAGAGTAATAACAACTACCTCACTTTAGTTTTATATAAGATTTTCCCTTGTGTTTGTGTGGCACTTCTTCGGCTGCCATAGACTTTAAATTTGTGACCACAGTAATACTAGGCTATATTTTTCATATTTTGATAAAAAAGGTGCACTTACCCGGGTTCCCTACAGAATCAGCATTAACCCCGCCTGCATTTTATATCCTCTGACCTCTGATCCTTGTGAAGTTCATAGGCAAGCAAACACATAATTTACATACTTCTATTCGATGCAGCAGCAAACAAACGTAGACATGGTCTTACAATCCTTGGAATCAAATACGTTTGGTAACCAGTTGTTCATCGGTATATTCATATTAATAGTAAAAATTGTTTGCAGCGGTAAAATTTTGGTTTAATGTCAGATCACAGGTTAGGACGGGTTTTTATGTTTATGCTGGCATGTTTCCTTTCTTCAGCGTGCTTGGTAAGTGTTCATCAAATTATATATTTGATCTTGATAGTCTTTTTAAAAATATATTTAGATATTTTAAAATGAAAGAAATATAAAAAAAAGACATTTTAGATGAAAGAAATTACTTATGTTGGTGCAATTATATTTGTTGTTACCGAATGTATTCACAATCATTTAAACATTCACAACCAGATTAAAAGATTCATTTCAGTTGTTCTGCATGACAAAGACTTGGAAAAAACCAACAGAAACTAAAAGTAAATATTTACTTTGGTTTTACCCTACTATACTCACTAAATACAAATTGATTGAAATGATTTGCATCCTATCACCGCTTTAAAATCGATCAAATGTAACTCTATACTCAGTGGTTAGCCTTGTTTTTTTGTAGTGACAATACTTTGATTCAAACGCAGCTATAAAGTCATTTATTTGTGATATTCTTTTTTTTTAGCAGGATGGATTTATGTTGAAATAGTTTATTACATTAATTCTAGTGGTTTCCATTAAAATAACATTATGTAACAACATTTTTTCTCTTACTGAATAAAAAATATTGGGTGTTCTATTGATTCCCGTCTGCATCTTTTGTGTTTTGGGCAGGGTTTTATTATTTTTTCAGCAGGGCAACCAACATAATGTAAAGAATCTCTTGTGAAAGTATAATCTTTAAACTTTGATTTAGTTTGAACAAAGGCCACGTCAAAGACTTTTTTATGAAAATGCATGGTATATGATTCATTGACAAATGAGTCATGACAGACAAAAAGATGATTTGAGACCAATGCCTTGAACCTGTCTGTTTCAAGGGAAACCAGTGACCATCTAGCCATGAATCTGTTTACATTTGCATATTTATAAAGCACATTAATGAGGTGTAGATTTGTGTTTTGCTTGAAATTACATGAAAGTGTTGTAATTGCCTAGTTTATATCACTCATAAGTTAGTTATATCACAGCATTTATCTTATATTATTAATGTATCAAATATATTTTCCTTCCTAAAAAACATTTGAAAAATTCTTAAATATTTCGGGTATTTTTATAAATTGAATTATATGTGGAATGTGTGTTCACCATAGTCTAGAATGCAAGCTCTGAAATCTTGAGGGTTCTTTTTATATAATAAATTTCTATAATATCTACTTGATTTGTGTTAAATTGTTATTTATTACTCTAATGTAATGAAATCACATCTTCCATCCATCCATTTTCTACCGCTTATCCGAACTACCTCGGGTCACGGGGAGCCTGCGCCTATCTCAGGAGTCGAAATCACATCTTTAATATTCAAAATTTGAAGCGCATGTCAAAAAATGTATTCCAATACAACGTTTATTCTACCAAACTGTAAACAATTTTGTGTGCCGTTATGCGGTTGAATGTCAAATTAATCCATGTTATATGACATATACTCAATATTACTGTTGTGCAATTCAAAGAAAAAATGTAGTATGCATATGTGGGGGTCCACAGGTCTTGACTTTGCTAAGGGCCCCCAAAATGGTAAACAAGCCTTTGACTACACCACTGTCTTTACCCCAGCTTCATAAAGTATACCAGATATATGATTATGCAAATTTGCCACGCCTCCGTCGCACAGTTCCAGACGCTACTAAAAGTGAAGTTAAACTGTGACTAGGCTGTGCAGCGATTATTTTAGACCGAATCAATCCGCCATCTTAGTATATCAATGCCTAGAAGTGCTGATCCACAGGGGTCAGATGAGATGTGATTGGTTACAGGTTAATGACGTTTCAAACCGCATTTTTTAAACTGTCTTTGGTAAACTGCAGTTTTATGGAGAAAATACTTAGCAATGGTTTAAAATGATAAATTTGCACATTGTTTGTCTTAAATCACATTAAAAACACCACATTAACATGTTAAAGCAACACGAAACCTCCCCTTTCAGCTGCGTTCTACCTCACTATGGAGGACCGGGAGTGCCGATTAGAAATAAAATAATGAATCAATTGATCAATTTAACAATTAAAACATAAACATGTAAACAAATAAATAAACCATTTTTAATAAGTCTATTAATTTCTTAATTTAAAAAAGTTATTTAATTTGTGTTTTCAAATGTAGCTTAATGGATCAATAAAGCGTTAAATAAAAAAAATAATTTTAAATATATAAATAAATATATACATTTAAAACTGTTTATTTGATTCAAGCTTTAAAACATAAACAATAAAAAGTTTTATTATGCACAATTTAAATGCACATTTTAAATCGCTTTTAAAATAAGCATTTGCCAAAAGCTTTTCTCTCTCTATTAGCCAACTGCTTTTCTTTGTAGTTTTCCCAAATTTGTCACTCGAGTCAAAAATGCCATTGGACAGTACACACGTGGGGGCAACCAATCAGCTTTCGGCTCAGTTTAAGGACACATACTTAAACTGCAAGAAAGACCTATATACGCCATAACATCATGACATGGCAGAAGTAATCTCGGACACTGCATAAATGAGAACGATCATAAAGACAAAAACCCAAATTACTCTTCGTCAATCTACACACAATCTCCAGCAGGAAATGATCGAAGATCAGCGAATGAAAGGCATTGTCACGTTGTTCTTTTACAATGGCGTGAGAAAGAGCTGGAGATCCGCACGGAAACAAAGATATAAACTGTGTGAGCTGTACCCACAATGGCCTCGGAACTGAACCTAACCACTCATAGAGTCCAGAATGTGTTAATCAGTTGTTGTGGACGTCAAAACAAAATCGCATGGCAGTGAATCAGGGGTGTTGTAGAGACGAGGATGACCGTGACAAAAGACTATAACCCTTTATGAACATAAATTCTGTCCCTGGATGCAATGCAATGGAACAAACTCCTTGTTATTAATGGTTTCTATGGTCATGTGTTGCATTGCTCGCATACGGTGTAACAGGGTGTAACATTTACTCCTCCTGCATCCGACACTGTGCAGGTTTGGGTAACAAAGCTCTAAATGGGAATTATTTTGACTATTTTGCCATGTCGTGTAGTTATGGAGCGCAAGGTAAAAGGTTACAGTTTCAATGGCAGTAGGTCTTTCTTGCTGTCCAATTAAATTCCACCTTACTTCGTATGACATATGGGAGAAGGGGTGTATCCTAAAACTGAGCCTAAAGCTTATTGGTTGCCCCAATGTGTGTATTTTTTGACTCAATTGACAAATGGATAAAGAAAAGCATTTGGCAAAACGACAAAGAAAAGCAATCGGCAAATAGAGAGCGAACAGTTTTAAATGTATATATTTATTTATAAATAAAAATAAAATAAATGTGTAACGTTTTATTGTCCAATTAAACTACATTTTAAAACACAAATTAAATAGACCATTTTAAACAAGTCTATTAATTTCTCAATTAAAAAAAGTTATTCATTTGTTTATATTTATTTGTTTTAATTATTAAATTGATCAACCGAATCTTCATTTTATTTCTAATCGGCACTCCCGGTCCTCCCTCACTGTCGTTTTTGAAAACAGCAATTAAAATGGGCGTGAATGCTGTGAGAAGAAGAGCCGTTAAAAACCGGTGAAGGTTTCGTCATGGGAGACATCGCTCCAATCACAAGGTGCTGTCATGAATAAGCAGAAATAGCAGAAATGTCTTCTCATTGGTCAAGAAAACACAGTCTCATGAATAGTAATTGAACACCGACGCGTCATCAATGTACTATAGCACAAGTCCATGTCACATCTTTTGACGTTGGCTAGATGAGGATTTTAAACCCGGAAGGCAAAAATACTAACTACATTAAAAACTAATTTTCCCCATAGGGAGTGTTTAAATGTTCCATTGCCTACTTTTCTTTTATTTATTGAATAAATAATGTGACCTCCAGAGGATACAGCCTTCAAATGATTGTTTTCCCTGTAAAGCTGCTTTGAAACAATACAACGTTGTAAAATGCAATATATAACTGCAGAGATGCCATAAGCTATTTTTGTATACAAAACCCAGAATGTAGATTTTTAGAACTTCCTGTTCCATCACTCCAAAGTCAATGTGTTTTTTGAATGGGTTTATAATTGTTAAATGCCTTTAACGAGGCTGATGTTTAACAAAACCTCTTAAATATTTTCACGTTTTATTTTATGACAAAACACACAAGTTATGACCCACTCTTGATGTTATTAAAGACTTTTTCATATCTTAAAAATGGCCGTTGCTAACAGATATCAGGTTGGTTCTTCAACAGGACAATGATTGTATATGCAAACAGCTAAAACAAGTGGTCCAGTCAGTGCTTGGGCTTGAACCCAAGTGAACATCTCTGTAAAAACCTGAACATGTCTGACTACTGATGGTCCTCATCCAACCTGGCAGAGTTTGAGAGGATTTTAGGAGAAGAATAGCAGTTTGTCACCTCATACCCCAAAAGACTTTAGGCTGTTTAAATCAAGTACTGAGTTAAGGGTATGAAAATTTTTACAAAGTACTTAAGTCTGTTTTTTGCCTCGTCAATAATTTACGGTGTGTGGATTGATATGCTCAACTAAGTTGCTTTTTTCACAAGGCAGCAACATTAGAAAATGTGAAAAAGTTAGACGGGTGAATATTTTGTATAGGCATTGTGGATCCTTCAGTTGTTTGGATGAAACTGAATTTCACTTTTTAAATGAAACAGCTTTTATTAGCTGCCTAAATCTGTCGTGTTTTCTATCCTGTTATCTCATACAGGTTTTCTGGAGATTGCCAACAGTGAGAAGATTTCATCCCCCCAGTCCTAAACCCGCTAGCCCAAGAAAGGCATCTATAATTACAGCACAAGACATGGGAATCACTCAGGAGGAGTGGGATAGACTTCAGAAGGCTTGTGACTGGCCCAGTCCAGATGGAGAAATCACTCGGCTGGATCAGAGCACAAGTCCAGTCCACACAACATTCTCTGTTGAGGGACTCCATGAGACGTACAAAGTGGGAGATACGATCCGCGTTACCATCACAGCCAGAGACCACAACAACACCGTGAAATCATACGGAGGTGATTTTTTCAGAGCAAAGCTTTTGAATTTGACCTTAAAGGTATGTTTTTCAGTACATTTCAGATTTATCAAACTGCTTTACAGTATTCACAATGTAAGGCACTGGTTCTTCTGTCGTTTGATAACTGATTCAACTTTAAAAAAAAAGGACACTGGGCTGAGAAAGGACAAACCCAACCGTTGAGTTATAAATGAACTTATGTAAACCCAACCCTTTGGTTTGTCCCTAATTGACCCAACTATGGGTTGAAATAACCCAACCTTTGTTTAACAGTGTAAAGGAGATAATAATTCTTAACGTTATCATTGTGTGTGTTTCTGAAGGCAGGTGTTTATGGAGAAGTTGTGGATCACCGTAATGGAACGTACACTGTTGATTTTCTGCTGCCCTGGGAAGGCCAAGCACAAGCGGATGTGTTTCTGATCATCTCCAGTGAAGGTGTGCATGTTCTTAACAAATACTTTGAGTCAAAGCCGCACATTCGCTATCACGGTTACTTTGAAGGGCCAGGACCCGACGGAGTGAAGATAGTTGAGAAAGTGGAATGTAATGTTAAATGGGGCTCGGCTCAAGGACTCTGGAGTAAAGCAAACTGCTGCTGCGAGTATAAGGATGTGCAGACGGGTTCAGTGTGGCAGTGTGAGAGACCACAGAATCTTTCCTGTGAATACTGGGTGTATCACGAACACGGTGAACATCAATTTCCAGCCACTCCTTTTGAGAGGCAACTTTTCTCAAGGTAAGTGGATTTGATTGCGAATCAAATAAATATTTAATATTGCACACGTTGAGCTGTTCATTGTTTTATTGCATGCTGGGTAAAGGTTGTGTGGCCATTTGTCTTGGCTGTCTCTGAAATGTGTGTTCAGCTCAAAATATTCAAATCATTCTACCACAAATAATAATACACAAATATACAATGAAAACATGCAAGTTTCGTTTGTGTTTCTAAGTGCAAATAAGCTGTAACACTCCTGTTTGTTCCCTGCCTGTTTGTTTTCTCCCATAGTCAATCATTTTGCCACGTTCTCTCACCTGTGTTTTGTTCTCTTTGACTTTTGCACCTGCCCCCATTATCTAGTTTATCCCCATCACCTGTGTTGCCCATGTTATCTGTTCTATTTAAGTTCTCCCTTAGTTCAGTTCCTTGTCGAGTATTAAGGTTTTAATGTTCTAATGTTTACGTTTACATTTATGCATTTGGCAGATGCTTTTATCCAAAGCGACTTACATTGTATTATCCTATACATTTATACATAAGTATTTGCAATCCCCTGGGATCGAACCCACAACCTTGCGTTGTTAACGCAATGCTCTTACCGCAGAGCAACGTTGTTAGATGTATGTCTGTGTTTATGCTATCCTCTGGAATATAATCTGTTTACTTTGGTTTTGTTATTCTTTTGGATTACCTGTTTTCGAGGAGTGGATTGTTTGCATTAAAGCCTTTAACCCGATCTATGGTCTGATATCTTTCTATCCTCAATCAACCCGTGACATAAGCTGCTTAGCAGTGTTGCCAATATCTGATTTATCTGCAACAATCTCTGAAGGATTTATATCTGCTACTTATGTGTATATCTTGTGTTTGGATGTTCCTGTTGTAGTTTTCTTTTAAAAGATATGTTAATAATTCACAGTATATTGCAGTATTTCCCTGTGAATGACTGTCCTGCAAAAACAGAAAAATACTGTGTTTTTACAGCACATCACTGTTAGAAATATAATAAGAATGTACAAATGCACACACACCTTAGTTTATATATAAATATATATACAGTATGAGGATTTTTAAACCATTAATTTTTAAGGTCCAATTGATACCAAATGTACTTGTCTTATTTCATGTGTGTACTGTGACGTTGAAAAAACTGAATTTTATAACTTAGATTTTTTCCTCCACAGCAAATTAACAAATGTTGGTATTGCTGGAGAGAAGCACATAATCAATGTCCTCCCCAACGCTTCAGGCATTGGTATGTTCAGAAGACAAATATCAGACATTATCAAACATGTCATCATTTTCACACCCTTTAAATAATCATGTTGTTTCCTGATAGGTGAACCTGAGAGATGCAGGCGGGGTCTGAGCACACCAGTTCCTGCAGGATTCTATTTTCAAGATGTCTGGAAGTCTTTTGTGTGTAACACTAGACGCTTTGATTCTCAGCAAAGGACATCTTGTCTTTCAAACAAGATTTTTTACATCTTGGGAGACTCTACCACGAGACAGTACTTTGAGTTTTTTGAAAGAAATGTGCCGGGTACGTCATTTAATGGTTAATAATGAAAAGTCAGTTGTGATATTATGACATGTGTCCGCTGATAACTGAGGTGCTGAAGAACATGAAAGTGTCTAGATGACTTCCTTTATTCAGTTTTTTTAAAATATCAGTAGTTCTATGTACAAATCCTTCAAAATAACCATCTTTTCTGTTTAAAAGAACTAAAAAATATACACATTATTTTCTACTCTGGTAGTCAATGGTGCTCAAGAAATCTCAGGTTTGGAACAACTTGAGGAAGAGTATAATTCAGGACAGAATATTTTATTTTTGTGTGGAGTATCCATTGAATACGTTAAGTCAAAAAATCTAAACAACACAAATGATTTAATTGATTCCATTTGATCTTATTTAGATCTAAAAAGAATGGATCTTCACACTAATACCTGGACTGGACCGCTGATGGCTGTTGAGTTAAAAAACAACATCATTCTTCACTGGAGGACACACGGTTTTCCTTTGCGATTTCCAAAAATGCCGGCCACCAACCTGCATTACATCCCCAATGAAATGGATCATATAGCTGGTGGACGTGAAACAGTCGTTGTTTTCACATTATTTGCCCACATGACTTTTCATCCCCTTACGTTCTATATACATAGAGTGGCTAAAATTCGTGAAGCAGTGCTTCGACTACTAAAGCGTTCACCTGAGACTGTCGTCATCATAAAGTCTGGAAACACGGGCTTAACTCTGGTACAGTACACGCTGGCATACATCACTTTACATTTTATTTTAGTACGACCAAACATTGTGTTTGTTTCCTTTATCAGAGTGTTAAGTGTCCCATTCATTTGATTCAATTGGTTATCATTTACGTTTATATGTTTTTGACCGTGTCTTCTTTCGCAGATGGATTATGGAAATGAATGGTATGGCATGCAGTTTAACACAGTGATGAGGGAGATGTTCAGTGACATTGATAACGTGATCTACATGGATGTCTGGCAGATGACGTCATGTCACTACACACCTGTCGACCTTCATCCCGGCAATGTTATCATCAGCAATGAGATTGACATGATTCTCTCTTTTGTCTGCCCTTCCTGACACATGCAAAGAAAATATTTGGTTTTATTTTCACTTTCGCTTACTACTCCAATGACCTAGTGCGTCAATTTTTTCTTAACATTTAGAATGTATTCATCTGTAAGTTATACATTATATCGTTGCTAAAAAATAATGCTCATCTTAACCAAAGTATTTTTTTTATTCTACACATGCGTGGTATAGTCCTACATAAAGGCGTCACCAAGAGAAGCGCAATGATGAACATCACCTGGGCTGACTCCGGAATTTTTGTTATCGATTTCAACATTACTTTCCACTTTGTTATAGAATCAAAAGAAAACAACAAAGATCTTGTCCCACTATTCCAATGTATCATTAACAATACTTAATGTTTATTCCCCGTCACCTGTTCCTTGTTAATTATTGTATTTGGGCCTTGCCTTGTCTGTTTTAGTGTGATGTTGTGTTGAGTTTTGCTTTAGTTTAGTTTTTGCCCTTCGTGGGATGTCTTTTGTTTTTGTTGTTTATATAGTATTATATAGCCCTGTCCTTGTTCCCCCTCGTGGGTGTTTAGTTTCAATCCTGTTTTGTCTGTCAATAAATCTGTACCCCTTCACCACCGTGCCTGCCTGCAATTGGGTTCTCCCCACTCATTTCATGACAATTACGTAGTATATACATAAGATAATAAATGTAACACATAATGAAACAGAATATATAGCGTTACTAATTGTAACAATACTGTGCCTCTATCTGTAGGTAAAGGAGAACAATATGTAAAGTTTGAGAATAACATTTTTTATTCTGTAAGTATTTTAAAAACTAATCGGTAACTACTTTAATTCAACGTGGCATGCATAAGTAAGCTATACAACAAGCGTGAACATACACTCCATTTTTGTTATTACAATGTTCCCATAAATAGGCGAATGTGGAAGAACAGGGTTCTTATTTTATTATTATAGCAAACATGAAATAAGGGGAAATTATGTGTTAGGTTTTTGCGCAAGCAAAACGCACAAATGAAGCACGCAGACTATCAGTCAACTGTACATTTCAGTTTTGAGTTTTTACTTTAGGATTCATTTTTATTTGATTGATTCATGTATGATGTTTTTGTGTCTAGTTCACTTTTCTCTCTCTCAGAAGTGATCGAGATGGATCGGACAGATTTTCTGGAACTATCCTCTGGATATCTTCAGAGGAACTAAGAGTTTTACAAGTTTTTGTAAAGTGTTACATGGGCATGCTGTCTAATGCACTTTTCAACCAAATACTGACATTAACATTTCAAAGATTTTGTAAAGCCTTTTGTGCACATGATAGCAAGACAGATTTGCAGAACATTAGTGAAATAATCATGTCTTTGTCCTTTGAAGCCAACATTTAATGAATAAAATGAAAAGATGGTGTTCCAGTTCATATTATTTGACATATTATCACTACACTGTCGTCTCTATAGACTAACATGGACAAGGTAACATGTAAAGCACAAATTTATTTTTTGTTGTTGAAATGAAAGTGAACTTTGAGCCTAAACTGTATTCTTGTTAAACTCTCTTAATACGTTACAAATATTGTCATGTTGTTTTTAAAGGTTTGTGTTTTTGTACAACAGCTAAATAAAATATCTATACTTTATCCTGATAGCTAAGAATGTTCTTGTCAGAAACTGTTCAGAAAGTTCAAACATGTGTCAGATTTACACCGCTGATTTTTTACCTCACAGTTTAACATGATTTTACTAGCTTGCTTTTTCTTCCTTTGTCCTTCATCTTGATGTTAGTATCCAATGTTAGGGGATGTGGTCCAACTTCAGGATACACAAAATACTTATCAACATGATTTAAATCCTACAATTACAGAATCAAAAACTTGATTTTTATTTATGTAACAATAAAGACCTATTGACAGACAACAGAATCTAACTGTAGGCTGTAACAGCAGATGTATTTCAGTAGATGTCACTGTCTACTTGCTGTTCTGTCATCTCTGCATCTGATTTTGTCATTTGAGTCACAATAAATGCAGCAGTAAAGTTATTTCATTTAAAGTGTTCATACACTTTAGGAGTTAAGTACAGTTTTAAGACGAGTACTGAATCTCTAAAATTTATTTTGTCACTGGTTCTCAAACTCCCAACAAACATTTGGACGTTTAATGACCGATAAAAAGACGTCAGTCCAACACGTCCCGTCACGTTTTTTTGTTCTCTGTTGGTCATTTTTTGGGAACCAGAAAATAACGTTCCCTGAACACTGCAGGCTGTTTTTTGCAACCAGTAAATAACAGAAAGTAATATTTCCTGATTGTGATTTTTGATTATTTTTTAATGGTAAAAGTTGTCAAAACTGGTAAACATCAGTTTCATGTGTTAATGTGATCTTGGTTTATGTATTGCACGTTATACTGACCAAATGAAATGAATAAATGTGCCCTTTAATGGCTGAAAATAATAAACTAGATTAAACTCAATGAAAATACAACCATACATCCATGTGTATTTCTTTAGTGAGGTTGTCTGTGTGTGCCCACCGGCCTCCTTTGGTGGTCTATATCATGTGACAAAGACAGCTTAATAAGCCATGTTTTTTTTTTTTGGAAGATGTTTCTTAGGCTCATACTTGTGTTTATTGTATGCTTGAGATACAGTAAAACAGTAATTTTGTGAAAAATTATTAAAATAAAATATAATTGTTTTTAAAATGTAATTTGATCCTTTGACGCAAAGCTCAATATTTAGCATCGTTACTTCAGTGTCACACGATCCTTCAAAAATCATTCTGATATGTTAAAGATATTAAAGGGCCACTATCCCAGAAAATGCACTTTTAAATATTTATCTACCAGAAAATGAGTCTCCAGCGTGCGTGCAGAAACACACTCTAATTATACAAATCCATCTATTCTTCTTTCCGTCTGCCAGAGACACACTGTCAGCCATTTTCAGGCAAGAGCAGATAGAGCCACTAGTCAGCGACAATAATGTCTAAGAAACAACAAATGTGTGCTGTTGGAATATAAAATGGAATATAAAAGGAGGCCGGGAGGAGACCTTTCTGACCTCGGATGTCAGTGTTATTAACGATTGAAAGTCCAAGGGGGGACGCCGTGAACTCTGTGTCCGGGCAAGAAGCACTTTTTTCAGATAGACAAACCAACATTCACCGGTCTGTATCTTTCGCCTATATCCGTGTTTGTGTCTGTAAGTAATATGCATGCACATGATTAATCATCAATGGCCAACATTTCATACAGCAATGGTCAGCATATGTTATTCTATCTATGTTTTTGTCTTTTCCATTAAATTCGCATTTATTAACAAGACCTTGAGGTGATTTTTATTGCAGTAAGTGTATGGTTTTGGTTGGACATGGCATTGCATACGTGATTTCGCTTTACGACTTATTGCTTGTCTTGATGTCATCCAAAGCACATGTGTAAGCGCCCTACATCATATTTTACATACGGGGAGGGGAGCACAAGCTTATTTGCATTTAAAGAGACACACACAAAAACGGTGCATTTCCATTGCTGGCACAAATGGCCATGTTCAACATATTGTAGTGAATGATATGTGGTGTATTTTGAGCTGAAACTAAAGAGACATTCTGGGGATATCACTGAGTATTTTAACATTGCAGAAAACACCTGGGATTGCGGCCCTGAAGTGAGACAAAAATCATTTCCCTAGTAGTTTCCTTCTTTGCATTTATTCTGTTAAAACAGTGTGATTACAACATTGTATTTTATTATATTTTCAACAACAGTATCACTGATGACATTGAGAGCTTCAGACCATATATCGGTTACGCATATCGGTTATCAGCCATATAATAATATAATAATATTTATCACTCACAACATTAAAAAACTACTTAAAATCCTTCTCTTCTGTGAATACTTGACAGATAAAAAAACATTTCTCTAAACATTTAGTGGTCTAGCTTTGTTGAAACTAGTAACTTTGTATTGGCACCTATTGTATTATTGCTCCTGTATGACATATTGCTTAATGCTCCCTAAACTCTTTGTAAATCTCTTTGGATAAAAGTATCTGCCAAATGTAAATGTGGATATAAACATCCAATCATCAGTAGTCTATTGTCAGTTGATATTTAATTATATTCAATCATCCTGAATCTAAAAAAAAGACAAAATGTAACTGAAATTTGCTACGAAAGGTACGTTTTCATTTCAAATTATCTTTATGACGAATGACATAAGGAGATTGTGAAGGGAATGATGGAGAATGTGAGAGAAATTGATAATAAAAGGGGACTGAGTGAACTTAAAAGGGGACTGACTGAACTGCTCAATACATTGGAGCGGAATTCAACAAATCCAGGTGGGTTGTTGCCCGTAAAGGACTTGATCCAATCCTGGAACTGAGACACCCTGGCGAACACACTGGGATATTTAGGGTCATCACATTGTTCTGAACCAAAACTCACAATACCGGACTGAATCCACAGGGAGCCGTTCGTATTGACAACTGGACCTCCAGAGTCTCCCTGTATCAACAAACAATCATCATTTATATGTTTATTTATCATTATCTGACAATAAACAGTGAACAACAACAGTGAACAACAACAGTGAATAACTGTTACAGACATAAGTATACAATAGTGAAGCCCAATAATAAAAGTGTGCCGCCCCTGTATCCAACAATGAGATGTTTTCATTTGGCCATTTTTCCTTTTTTTATTGTTTGCAGTTAAGCGCAGAGTCTTTCTCTCCGGTCACCGAGAGTTAATAATTGGGCAACTTTGGTTAACCAAGTGTGTCACACACATCCTCTAAAGTGAAGCCAAAAACATTTTGATCATCCCCTGGTGTCTGTCTGCAGTACAGGTCCCTGTCCTCTCAATGTAAATAGGAAATTTAGGTGAGGCGGAGTTTGGGTCTTATCGGCTGTATGACAATGATGGACTGCTGGAAGCTGATAAACACGTAGGCCGTGTTAAGACTTTACTTCTTTTTTGAAGCTGCAAGCATCTGTTTTACATTATAATCCTATGGAGGAAACCGTGTATTCAAAAAACCTTTTCTGCAGCTCAGAACGTCTTTTGAAGTTAAAAAAGTTAAACTTTTCTGAAAAAATCACCCTACGTCAAAGTTCCTTTTTCACAACTAACCAATGACAGAGACCAGTAGTTTCCACAACAACATGCGAGGAACGTGATTGGTCGAGAAGGCTCAAGCTCGAAAAAATAAAGCTGCTGCCCAAACGCCTGCTGGAGCATCGTTTTGTATAAATGTAAGTTTAATTTTCACTTTCAACAACTTCTGATTGCATTTCTAGCGAGAAATTTGTATTGAAGTTCTAAAATATGTGATTATTTATTGCAAAGATGCTCTCTGTTTATAGTTCAAACAGACATCCGTTACGCTGCCTATCTGTTTCTCTGGGCTGCCTTCGTGCACAGATGCTCCCAACAAAGTCATGGCTTTTGGCTGCTATTTGTAACCAAACCCGCCCAAACTTTTTATTTACTGAAAAGTGCCTTTGTCAAGTTTTTCTTGTCAAAAGATAAGTCAAGTGTGAACACAGCCTTAAGGTCCATTCCAGCCAGGCATGCATTTTTTGAGTATCATGTGTGTTTTTCCGGGGATCAAAACTATCATTCTCACGCTGCTAACGCAAGGCTTTAGCAACAAACTACTGGAACTTTCAATCAACGTGCACTTTAAACCCCACAAAACATCAAGGCAGAAGTTTCTGTGGAATCTATTGCTGCCGGTAGAGGTGCTATTTAAAAGGAAAAATTAAATTAAAGGATCATAAGGAAAAAACTATCTATACAGTCATATGGATTGGAGGATAGGTTGGTTTATGCACATATCCACACCTTATCTATATATTCATTCCTAATATTCTTTAAAGAAAACTTTTTTTTCCTCCTTTTTTACATATTAAAACAGATTTTTAAAACATTTTGTCGCAACATGACTTTTCTATGTTCAGTATTAACTCAATTCATTAAGTCAAGTTTGAAATCAACTTTAATCCACATATTCCCAAAATCTCATTAGACTCCCGTCATGAGGGCGCATGCAAACATGCTCAATGTAAAGCTGCTTAGAATCAATCGGAGCGCTATATAAAAAAGTGAGACTGATGTCTTACCTGACATGAACTTTTCCCTCCCACATTTAGCAATCCAGCACAAATCATATTGCTTGTGATAAATCCACTATAAGCCTCATTACAGTCAATGTGGTTCACTATTGGTATCATCACCTCCTGCAGTGTGTCAGCAGGCGTACCTGTGAAACGGATGAGAGGAAACATTTCTAGGTACATTTTTGAGGTTTTGTCATGAATCTGGTTCATGGACTTCCATCCGTGTGCCATAAGAGGTCACCCTTTAATTATATTGACTCTTACACCACACAGACTGTTTACACATCACCCTGGATTACATTTCCCATGCGCCATTGCACTAATCACAAGCTCACATGAAACCAATCACACACACTATAAGAATCAGGACCCTTCGGAGTGACAACCATCATATTCCATATTCGAAGGGCTTTGGGCATAGGGATGAGCCCTTCGAAATGGAAAATGAGTCCGTCTCAAACTACCATTCACTGCCAAATATTGTCAAAGCGTTTATGTTGATTAGCGTAGCTTCTTTACGGAGCCAGCTGCATGTTCTATGTTTTCATACCATGCGTTCCATTTCGAAGGGCTCATCCATAAGCCCTTTAAAATCCCTAAACCCTTTACCCTCCGCAGTGAGACCTTTGAAGGTTTAAAGGGTGTAGGGGACCAAACAACTGTTCTTTAAGTGCTTTTCTGCGTCCCTCTCCCGTATGGAGGCCACACAAAGTATCTGCGCAAAGAATCATTGGAGCTCGAAGTGACCGTCAGTTGTACACTTCGAAATCCTTCATTCCCCTTCAGTCGGTCTCTCGACGTTGTGTTGAGAGACTGACTGGGGTTTGATCTTGGAAACCTATCATCTCCGAGAGGAAATTTAAAACGGCGATGGGCTTGGCGAATGACACGCGCACGGCAATCTCCGATCTGTTCAGACTGGTATAAAAGGAAGATGGCGGCGGTCATTCATTCATCCTTTGTTCTTCGGAACCTGTCTTGGCATATTGTCGAGTTCCATTGCCTCAAGATTCTCTTTTCCTGCTGGATTTACGACGCCGAGCAGTGGATTTTTCATTTCAGAGAGCGGACTTCCCCTGGGCATTTCGGTAGCGAGCTACAGACCTAAAAGAGCGGGCCCTTTTCAGGGCCAAAATTTCCTGCAGTTGCGAGCATTTCTCGCAGATGTGTCCTTGGGTGTGACAGACTCATCCCTGAGTCAGACGGCCATGATACCTGCGTCATATGTTAGGGGGTCAAACATGCTGAAGCAGGTTTCGTTGATACAACATGTTCTGTCTGTGAGAACATGGCGATCAAGGTGTTGCGGTCATGACTGGCAACATTCTTCGTGAATGTTGCCGCCACCCCGTCTGGTTTCCAGGTAATTTCGACTTTCGCTTCGGCAAGGTCGACCACTTCAGCGGGGGTGTTTTGGGGACTCCTTTGGACTCCAGGTGGAGCTTGCAGCCGCGAGACATCTGTGCCCACAGACAGCTACCACTTGGAGGGGTTGGCCTAGACTTCCTTCCAAGGTTTGTAAGCTCTCTTCGACACTCGTGTCGAGGGTTTACAATATCGCTGGAATGGCCGGTTCCGCCCTCCATGCTATGGCGTTCCTTCAAGCTAAAGTCCTGAAGGAGGTGGATGTGGGAAGCCCGACCCTACTCGCATGAGCGAGTTACGCACTGCCATCCTCCATCGATACCGACCATTCCTGTGGTTCGAGTTTGAGGGAAAAGCGTATCAGTACAAGGTCCTACCCTTCGGTCTGGCCCTGTCTCAGGTTTTTGCCAAAGTAGCAGAGGCCGCCTTAGCGCCCATCAGGTAGTGAGGCGTGCGGATACTCAACTATCTCAACGACGGGCTCATCTTGGAACACTTGCGAGATTTGTTGTTTGCGCAAAGGGACCTCGTGCTCTGGCACCTATACAGTCTGGGCCTCCTTGTCAACCGGGAAAAGAGCAAGCTCTCCCCAGCGCAATGCTCTTCTCACCAGTAAGCCTCCTTGCATAGGTCCTGTTCAAGGTCAGGGAAGAGGGGCATCAAGTACTGTTACTTGCACCTTACTGGCCCAACCAGACTTGGCCCTCAGACCTGGTCGCTCTGACGACAGCCCCCCCCTGGCAGATTCCCCCGACGAAGTACTCTCTGTAGCAGGGGAAGGGCACGGTTTGGAACCCCAACCCAGGCCTCTGGAATCTCCGTTCCAGGCCCCTGGACCCGCCACTAAGCGTCTAAATGCATATAAGTGGGGTCTCTTCTCGTCCTGGTGTTCTTCCCACGGGGAGTACCCACGGAGTTGCTTGATGTGGTCAGTGTTGACCTTCTTACAACAGAGACTAGAGAGTAATCTCTCCCTGATGAACGTCAGTACAGGCTTCTAAGTATAACCCCTACTATCCCACTGGAAGATTACGTCTCGCTGTAGCGCTCACTTGTGACTCACTAGTCTGGTCATTGTCGCTCTGCTTGAGGTTGTGATATGGCTCAGTGCCGTTGCATGTAAAGATAGGTCCCCAGTCTGTCTCCCAACATAACGTCGAGAGACCGACTGAAGGGGAACGTCTCCGTTATGACTGTGACCTCTGTTCCCTGATGGAGGGATGGAACGTTGTGTCTTCATGCCACAAACTCTTCTCCGATCCGCTGCGGCGACTGGGAGATACCTCTCAGGTTCCTCGGCCGAAAGGATGAATGTATGACCACCGCCCTCTTCCTTTTTTATCCGTATGTACGGTGCGGATACTGGCATGTGCGGGTCATTCGCCAAGCCCATTGGCTTTTAAATTTCGTTCCCTCAATCAGGGAACGGAGGTTACAGTCGTAACCGAGACGTTCTGAAGGGCTCTTTGAAGTGGCCAGTTATGAGCACTTCGGTTTGGACTCCTCTTCAGTATTTGGTGATATATCCCAGTTAGAAACGCAGAGTAAGTCTAGTCAAGTCTTGCTAATGACTAAATGTAAAGTCTTGCCTGTTTCCTCGTGTTCTAATCATCTACCTGTGTATTGGATTACTCCTCTTTCTAAACCCCTTGGATTATGTTTGCCATTGATAAACCCACGCCTGTTTTAGGATTACTCTTGTGACTCGACCTTGCCCATGTTTTGACTATGTTTTGGAATAATGATATGCATGTGGATCAGCACGTGTCAAGTCGCTGTTACTCCGTTACAGGTTTACAGTTTTGATCATATTAAGTTAATTGGCAAGCAAATGTCAACTCACCTCCGGTCTGCAGTCTACCAAATCCAGTGACCCAGGTCTCTGTTCCTCCAGCAAACACACTACCAGCAGCTGCCAGACAGACTGGTCTAACATAATTTGTGAAATCCACAGAGGAGGAGAGCTGGACAAGTGCTATGTCAAAGTCCAATGTAGAACTGTTGTAGTTAGGATGGTTGATAAATCGTTTCACTCTCCTGAATGTCTCATTGGGGTTTGGGCCCGATTGGCTCCAACGCCCAAAGTACATCACAATGTTAGAAGGGTCATTCCTGTAAACAGAGTTTGCTTTAAGCCCACAATTATTCATCTACAAATGTACTTGAGCTTCATTAAAGATGTGAACATACGTCTGGAAGCAGTGAGCTGCAGATAAAACCCAGTCTTTATTGATTAGAGACCCACCACAGGAATGGTAAGAACCGTAACCGTAATAGTCTTCGACATGAATGCTGACTTGCCATGGCCAAGCCCCTGCCTGTGCATCCTCCCCTCCAATAATCTTTGTCTTGAGGGGGGTTTGACCACATACTAATGAAAGAAAAGATGAGCTGAGAATTCATTTTTAAAATGCCTCACTGACGGAACATCAGGTTTATGGCCATTATGACAACTTACCATTTAACTGGCAGAGGGAACCTGTGTGAGTAGACATATACAAAGGAAGTTATTATGGATTACAATTGTAAAACAGTAATGCATCACTATTTTAAAAGCATCACATTTATGAAGAGACCAAAATATTAATCGAATCTACAAAAGCTATTTCAAGCATTTACCTGTAACAGTATAGGGCATGAGAAACATCAATTAAAGTGTGTTGTGTGTGTTTTCCAGATATTAAACAATTGAAACAAACGCTTTTACACGTTACTGCATTTATTAGTTTTTTTACCTGATATGAAGAGAAGGATGGTTCCAGCAACACTCAAAGCGATGTTAAACTTCATACTGATCTTCTGGTCTGTGATCTGACTTCTGTTACCCAACTGTCAGATTTCTAATGAGATGTAGAGCAAGTGCTGCCAAATTTATCACAAAGTTCTTAGGCTCCACCCAATTTATAACTTTCGATTTGTTCTTTACTTATGATCTGTCAAAATATTTTCTCACCAGACACGATGTTGACAAAAAAGTATTGTTTTCAGGCAAAAGTGCAAGAGGTTCGGTCTTCTCAGTCTTTCAATGTCACGGAACAGGTAAAACCACAATGCTTTCTTCCCATAAGTCACGTTATAGGAAATGATTCCCTCAAGGAAACATTTCCTAGCACAAGAATAAAAAATAGAGCTTTTCCGATTTGGCCTACTCATAATTGTTTTTCTCTACACAACAAACGTTTCTCTTCGAAATTGGATTTATTTGCTCTTGATTAATCCAGGAGACTCAAACGTCTGATTACAGTAAATTTTATTGCACTAGCACCATTTTTTGATGAAATGACTGTAGGGTGTCATAGATATGGGTCAACTTGTCAAATTTTTCAGAAGCGCTTAAAAATCTGCCAAATAATTTGTATTCGACTATATTACAAGGATATCAAGCAGTTTTACTTTATTATTTCATAAAACATTTTTATTTTCTTTTGTGTTTGCTTACTCTGATGGGGATATACACTTGTATTGTTTTGAGGAAATAGTTTAAGTGGTGTATTGCTGCAACAAAGGCTACACTCTTTTTCCACTCAAGATAATGTTTGGTCTTTTCTGTGAAATGCCATTTCATTTACTGAAAAGTATCTGAGAACAAGTAAAGCAGGTGCTGTCACATTCAGTTTGAACACATGTTACGGGCAAGAGAACAAAGGAAAGTCATGTGCTACTTGTCAGGGTTTTCACTTGAAATAAAAAGTTGAGTAAAAAAGATTGTTAAACATTGCTTAAATCCCTTTGACCAATCTCAAAACTCTAAACACAATTACCACAACATCTGTCTACCATGACCATACCATAAACATAAGTCATGTTGTTTTCACTCAATGTTTATTGAATTAACACATTTCTAAAATGCTTACATTTTCTATTCACACAAGTTTACACCGTTCTAAAATTATGGATCATTATAATCTTTTTTACATATGCTTAAACACAGCATAACAAAAATGAAGACCTAATGATCCAAGCTCTAAATCTAGTATAAAAGCTATTTGTGCAAAAACAGCAGCTTAAAGTAAAAGAGCTGCTAAGATCTACATTTACATTTAGTCATTTAGCAGACGCTTTGGGTAAGCAATGTAAGCAATTGGGATAAGTACAACAAAAGTATAAGTGCAATCAAACCAATCACTATTTTTTTTTATTAGTGATCATTGAGTAATAACTGATTCAAATATTTTTTCTGAAACATTTCCAGGTGTTGAAGTCTTTCCATTACATGATCATCCAAATGCTGAAGATCATATAGTTTTCTGTGAAACTGGACTTTTTTCTGTGCGTTCTTTGAACCAAAGGGCATGCATTTTTATTGCAGTCTAGAAAACGTTGGGTTATTTTTGTTACCCAACAAGTGGGTTCTCTTGTGTTATTCCTGGCATTTATTGTGTGATTTCTGTAACAACCAGTGTTGGGTAAGTTACTCTGAAAAAATAATTAATTACTAGTTACTCATTACATATTCAATAGTGTAATTAGATTACTGTCCAAAATACTCTGTCCAAAAAGTATTTAGTTACTCATTACTAATTACTTTCTATATCCTACATCAACCTTGATTAGTTAAGTGATTCAAGAATATACATGAAAAGGCTTATTGAATTGATTCAAATAATATTATTAACTGACCAAAGTATTACAAATGTGAGAATTATACATTAAATCACAGATTTTAAAGTAAGACTTTGAATTTTGATGTCAACTACACTATTGAACACGCATATATTTAACAAAGTATTTAGTTTAATTACATCAAAAGTAACTGTAATTAAATTACAGAAAACATATGAGTAATCCCTTACTTTACTTTTTCAAGGGAAAAGTAATTAAATTACAGTAACTAATTACTTATTACTTGTTAATTGTTACATTACATACATTTACACAATTTAAGTGTCATACTCATCTTGTTTCACAACTAATCTGTAAGATGATCATTTACCGTTCTTATATTTACAGTACCTCATATTTCTCAGGTAGGATGTGAAGGACACTATACGCTGCAGCACTCAGTGGACATAAGAGGTGAGGGCAAACTCACTACAACATAGCTAATTAAACATATATAAATAATACATGCTAAGATGTGTCTCTCTTTTTCTGCGTTCTGTTGAGACTGTTCATTTTTTCCCACTTATGTTATCTCATGTCATGGTCTAATGGTTAGAGAGTCGGACTCGTGGTCAGAAGGTTGCTGGTTCGATTCTCCGGGGCCGGCGGGTAACAACAGAGGTGCCCTTGAGCAATAAGGCACCTACGTGCGCTGCAATAGTGTAATTGACATCAAAATTCAAAGTCTTACTTTAAAATCTGTGCTCACATTAGTAATACTTTGGTCAGTTAATAATATTATTTATTTGAATGATTTAAATAAGCCGTTTCATGTCTATCCTTGAATCACTTAACTAATCAAGATTGATGTAGGACATAGAAAGTAATTAGTAATGAGTAACTAAATACTTTTGGACAGGGTAATTTGGACAGAAATCTAATTACACTATTGAATATGTAATGAGTAACTAGTAATTAATATCTTTTTCAGAGTAACTTACCCAACACTGATTTTTTCTGAATAGTTTCCTATGTATTGTATATATTGTTTTGTTCTGTTGAACACAAAATAAGTTTTGGGATATTTAGGAAAGCAAACAAACAATTCTGGGTCACGTTTGACTACCATTTATCTTTTTCTGCTATGGTAGTCAATGATGCCAAAGAATTTGCAGCAGCTGACATTCTAGCAAATATCTTTGTGTTCAACGATCAAATACATTTATACAGGTTTAGAAACAACTCGTTTCATAACAGAATCTTCATTTTTGGGTGGAGTGTCCCTTTAAAAATATCCCACGTGCGCGTAAATGGACGAGAAACATGTTTTCTCTTCGTTAGACATGCAGAAACTTGGTTAAGAAATACACATGGATACATTTATCGCATAAAGTAAAATGTGTACAAGCACGTCAATGATTTAGTTGTTATAGACTACGTATAGCGCTGATCAAACGTGATATTTGTCAGCCGGAAGAATCAAGTGTTGTACGTTGTACACGATACGAGTGATTTCTTTCATTGTGCAACGTGACATTCACCTGATGAAATATTGGTTAAAACATAATTCGGATGTACTGTGTCTGCCGGTCAGACTCGTTCCCCACACTTTTAAGACCGGGCCGGTCCTTGAGTTGCCAGGTATTCATTCGGAGTGTGAATATACATTAAGAAACTCATCAATTAACATTTATCCTTAGAATATAAATAAACATTTTGGCGGCCGCGGAACATTATGAAAGTAGCCCAAAAATCCGCAACCCGCGGCTCCATAGTTTTTATGGTGTTGCCGCGTACCTGGCAACAGTGATCAGATAACAATGACACGCGTCACACCGAGAGAATGTTTCACGTTCTTTCTCGCGGAGCCACGCATGCGCACAACAAGACAGCGTACCGCATCACGTGAACGGGAGAGAAATCTCTTAAAGGGCCATACACACATATTACCACACAACAGAAAAGTTTCATTTTTACCCCCAGGCCACATATGGATCACCAAACCATACCTGACAAACAGGTCACTTTCACATCATCTTACCATGCTCTCTTGACTAATAAATAATTATAATGAACATTTTCTCAAGTCGTTTTTAACTTTTTGTTGCTATTTAAATTTGAGACACAATACGTTTAATTTTAAAAGTGTTTTGTTTTACAGAAGGCCCTGAATATCCCTTCAATATCCAACAGGATGAGTTTAAATAATAGTTCATCAGAATTCCCGCAGAAGTCCAATAACTGAACACTTTTAGCTTTCCAGTAGGATTCCTGTAGGGTTCATTCATGAGTCCTTTGTGTTTCCTGTTATCACGGAAATCCTGTGGAATCCTCCAGGAGTGTGCAGGTCCTGCAGGATGTTTTGTGAGGGCGGGTTTCTCACACATTCAGAAGTAACCCCGCCTCCATTTTAAATCTACCTGTGAACTTCAGACTGATGACAAGATAACACTTTATTTGCCTACAGGTATTCGGAGCAGGAACAATAAACATGCTCATACAATCCGCATTTAGATTCAGTTACATTTGGAAATCTATTACATTTGGTAACCAGTCGTTCATCAGTATGTTCATATTAATGGTCAAAATAGTTTTTGCAGCGTTTAAATGTTGTTGAAATGTCAGATTACAGGTTAAGACGCCTTACTCTGTTTCTCCTGGCATGTTTCCTTAGTTCAGCATGTTTGGTAAGTGTTCACCATATTATATATATTTAATTCTGATAATCAATCAAATTTCATAATATTATACGTGTATGAAAGAAATGATGTAGGTTGATGCAATTATATAATTTTTGGTTGATTCCGAATGTATAGAATAAGATTCACTTCTGTTGTTATGCATGACAAAGAGTGACTTGGTCAACAAAGCAACTATTGACCATGGTTGTACTATAGTATTACTCACTTACCACATATTTATAAATGTCTCACTCGAGGAACCATAGTCCAACCATGATATTTCTAGTTAATTCTTGGTAATCATACATATTGTTTGCTATGACAAAATCATGGTTACACACCAAATATTAAAAAGAAGAGCTTGTGTATTAATTGAATTTATAACAATATCTATTTTATACACAATATTATGTATTCTTAAATATTTATTAAACAATTTACTTTCATTAACATTGTAATTTAAAACGTTTTCTAAGTCTGACACCATGTGTACAAAAACAAATTCCAAGCAAGGTTTTAAATACATAACTATTGTAACTTATAAATGTTCTACTTCACTTCACGGCAAAAATCATGAATAGTAGACCATACCCGGATGGTCTAGTACTTCAACCGAGATTTGTGAGTATGAATCGGATGGACACTTTTCTGTCCCATGATGCCACGGAAGCTGAGCAATGGTCAGATTTCAAAAGTAAATCAGATAAACACCGATTGGTTACGGATTTTACCTGATGGAGGTAACGAGGCATTGTGTCAAACCAAGAGAAACCTCAATCAACTCTGATTTTATACGAGATGGATTCTCCCTGTGTTGTACTCCAATTCAGACAAAGAGCTGCTCAGAGCTACCAGTTACAAGTAGTTACAAGTAGAGGCGCAAGGTGCGTACTGAACACAAAATGGTAGGGGTTGGGTCTTCCTCCCCAAGGGGGAGTGCCTGCAAATTCACCACCTGGTCCTGAAGGGGAGTGGTAGTAACTTTGTAGGCGCGTTGCCAGGCCGGGGTCTAGATCCACATGGGAGTAGCCTGGCCCGAACTCTAGGCACTCGTTGGATAGAGAGTGTGCATGTAGACCCCCTACCCTCGAGCGCCATTAGGAGGGCCTTCTTTATCATAGATGAGATAGAGCAGGCTCTCCCAGGGGCTCAACGGGGCTCTACAGGGCCCAAAGGGTACTTTCTCGGCGTCTCACATCTGCGCAAGGCTTAGCCATAGGCGTCCCTCTTGGACCACTGAAGTGGAGATCAGACAACCCAGCGCGCGCCGTCACCTATTTGGCGGAAGCATGAAGTTAGTGGCAGCGCGCAGCTGAATCGTGTCTTCCCTCGAGCAGGGGCATCTTAAACTGCGGCAGTGCAAGCGTTCGGCACAAGTGTCGAAGAACTTACATGCTTTGGAAGGGTTGGTCTGTCCCACCAGGTGGCGGCTGTCTAACCCTAACAGCCCGGAAGCTGCCGCTTCATCTCTCACATATAGGTTGTTGTTGATACATCATAGGTTATGCATAAGAGCATACGCGTCACATGAGCATAAAACAATTTTGCAATTGTTCAATCAGTCATACTATGTAGAACGTACTATTTTAACGGCCCAAATAGGTACTTTTTCAAATTTTGTACGTACTGTCATAGTATGCGATTTTAAACGCAGCAAATGGTTTTATATGTCTTTCTAGTTAAATGCCTAAAATAAGAATTCGTATACAAACCTCTAATTTTTTCACATTTTTCTCTATGAAATAAAACACAGCAGTTATAACCCGTTTGTAATTTTTTCAAGCTATATTTTGTCTTAAAATCAGCCATTGCTAACAGATATCAGAAGGTTAGGGACGCACAGCTAAAACAATAATGCAAGATGGACAACTCCGTCAAGGTCCTTAAGTGGTCCAGTCATTGCTTGGGCTTGAACCCAACTGACCATCTCTGTAAAAACCTGAGAATGTCTGACTACTGATGGTCCTCATCCAACCTGCCAGAGTTTGAGAGGATCCGAGGAGAAGTATAGCAGAAAATTGCCGGAAATGTGAAAATCTTGTCACATCATGCCCAGAAAGCCTTGAGGTACTTATGCAATGTAATTTTTCCAAATGTTCTCTTTTCACTTCGTTGAAAATCAAAATGAAAACGTGGAAGAGCGAGTTCTGCAAAAGACATTTTGAAACTATGTGTAAATAGCATCAAAATGTTTTTTCCCGTAAAGCAGGTTTAAGCAGGTTTTTTCACTTTTTTTGATTGATCATTGTGGTGGATGGAGTACAAATCAACAAATGAAGGGTTTGAATACTTTGTTTAGGGACTGTAGATCCTTCAGTTGTTTGGATGAAACTGAATTATTTTATTATGAAACCTTAATGCGTTTTTCTATCCTCATACCTCGTACAGGTTTTCTGGAGAATGCCAACAGTGAGAAGATTTCATTCCCCCAGTCCTAAACCCGCTAGCCTTAAAAACGCATCTAAAGTTTCAGCACAAGACATGGGAATCACTCAGGAGGAGTGGGATAGACTTCAGAAGGCTTGTGACTGGCCCAGTCCAGATGGAGAAATCACTCGGCTGGATCAGAGCACAAGTCCAGTCCACACAACATTCTCTGTTGAGGGACTCCATGAGACGTACAAAGTGGGAGATACGATCCGCGTTACCATCACAGCCAGAGACCACAACAACACCGTGAAATCATACGGAGGCGATTTTTTCAGAGCAAAGCTTTTGAATTTGACCTTAAAGGTATGTTTTTGATTGCATTTCAGATTTCAGATAGAGTTTTTCAGTATTCACAATGTAAGGCACTGGTTCTTCTGTCGTTTGAGTACTGATTCAACTTTAAAAAAAGGACATTGGGTTGAGAAAGGACAAACACAACCGTTGGGTTATAAATGAACTTATGTAAACCCAACCATTGGGTTTGTCCCTAATTGACCCAACTATGGGTTGAAATAAACCAACCTTTGTTTAACAGTGTAAAGGAGATAATAGTTCTTAACGTTATCATTGTGTGTGTTTCTGAAGGCAGGTGTTTATGGAGAAGTTGTGGATCACCGTAATGGAACGTACACTGTTGATTTTCTGCTGCCCTGGGAAGGCCAAGCACAAGCGGATGTGTTTCTGATCATCTCCAGTGAAGGTGTGCACGTTCTTAACAAATACTTTGAGTCAAAGCCGCACATTCGCTATCACGGTTACTTTGAAGGGCCAGGACCCGACGGAGTCAAGATAGTTGAGAAAGTGGAATGTAATGTTAAATGGGGCTCGACTCACGGACTCTGGAGTAAAGCAAACTGCTGCTGCGAGTATAAGGATGTGCAGACGGGTTCAGTGTGGCAGTGTGAGAGACCGCCCAATCTTTCCTGCGACTACTGGGTGTATCACGAACACGGTGAACATCAATTTCCAGGCACTTCTTTTGAAAGGCAACTTTTCTCAAGGTAAGTGAAGCCCAGGGCAAGATTACGAAACTAATAAATATTTCATGTTGTACACGTTGACTTGTTCACTGTTATAGTGCATTCTCGGTACAGGTTGTGTTGTCTCAGGTGTCTCTGGAATGTGTTTAAACACGCAAATCATTTTTCCACAGAAAATAATACACAAACACACAATGAAAACATGCATTTAGAAGCACAGACAAAAATAGCAAGTAAGGTGTGCTGTGGTCCAAGATCTGCTTTTATCTGTAACAATCTCGGAATGATTTATATCTGCTACTAATGTATACATGTACTTTTGTAAGAGAAAAATACAAAATGAACATTCAAACAGTTTACTTTTAACTAGTGCTGTCAATCGATAAAAAATGTAATCAGATTAATCACACATTTTTTCTGTGTTTATGTGTTTTATCCAACATAGCAATAATATTGTCAAAATACTTTTACATTTGAATAATTTCACATTTATTCTTCAAATTGATGTAGAAACAACATATTTCTTTAACAGCGTAATTTTATGAATGAATGCAAACATTCTGATATTAATACTGTTACTGATGTCTTTATAAAATTTAGTATTTTAACATTAATTATAACCATTCAACAGTATAATTGAGAGCTATATTGTAGGAAATATACGGACATTTAAGGAAGTTCTCAAACACATTGCATTCTTTAATGCTAAATTATAAAATAAATGCAGAAGAATTCTCGTTAAAGATACAAAATCACATTGATTTATTTTATTTTGTACTTTGATTAACATTAGTGAAAGGATTCACACTAGCACGTTTAAGAACGTGGCCCCCAATAGAGCGTTCCCCCCGAGCGCGACTGAATTGGTTGGATGCTTGAAATTCGCGATATGGGAGGCTCCAGTCTCCCAGGCGGCTCCAGTCTCGTACAAATATATAAAGCTCAAATTGAGTAAAGAGCGTTTTTTACAATTTACCAGATTGTCCGACTTACTCTCTCAATTTCTCCATAGGAAAATTCGTTTTATTCTTGTTTCAATAAAAGTAAGATGTACCCTACAACTTCGAGTATCTACATACAGGAACGATGATTTTGTCCTCCAAAGTTGTTTTGGATCACGTCACTACTTGAAAACGCTCCTGATTGGTTAACGCGGCGCGAATTTTTTTCCGAAGTCAGGTTTTTCAACTGGTTGGGTAATTCTTGGTCTTGAGGTGGAATCATACAGGATCCTTTGTTTCTCTGGTCTGCGTCATCGTTCCTGCCCTCCTGTCTCCTAGTTTGTGTTAATTAGTTAATCCCTTGCACCTGTTCCCTCTTGATTTGCTCCCCTTTAAAAAGTCCTCGTGTTCATTGTCTTGTGCTGGTTCATTGTACGTGTACGTCTTACCCCGTGTGTTTGATGTTCTCCAGCTCCCTGTGTTATTGCTCATACCTTCTCCTTGGAAGTTCCTGTTATTCCCCGTGTCTTAGTAAGTCTTAGTTTAGTGTTTAGTCCCAGTGTTTGTTTTCTTCGTTAGTTAGTCAGTGTTCTTGTTAAAGTATTGTTTATCCTGTCCTGTTTTCCCCACTGAGGGTTTTTGTTTTGTTCCTGTTTGTATATATTAAAATTCCTGTTACCCCTTACATCTTGTCTTTGTCTGCCTGCACTTGGGTTCTCCTGCCTTGTCTCTCAGTGAGATCCCTGACAATCGCGTCTTTGCATTAATTTAACATGTAAATCACTCGATTTAAATATATGCGATCAGGTCCATTTTAAACCAAATGTACAGGGCTTATTTCATGTGTGTGCTGTGACGTTGAAAAATCTGAATTTTATAATTTAGATTTTTTCCTCCATAGCAAATTAACAAATGTTGGTATTACTGGAGAGAAGCACATAATCAATGTCCTCCCCAACGCTTCAGGCATTGGTATGTTCAGAAGACAAATATCAGACATTATCAAACATTTCACCATTTTCACACCCTTTAAATAATCATGTTGTTTCCTGATAGGTGGACCTGAGAGATGCAGGCGGGGTCTGAGCACACCAGTTCCTGCAGGATTCTATTTTCAAGATGTCTGGAAGTCATTTGTGTGTAACACTAGACGGTTTAATTCTCAGCAAAGGACATCTTGTCTTTCAAACAAGATCGTTCACTTCTTGGGAGACTCTACCACGAGACAGTACTTTGAGTTTTTTAAAAGAAATGTGCCGGGTACGTCATTTAATGGCTAATAATGAAAAGTTGTTTGTGATATTGAATATTGTAATTTGTTAAAAGTGTCAGCCGATAACCGAGTTGTCCATGAACTTTTACAGAAATTGTTCATTATTTCATGATTTCCCACCCTCTGCCAGAGTAGGACTTAACCCTTTAGTTTTAATCAAATTTGTAAATATGTCTAGGTCCCAACTTGTTGTTGCTCAAAAAGGACATCCATCCCTCATTTAAGTATTCCAGAAGACTGCAATTGGTTGCTACGAAACGGAAAAATCTTTTCTTGTTTTAAATTAGAAGACATTTAATAACCCACACTAGTTTAAAAATTAATTCCATTTTCTCTTGATTAGATCTAAAAAGAATGGATCTTCACACGCAGGACAACACTGGACCGCTTATGGCTGTGGAGTTAAAAAACAACATCATTATTCACTGGAGGCCACACGGTTTTCCTTTGCGATATTCAAAAATGCAAGCTACCAACATCCATTACATGAGCAATGAAATGGATTATATAGCTGGTGGACCTGAAACAGTTGTTGTCTTCACATTATCTGCCCACATGACTTTGCATCCGCTCACGTTGTATATACATAGAGTGGCTAAAATTCGTGAAGCAGTGAGTCGACTACTAAAGCGTTCACCTGAGACTGTCATCATTATCAAGTCTGGAAACACGGGCTTAACAGCGGTACAGTACACACTGGCCTACATCACTTTACATTACACGTTGATTCTATTTGAGTTTTGTTAGAAAATAATAACATAAATATGAACATAAATACGTAGTGTTTTGCTCATATCTTGGAAATAACAGTGAGTCGATTTTGACACATTTGACTACATTGTATGGTTTGGTTGTCCCCATAATTACTGTCACCTCTCCACTAATGTGGAACATGAATTAAAATGATGTGTATAAACCGGCTGTCATAATCCAAGCATGAAAGAGTCAAATACTGTAGCAATTGTCTAATGTATTGACATGAAACTATTTATTTTAAAAAGCTGATTTTGAGGAATTCATTTTGTAATTGATCAGAGTAATTTTGACTTAGTGATTTAGTTTTAACCGTGTCTTCTTTTGCAGATGGGATATGGAAATGAATGGTACACCACACAGTTTAACACAGTGATGAGGGAGATGTTCAGTGACATTGACAACGTGTTCTACATGGATGTCTGGCAGATGACGTCATGTCACTACACACCAGTAAAAATGCATCCAATCAATGTTATCATCAGCAATGAGATTGACATGATTCTCTCTTTTGTCTGCCCTTCCTGACACATGCAAAGTAACAATAATGTGATTTTATACATATTGCATAAACACTTGCTTATATTAAAACAATGAAATTGCACATCGTTCCCCATTGAATGTAGACCTTTGTAAATGCGTCACTAACAGAAGCACAATGATGTACATCACACTTGTCTGTGTCTTGTCTTTCGATTTCTGGTTCCTGTGTTAAATGATTCCAAGACATATACCTTGCAGTTGTTTTATCTATAAAGGCAGTCTAAGTTTTCACTTTTCCACATTTATTTTCTTTATTTTCTATAACAAAGACCTTATCTAAGCATGCCCTATGTCAATCTTGTCCTCCTATTCCAAAGCAACATTAATAATACACACTCTTTATCAGCTTGTTATGTAGCGGTTTTCAAAAAAAGAACAAATACAATTAAGTGAGAAAGTGTGATCTTTTGGAGAAGGTATACACGTAAGCTCATTTGTTAACTTTGATTAAATATGTGTATAACGAATGCTGTGAGTATGACCTACTGACTTCTAGAGATAAAGTATAGCTCTATTCCTCATAACAAATTGACACTTTTATTGCTGAAGCTCTTTCTCGTCTTCTCGTAATAAGTTAATTATAAGAAAGAATGTGTTGACACAGTCTTAAATAGCTTTGGCAGCTTTAACAGTCGGTCCAGTTTAGAAATATGTTGTGTTACTGCCTGCAAGCATCTTTCTTCACCTGAGACAATGAGAAAGAGAACCATCTACAGTGAAAATACAAACCTATTTATATGATTTATTATACATGTGGATTACTTATGAATTCTTTTCAGATATTGTGTGCACAAAATGTCTTTCTTTGTGTTCACATTGACCATTTTTGAAACCATTCAAAGTCATGTTTGCTTTTTCTTGCTACATGGAGGTTCAAATACATCATATATCAGCCTATCAAAGAATTTAGCCAGAGATGGACACATTTTTACTCAAAAAAGCTTGATTTTGGATGTTTTGACAGAACCAGACTGAATCATAGCAAATAATTATAAAATAATTATTTACGACTTGAATACAAAACATAAAAAAACGAGTCAGGTTCAGTTAATTGCTGCGACTAAATTCCAGCAGTAACCTACTGTAGAAGAGAATCTAAGTCGATAAATGAGTTCAGTGTTTGAAACAGTTGTGATGCATGTGAAAACCCATATATAACGTCATTTATCCGTGATGTACTATTTCTACATAACCCCCATGCAAAAAATGGTTTGGATTCCATATCTCCCGGTTGCACCAATGGTCCAAAAGTCAGATGTTGTTACGTATCCTCGTGATCTTTTCTAATGGTTATACTATACGGCGTATTGCTTGGGTAACACGAAACTTACTATGGCAAGTCAAATTAGTTTAAACTGTCCCCAGGGTAAATTGTCGTAATTGCACTTTTACTAGTAAGAATTCAATTAGAGAGCTCTCTAATTCATTTAGAATCAATCTTCAATTTCATTTTTACTAGTAGGAATTGAATTACTGAGCTCTCTAAATTCATACTTACTAGTAAAAATGCAATTACTACGAGTAACGCTGGGGACAATTTAAGATAATTCGGCTTGCCATAAAAAGGGCGTAGGGAAGTTTTTATGCCGTAAACTCCTGTCATGATTGTTATGGCTGCACTGTTCCTATCCGACCTGCAGGTGTCACTGTTGGACCGTCACGTGAAATGACGTTTATTCTGCTGGTTAAATAACAGATATTGTGTAGTTTAACAGTTGAAATCCAGCAGCTCAACATCACGTTTTAATCGTTCAGCACACTGAATATTACACAGATGTACATTAATGGCAGCAAACAAATGTTCAATGCTTTTAAGTGTTTAGAAACTCAAATGTTGGAATTTGATGAATTCACAATGAGTGTGTTATTTATGTGTGTTCCCTGTATGTAATATTTTTGTTGGTTGTGCATTTACTTTAGAGCATGACATCATCCGTTTACTAAAACACGTTTACATGAGACACATCTCACACACTAAGCTGTGTTCATCATCTCATTAAGTGTGTATATGTTTGTCGGTCTGTGTGTCACAGGCTGCTGAGATCTCATGAATAATCTAAAGATTTCATCATCATCTTGATCATCACAGTCTCTTATAAGTCATAAATGAGCATCAGTATTGAGCGCGGTGCATTATCTTCATCGGTCTGATATAAATCACAGCGTGTCGTGTGACACCACACATCTCTTGAGTGATGACAGCACAATGTGTGTGACATCATTGTCATGGGATGTGGCACAGAGACAACAGGAATCTCCAGCGTACAGTTTTAATTTACTTGTAAACGGGACTTGTAGACAAAAACTTATTTTGTTTCTTTCTCTCCCTCTGACTGTTTTTCATTTCTCAGTGTTTTGTGCTCTTCAGAAGTATTAATGATGCTTGTATTTAACGTCTCTGTGACCTCCGTGTGCAGTGGCTGATGGGTAAAGTAACATGTCTAGTCTGCAGGGAGTGTCTGTGCACACATGTTTGAATGAAGTGGGGGGTCACCACTGGGGGTCTCGCTTGGCTCGTGATTGGACGACAGCTCTGATCTCCACAGGAAGTCGTCTGGCAGTGACACAGTGGGTGGGAGGTGTATGAGATTGTGGTAGAAATGCCAATAATAGATGTAACTAAAAAAACACTCAACTTGAAACACTGACATGATGATTAACCAAATATTTGATTTGATTCATTCTTTTAAATATTTCTTATTAACAGCATGTGTATTTGTTGTATTTTTGATTGACTTCAATTTAATAAGGTCATACAAGTGCGGTGTGTATAGTTGTTTGTCATTGTTATTCTGTTTTGTACAAGACCTTTGTGTTAATTTCCGAATGCGCATATGCTGTTTTGACATTCCCATGATCCGGAAGTTGCGATCGTTTTTATATTTTCGGAATTTTGAATGAGAAATTTTGAAACTGTGTCCGTGGCTTTCGTCTTTTTCTGCGATTTGATTCGATGTATGAAAACAGCGGTTGCGTTTTGAAATGGAACTGGCAGCAGGCTGGCAGTCGAAGGGGAGGAGTTAACGGATGCCCCGCCCAAGCCGTCTAACATACGTCATTCAAGATGGATAGTCATTACAGGAAGGAGGTGCATTTTCAGGTTTTAAATAAAGTTTTTGAGGGCACAGAAATTTTAAAAAGAGAAAGACCCACATTGATAAGCTCTGTCATTTTTTATTTCCCTGAGACTTTAAAAACTCAGTCGAATATTTGAATATTAAAAAACAAAGGTAGATGTGATCTTGGTTTTTGGTCACTTTAGAGAGCCAAAACAGATTGGATTTACAGTATTTTAAAGGATCTATAAGATAAAGTTAAGTATTTGACAATGAAGTGTCACTTGTTTCTTTCTTTCAGAGTATATTTTTTATCAGTTTTATTTCACTCTTTTCTTATCTTATAGAGCATCAGCGATCATGTTTGAAATGCACTCGTTATTGTTGTATGTTATATGCCGTTATTGTTCTTCAGAAAGGCTTTCATCTCAAGTCGACGTGTCATTAGCCAGCCGCCGCCTCTCTTTACGACCGGTCCAGCAATGATCCCATAATCTACAGCCGTGTCAGCAAAGTTTGGTCATTAAGAGACATTTAAACGTAATTATTTATTGATAGCTCTTATGATTTACTCGCCGGGTTGCGCTCGGCTGCGTTTTTATGTGCACGCAGGATTGAGGACGCAGCTTTACGGCCGTTTAAAGAGCGCTGCGCTCAGAGCTTTAGCATGTTCACATCTGCATTATGAGAGATAAAACAGCAGGGTGTGGCTGGAGGTTTTACACTCACAAACATTTTCAGTTTCGGGAATCTGAACTCTTTACTTGAGCAGTGGTTGGCATGTGAGGTTGCTTTTTCGAAGCTCAGGAGGTTTGATGGAGTTTCATTTAAGTCTCTGCTTGAATGTTTCTCCCATCAATTTTTAGGAGAAATTAGAACACAAATGAGAAATGCACAAAGAGTATAGAGGTGTAAAATGAAGATGGATTGTCAAGGTAAAATTTTCTGGATTTGGGTCAATTTGATGAGAAATATTTGAGTTCATCTTCAATAATATTGGCTTTTGATTGTGCCAAACTGAGCTCAGATTTGTCTTGTCTGCATTCTTGATAACTCTTCTGAAACTAACGTAAGCATTTTCGAGGTTTCTCTGAAATGTCTGAGACAGATGAGACCCAAGCAAACTTTTGATTTGTTCTCCATTTCATCTCTTTATGTCTAGGAAAAATAATTGACATATTAGCTTTTACCTTTTTTTTCAGCAGAAAGAAATCATAGGATTTACCGTTTATGTAGATGTCCTAAAATCTCATAAACGAGCATCTCTTCGTCAACCTCTCTCATATAAAGCTGTTATTTAGAACCCAGTCATTACGGTTGAGGAGGTGGTGTAAACCATCTTATATCAAATTAATTGCACGGCCATTACGACTCGATTTCATGGGCAAAGTGAGAGTTTATAGGGCATTTTACATGTGTGTTTGATAGAGCTGTATCTAAAGTCCCCACGCTAACATTTGCCAGAGCAATGAAGATGAAACCGTCGAGGCGAAGAGTTTTATGAAGATGTTTTGCTCACTTAGGCTTTTACTGGGATGCACGGGGAGCGAGTGTTTCTCAGCCTATAGAAGATCTTTAATGCTCTGCAGTTATTGGCCCCAGAGGTGCATCTTCTAGACTTTTCTGTCCTGCTGTAGGTTGACTCTAATAACAGAGTTTAGTGCTGCTTCAACACATTTGTCTTTCTTATCACAGATCATTACAAACTTGCCTGTAGTTTACTGTATAACAAAACTACAACGAGCTTCCTCATTACCAGATGTTTTAACCATATGAGTACTCGTAAAATTGCCATAATGAACCTTTCCTATTAAATTTTACAAGGCTGATTGGTGATGAAACGCAGCAAATGTTCATTAAATAACTACATTTGTTATACACATTTGTCTACCAAATGAATCAAACTCTTTACTAGATTTTAAAGGGGTCATATGACGCGGCTTAAACAATTATTATGGTTTGTTTTAGATGTAATGCAATGTGTGTTTAGACGATTTAAGGTTTAAAAATGCTGTATTTTCCACACACTTTTCATGTTTGTATCTCCTCTTTGCGCCGCCTCTCTGAAACGCAGAGATTTTTTAAAAAGCTCATGGCTCTGAAAAGCGAGGTGTGCTGTGATTGGCCAGTTAACCAGTGCGTAGTGATTGGTCGAATACTGCAAGCAAGTGACGGAAATGTGATGCCTCTTAGCATATTTGGAACATCAGGTTCCAAAGCAATTGTACTGACAGGTACACCCACCTTACTTGCGTATACATTTGGGTGATTTTAGTCAAATCTTACCACCAACTGATGTTGATCTTTAGGGCGTTTCAGGCAGGTTTGGATGAGCATTCGCTTTTAGATAGAATGCATCTTTTATTCTGACACTTTAATTTTTGCAATTTTATGTGTCTAATGCATGCATGGACCACTTATAACACACCAAAATGTGACGATGTAGAGTTGCTGGAGTTTTATGGGTGGTTGATTATGTGTTGCTATGCAGGAGCAAGAATATGTTTTAATTAGTTGTTGTGTGTTGCTGTTGAGGTGCTGGAATGTTCTGGGTGGTTGCTAAGGTGTTGCTATGCAGTGGTAAAGATGTCTTTTAACTAGCTGTAGTGTGTTGCTAGAGGTGCTGGAGTGTTCTCTGTGGTTGCTAGGGTGTTGCTATGCAGTGGTAAGGATGTGTTTTAATAAGTTTATTAGTTGTAGTGTTATGCAATAGAGTTGCTGGAATGTTCTGGGTGGTTGCTAAGGCGTTACCAGGTTTGATAACAGGTCTGTGAATATTTTCTTTATCAATTCTTTATCATGCTTTCCCCTGCTGGAAAAAAAGTGCTAAAGAATTTGACTCATGTGCATAGTGTTAGGTTTGTAAATATTGACTGTAGACCAGTTTTGTCAACCGGGGGCTCAACAAATTTCCGAAAAATGATTATAAATAGGACAAAATGAGCTATTAAAGAAACTACAAATCAAGATTTTTCACATATTTCATGAGAAATATCTCAAATATATATTTCTAGTCATGCCAAATTTTGAGTGGGAGATTTTAAATATCATTGTAGACAGTGAGGGTCTTTCAAGTCAAAAAGATTAAGGTCGACTGATGTTTCTGTATCTGTGATCTGACAGATCCGTGTATGACCCTGACTGCAGTAAATGGTTTCCGTCGGAAGTGAAGTTTGGAGTAAGATCGTGGTGAACATCATTAGCACTGCCTACAGACGTCACAGGTCGGTCCTTATCAAGGTTAACAAAGAAATGACATCCATCACAAAGCCATCTGCCCATAAAAGATCAACATCCCATCCAGAGCTCTGTCATTTATCTCATCCATACCATCAGATCTACAGAGAAGCCGTCTGATCTCTGACACACCACCACACCAATGCCATGAATCTGTGAGGTCAGATGCTTTATAATGATATATGTAATATACAATAATATAAACATAACGTGCAAACACTGCAGGCATGGAAACGGCCTTATTATTGCGCTCACAGCCTCTCATGTTTATAGCCAATAAACCCTCATTTGTGATCAGATTTTCCAGTGCTGTGTTCAGACAGCGCCTCACACAGTTGATTATTTTCACCTCTTTTCTCTTCCCCATCTGAAATCTCATTAATAATGACACGTTATTTCAGTCTGATGTCGTTCCAGCAGGTGACCCGTGTACAGTGGTCCACACCGCAGACAGCTCAATGCGACTGAACGCGGGGTGAGCGCACTCTCTGTCATCACATGTACCAAAACAGATCAAAAGGTTTACTGCTGTGTGTTTGTGAATGGAAAAGATTTTTTAAGCATTTCTCCGCAGAAGCACCTGGACATAAACTGATCTTTCAGAGGTCCCGTCTGATTTAAAATGAATGAAACTGAAGCACTGTGTGTGTGATACTGTATGTGATGCTCCAGCTCAAAGAACCCGGAGTGAGAGATCTGAGTCTAATCACACGTCAAATGTCAAGAGCTCTTGTTCAATCACAGTTTCCTGATGAGATCCGTCCTCCCGATTGACATACTGTACTGTTCAAAGAAATGCTTCAGAGCAGTCTCGATGCAGTTTAATATAGGAAACACTTCAAGACCAGAGAATCTCTCGGTGTAGTCTTGGTCTGCTCTCTTTCGAGTCCAATATAGGAAATGCCTGAGAAGCACAGAACGTCTCAGTCTCGAAAGAGCAATGGGTTCATTTTAGCGCTGTCACTTCAGTTTGAAGGATTTGGCTTTGTTATCATCAGTCGTTCCTGTTTTGCTGGGTTTTGTCTCCAACAGTTTTTTGTTATTGGAGAATGAATATCAGTTTATTTTCTTTTATCACAGTATTCAGTGAATGTAGTAGACACTGAGCCTGTCTCGGTGTGTGTAGAAAGCACTGTAGTGTTTGGCTGTTCGATGATTAGTCGTGACTAATCGAAAGCAAAATAAAAGTTTTTGTTTACTATTATATATTATATTATACATATATTATCTAATGTATACATAAATACACACAAAAGCATTTATAATCGAAAGAAAAAATGTATTTAAGTATTAAATATTTTTATTTATATATAAAATAAAGTATATATAAATATAAACATGTATATTCAGGTGTAAATATTTCTTAAATGTATATTAAGTATGTATATTTATATAATATATTACACATATATTATGTAAACAAAAACTTTTTTTTGCTTTCGATCAGTCACGAATAATAGCGAGGCTCAGAGATTATATATTTTTATATGCAAAACCCAGAAACGAGTTAGCATTTTAGGACTTCCGGTTCCATCGCTCCTAAGTCAATGGGTTTTTTGAATGGGTTTTTGTAAAATAAGGCCCGAAATATGTCTGTGGTAAACAAAACCTCTAAATATTTTCATATTTTACAAAGCCTAATTGTGTCTTTAAAACGTCGGTTGTTAACAAGTTGCTAAAAGCGACTACTTTCTTTGACGTCCCCACACATATAAAGGTCACAAATAATGCAACATGGGCACAAATCTCTGATGTTTTTTCAATCACGGAGTAATGACTCACCAGGAAACACATTTTTACTAAAGTTTGAAAGAGTTGTCGGAGGCTTGGTGGGGTTGACATTGATATCGAGCGACCTTAAGTGTAGTCTGTTCTTTATAGCATCACGTTAGCTTTTGAAGCTGAAATACAATCGGCAGAAGTAAAATCTAACAAATGTGGTGTTGATATGTAAAGATTATTTTGATTGACAAAGGTTTATGATGTTCACACGTTTTGTTTATCATAGAGCTTATTTTTTGCGATCTTCTGAAAGTCGAAAGATTCACAAGCTTTCGGTCGAGGGAACCAGAGCGGCGCTTACTTCCGGGTTAGCCTACAAAGATACGTCATCTCTGAGGTACTGGGTTGTTGCACATTCCTAATTTTAAGCTGCAGTACTGTGTGAACTGATGCATGCACACTTGTGTGGTGATATTTAGCATCCAAACATAAAGAATGAATTGTGTGTCAGCACCACTAAATGCTAAAGTAATAAATCTGTGAATTTAGTCCGGCTCTGTAGTGCCGCTTTTGTTATTTGAGCATTGTCTGTTTTTGTGATAGAGAAATGATGTTCGGTGTTGTGATACAGTAGAGAAGAATGCTCATAATTGTTGATCTTTGATGTTTCATATGTGTTCTCAAGCTCTGTGGGGTGAAGGGTCTCTCTGGATCAGTTTTTTGGGGCTGTTGTCTTTGGGGAAATAACAGTGTTAGTTTCAGTAAATGTCAGGAGCGCTTCATCATGGCTATAGATGCGCTCACATGACAGAAACTCACGGCGTCCTGCTGTTTGTGGTTATTACAGAAGTGAGAAACTCAAGGCGGGACTGAATGCAAAATCGGTGGCTGTGATGGACGAAATGTTTCCGGGTATGACCTTTAGAAGTTCAAGGAATGTCACGCCTGAAGACTAGATTTTATCAGAAGAGAAATTCTGAAACCTCGCACGTGAAACTTCATTACAAATAAATCTGGTTTTCATCCCAAATTCTGCTTTTTGTTTTGGTCGTGGCGGAAAATACAGCTCGTCCAAAGATCAGCAGAAATCCTGAAGGCGACAGAGCCGCGGTTTGAAATACGGCAGGCTATCTTCATATGTGATGAGTTTTATTACTACGGGTTGCCATAGCGATGGCCCGTTCCTCTGGATGGATCTCCAGCGTGGAGTGAGAGGGTAGAAAGATAGATAGAAGGTCATAAGATATGAATTTAATTGCTTTCGGTTGCCGTGGCAGAAAGTGACCCAAGCCAATTGAAAGTCAAGTGCAGTGGGATGCAGAAGGAAATTGGATGAGTTTTTTTCGACTTTGTGTTGCCGAAGTGTAAAAATGCCATTTTGCGTATGGTTCTGCGCAGGGAGTTTACCAGTTATGAAAGTTGTCAGAGTTCCAGGTGAAAAGTTCAGTTGCGTGCGTTTGATGAGAGCTCAGAGACATTATCTCGATAAAACACTTTTAAAGACATCCTGTAAAACACGTCTTCACTGATTAACCATGTTCACTGTCTTCTGTCTTGGACATTTTTACGATTTTTAGTCTTTATCTGTATATTTTCTCAATGGTTTATCTTGTGTGGGGTCTCTGGAGCGTCTCAGGCTGTTAACTCTCTGCACAGGTGACCACTTCAACACTTGCTGTTTCACTTATTTCAAAATGGATAAAATTGGAATGCAATTTGATTGTAAACGTATGATTTGACAACCATTTCTGTGTAATAATGGTGTGGTGGCATACATCAGGGCTTGGACACATGATGGAAGTAAACTGAAGGCTTAGAACAGTCATGGTGAGAGCTATCTTTGGTTCTTGGGTTGCTGTGCAGGGTTAGAGTTTAGATTTTTTATATTGAATAAATCATTACTTTCCATAAGACATTCTCTGATTCTTCGCATTCTCTCTGAGTCTGCACACTCTTTTGAAATTAGTTGAATCTTTCAATCATGTGAATCTTTCCATCTTCTGAAGCTTCAAATATTGGTTCTTCACATTGAATCTTCACTTTTTTTCTTCATCCTTTGAATCATCTTTCATTCTCTAGTCTTTTCAATATATGAATATGTCTCTATATTCTTTGATTCTTCACATTTTGTGAATCTTTCCATTCTATGAATCTTTTCATTTAGATTCATTATCTGAATCCTTAAATTCTTTGAATCTTTAAATTAGTTGAACCAATATTTGAAGCTTCTGAGGATAGAAAGATTCACAGAATTGAAAGATTCTTCACAGAATTGAAAGATTCTTCACATTCTTTAAATCTTCATATTTTCATATCTTTCAATTCTATGAATCTCTTCATTCTATTATTCTTCACATTTTCTTAAAAGACAAGAGAATGCAAGATGATTCCGAGGATGAAAAGATTCAATGTATTAATCTTTTAATCTGTGAATCTCTAAATTATTTGATTCTTCAAATTTTGTGAATCTTTTCATCCTCTCAGTTTTTTCATTCTATGAATCTTTTCATTATTTGATTCTTCAAATTTTATGAATCTTTTCATCCTCTTGAGTTTTTTCATTCTATGAATCTTTTCAATCTTTGATTCTTCACATTTTATGAATCTTTTCATCCTCTTGAGTTTTAACATTCTATGAATCTTTTCAATCTTTGATTCTTCACATTTTATGAATCTTTTCATCCTCTTGAGTTTTAACATTCTATGAATCTTTTCAATCTTTGATTCTTCACATTTTATGAATCTTTTCATCCTCTCAGTTTTTTCATTCTATGAATCTTTTCATTATTTGATTCTTCAAATTTTATGAATCTTTTCATCCTCTTGAGTTTTAACATTCTATGAATCTTTTCAATCTTTGATTCTTCACATTTTATGAATCTTTTCATCCTCTCAGTTTTTTCATTCTATGAATCTTTTCATTATTTGATTCTTCAAATTTTATGAATCTTTTCATCCTCTTGAGTTTTTTCATTCTATGAATCTTTTCAATCTATGAATCTTTTCATTATTTGATTCTTCAAATTTTATGAATCTTTTCATCCTCTTGAGTTTTTTGATTCTATGAATCTTCTCAATCTTTGATTCTTCACATTTTATGAATCTTTTCATCCTCTTGAGTTTTTTCATTCTATGAATCTTTTCAATCTATGAATCCTTTCATTATTTGATTCTTCAAATTTTATGAATCTTTTCATTCTCTTGAGTTTTTTCATTCTATGAATCTTTTCAATCTTTGATTCTTCACATTTTATGAATCTTTTCATCCTCTTGAGTTTTTTCATTCTATGAATCTTTTCAATCTATGAATCTTTTCATTATTTGATTCTTCAAATTTTATGAATCTTTTCATCCTCTTGGGTTTTTTCATTCTATGAATCTTTTCAATCTTTGATTCTTCACATTTTATGAATCTTTTCATCCTCTTGAGTTTTTTCATTCTATGAATCTTTTCAATCTATGAATCCTTTCATTATTTGATTCTTCAAATTTTATGAATCTTTTCATTCTCTTGAGTTTTTTCATTCTATGAATCTTTTCAATCTTTGATTCTTCACATTTTATGAATCTTTTCATCCTCTCAGTTTTTTCATTCTATGAATCTTTTCATTATTTGATTCTTCAAATTTTATGAATCTTTTCATCCTCTTGAGTTTTTTCATTCTATGAATCTTTTCAATCTATGAATCCTTTCATTATTTGATTCTTCAAATTTTATGAATCTTTTCATCCTCTTGAGTTTTTACATTCTATGAATCTTTTCAATCTTTGATTCTTCACATTTTATGAATCTTTTCATCCTCTTGAGTTTTTTCATTCTATGAATCTTTTCAATCTATGAATCCTTTCATTATTTGATTCTTCAAATTTTATGAATCTTTTCATTCTCTTGAGTTTTTTCATTCTATGAATCTTTTCAATCTTTGATTCTTCACATTTTATGAATCTTTTCATCCTCTTGAGTTTTTACATTCTATGAATCTTTTCAATCTTTGATTCTTCACATTTTATGAATCTTTTCATCCTCTTTAGTTTTTTCATTCTATGAATCTTTTCAATCTATGAATCCTTTCATTATTTGATTCTTCCAATTTTATGAATCTTTTCATTCTCTTGAGTTTTTTCATTCTATGAATCTTTTCATTCTTTGATTCTTCACATTTTGTGAATCTTTTCATCCTCTGAGTTTTTTCATTCTATGAACCTTTTCAATCTATGAATCTTTTCATTCTTTGATTGTTATTTACACTGTTCATTGGTCAGATTCATTACACCTAGTGTGTAGGATTTGTGTAGAATTGATCAAATGTGTGTCTCCAAATTTATTTTGTAAATGTAGATTTTCTCTATTCCCTGTTGGTTTGCTCCAAATGACGTTTGTTTCCACCGAACAATAAGAAATCTATCTGACGCATGAGATGGGACGCTGGGATCTCATTTTCCTGCGGATGGAGGAAATGAAGGATATTGCAGCTGATTGGAGCGTCGCCGGTTCCCTGACTGACACATAATTGCATCACATGTTGAGATAAGCTTGCGCTGCGACAGGACACGCTGTTGATACCATCTCATATTCTACAGCTAATTGAAGTTAATGAGAGGATGTGAATACATGGGAAAGATCTTCGTCGGAGGGGCGGAGGAGGTTTAGTTGGTTTAAAACACCTCCACAACCTCCGCAATTAGACGCTGCTTGAATTAAATCTGACAGCTCATTAACATCAGTCAGCGCTTGTTTGTTTGGATTGTGTTCATTATCACGTTGTTTTACGGTGATCTTTCTTCATATTCACACATTCTGTTTCTTTAGTTTGGTTTCATCTTTAAGCTTTATTGAATCATTTTGCACTTCAACAATTCATCTGGTTTTCAAGTCGCAGTTGAGAAAGCTCCTTCTTATGGTCTCACCGAAGGTTTATGTGACGTGAGATACAGTTGAGTTGTAAATCAGGGCGGCTGTTGTTGCATCTTTTGTGCTTGTGAATTACAGGGTAACACACGGCCGTAGATGTCTGCTCGCTGTCGACCTTGCCGTGTTGATGGGCGCGTGCGAATGACAGATATCCACCTACCCCACTGTGACTTTTTCTTTCCCAAAAGCCATATTGATTCATTAACCAATAAAGCAGGCCGAAGCCCGTCTGCTGACCTCTTATCGCCCGATCAGACTCATGCAAGCCGAAACAATGTGCTCGACGGGCGTCATGCGCTGCTGTCAGCGCTCCTCTCTCGTGTGCCGGAGAGATAAATGCTTCTGGCCTTGTGTCTTGTAGATAACCGAACAGCTTGGCTTGTGCTCCAGAAACGCTCGCGTGGCAGAATGGATCACGTATTGATCTTAACATTCTTGAGATTAAGTTATTATTTTCTACAATGTCATTATATCTGGATGATGGAGGCATCGGCTGGGACGTGCTGGTGACTCTCAACACATCGCCTCTTTAAAGATTCAAGAACAGAACAGGTTTCAATTCTGTTTTAATCACAGCACATCAAGAAGAGAAACCTTTGGTACAGGAATAGTTCAGCTGAAAATGAAATCTGGCTGAGAATGTATAGTATGTAGGGTTAGATGACGACATGTTGGTAATGATGCATGTCATGATGTGTATGAAGTGTGATTCTTTTACAATTACAATTTTACAATGTCTTTTCGCAATGTGACCAATTTTTGTCATGGTCTTAAAAATCTTTAAAAAATCTTAAAGAGATGCTTCACCCAAGAATAAAAATTCTGTCATCCTTTACTCACTTTCGAAATGTTTCAATTGTGTTCACAGTTTTTGTTCTGATGAGCACAAAGGAAGATATTTGGAAGAACGTCAGGAACCAAACAAATCTCATCCCCCATTGACATCCCCAAAAAAACAATGATAGTGAAAAGTGAAACTGTTTGCTGTCCTACATTCTTCAAAATGTCTTCTTTTGTGTTCAACTGAAAGAAAAAACGCTAAAGTAATTTTTCCTAGTATGGGAGTCAATGGGTGTTGAGATCTGTTTGATTAATCCAGAAGTATGTTTTCTTATTCAAACATAATAAATAGTTTTTTTTAAATGTGAAGAAAAAAAATAAGTACCTAAACTTTTGAACTGTTGTATAAAAGGTATATTTTGCATATGTTGTAGAAAAACATTTAAGATATTAAAATGCTGCTATGTACTGTATATACTCTGTACAACCCGTTTACACATTCTTCTTGCACATCCCTGCCTATATTTTTATTATTATTTAATAAGTCTACAGTATACTGTCCTGCACTTTTATTTTGATTACACATTTTATTCTCCTTTATTTTTTTTTATTTTTTTTCATTCTACCATATTTATGTGTGTTCTCTTGTGTTGTGTAAATATAATTGCACAGTCCATTGAGCGGACCTGACCTGACTCACATTTCACTGCTGATTATATTATGTGTAATTGTAATTGTGACAAAAAACCTTGAATCCTTGTTTAGCATTCCTCCAAATATCTTTCTCTGTGATCATCAGAACAAAGACATGTGTACACATTTGAAACAACTCGAAGGTGAGTAAATAATGACAGAATTTTCATTTTTGGGTGAAGTATTCCTTTAAGGCTTTTGTTGACAAAAATAAACTGTGCCAACATATTAATTTATTTGATTAGAAAGCTACACTGTAGGAAAAAGTTATTTTACAAAGTGTTCTTGTTATTTTTTATACAGTTTCTTCACATGTAATGTAAACAAAACAGAGTTTTACTGTTTTACAATATTTTCAGGTATTTTGGTAAAATACGGTCATAAAAGCGTAAAATCACAGAAAAGACCACAAAAGAAAAACGGTTAAAACATGTCATTTTACAGGAAAAAACTGTTACTTTACGTTTTTTTACAGTGCACAATTTTGCATAAATAAATGAAAAATAAAACACTTACATTAAAGAATGTTAACAATATAGATTTTTTTGTATTGTTACATTATTCAACATAAGCTTCTTATTCAAACATATTTCTGTGTTGTATAAACTGTTGTATGAAAGGTATATTTTGTATATGTTATAGAATAACATAATAAAATAACGTTATATATGCTTATATCATCACAGGTGGCGTTGGGTCATGTGCAAGATGCTCTGTTAATTATCAAGATGACATCACTTTAACATGATGCACAGCTCTGACTTTCTCTCGTGTGTGCGTTTTACTTTGTCTTACTCTAAAAACATCAGGTTAAAAGACGTGAAGCGTTAAGCTCCGTGACTGAATGAATCAAAGAATCGGACCGTGTTCCTGATTGACTCCTGTGCTTCATCAGATCTGTTTAGGGACATCATTTGTTTGAGCAATATTTCAGCGTTTGCTCATTGATTTATTGTTGGCTACATCCAGAATGACATTCAGTGATTTAACACACATTGATTTTCAGCCTATCAGCTCTTATCAGTGACGGATTGAACGTTGCAGGTCAGAGAACTTCAATGAAAGCGTGTTACATGTTTTCATGGAACATGGGTTTTTTGTTAACATTACACATGATTCATGAATCAAGGACTAAGAAACCAAGGGATTAACCTCTCTTCGTTCTTTCTTTTTCACAGCTCATAGAGGCTTTAAATAATTTTAGACTGATCTTATTTCTTATTTCTCATTTCTTATTTTTTTCCATTTCTTTCAAAGATTTTCTCGTATATGTTGTGTATATCAGAAGTATGCTTATCAGTGACCTCTAAACTGACATGAACTGTTGTAAACGCCACAAAAGCACAATTTTGCTTTCGCTGGGTCTTTAAGATCCATTACAAATTACAGATCAGATCTGATGGTCTTCGTGCTTCATCAATGACACCTCCAGCACGCATACTTTCTCTGACAGACCGCACAGACTGATCTGGATTTGGAAAGCTCCCGTGAGCCGCCGGAGGGCCGTTTGCTCCATGACGGATGGCAGATTAATTTTCAGCGCCAGCCCCTTTCGTTTCTCAGTGTGCATTACGCAAATTAGCCCAGTGCACATTTTCTCGCCCCCTTGTCTACGTTCCAACCCTCTGCTGTTGTTTCACAGACTTGCCACGTCGTGGTTAATCCAGCTAATAGCTCTTCTTTGAATAGCGTTTACGCTCCGGGAGAGACGTTCCACCCCGAGAGAATCAAAAATCACTGAGTGTGCATTCAGAAGACTTTGAGAATACATCATCGGACGCGCGGCGAGCGGCTCATGATAAATGACTGTTTAACACCCTCTCCTGCTGTTCACACCCTCCCTCAACCTCCATTTCACAGGTCCTTTTTGATTCTAATAAGAGAGCATCCATCTACAGCTGTCCGGGGGTATATTGGGCTGCGAGCGGGCGAGACACGTGGGCGTCCGAAACACGCCTGCTGTTTTTTTAGGCTGGACAGTGTGCACCCCTGTTAGGTGCCCTATGTCACATCTTTGTGTGTGTTTGCTTATGTCGGATGTGTAAAGTGATCCATCACTCCAAACTAATGAACCAAATGTATTTATCTTTGACGTAGAGAGAAAATACACACATGCGTAATGTATGCAAATTTGGCTTTCATTTATGCATGAACAAAAACATGTTTTAAATAAAATATCTCAGACGCTCAACGCTCTTATTTGTCATTCTGTGCTGTTTTAAAGAGATGGTTCGTCCTTCATATTTTCTTTTAGCGGACACGTTAATCCAAAACAACTTAACAGAGCATTTAACGTTCAGTTTGAGGATACTGAGTTGTCTAAATATATTTGTTTGAATTCATGTCAGTTTGTCCTCATTGTTTTC